>OU611756.1:3294807-3727307 GCA_914767535.2 Dunaliella primolecta
ACAAACGCGGTGAGCTCATCTCTGTAATTCTTCTTCTTTTGTTTTCATCTTTTGTGGGCTGCGACAGACACAAGGAGCCTCACCTCTGCGATCTTTTTTTGTTTTTCAGCTTTGTGAGCTGTGATAGGCACGTTGGGCCTCAGCTCTGTGATTTTTCTTTTGTTTTCATTTTTGATAAGCTAGGACAGATATGGTGAGCCTCACCTCTGGCCTTTTGTTTTGTGAGCTGCGACAGGCATGTTGAGCGTCAACCTTGCGATCCTTCTTTTGTTCTCAATTCTTTTAGCTGCAACAGGCACTGTGCGCCTTATTTCTGTATTCTTTTTTAATGCAGGGTAAGCCCCAGGTTGCTTGGATTGCCACTCTTTGTAGCACATACACGCACACACTGGCATATACACTTGTGGGCTTATCCCAAGCCATTATCACAAAGGCTGTCCAGTATTGTACGGGCAACTTTGGGTGAGCGAGGTCAGAAAGGTGCTGAGAATCATTCTTGAGAGGCTCATCTGTATGTAAGGCAAAACTTACCCGGGGAACCCTTGACAAAGCTTGATGAATTCACCGAGATTAGGGTGAATTAAACACGTGTGTGTGTTTGTTTGCGTGTATTTGCATGTGTGTATGTGTGTACCAACCAACTCGCACAACTCTTGCTTGCCCTCGCAGCTTCCTGTCGCGCGCACGTACACTGCTGGTGAAGCTGCGCCAGCAAACCAATGAGATTGTGCAAGGAGCATTGCAGCAGGGCACACAGCAGCTGATGCTTTGCCTGGAGGAGGAGCTTGAAGGTGGAGGGAGCGTGGGCGCTGCTGCGACCTCGCCCCCTACGAACCACACAGATTTTGCCAGATCTACGCGGGTCACCAACAGTAGTGGGCTTGGGATGTTGCTGGGCTCAGCAAACAGCAAGCTTGCGCAAGGGGGAGGTGCCAATGGGGCTGGAAAGAGGAGTCAGGGTGTGGAGGCTCTGGGAGGAGCAACTTTTGGGGGGATAGCTGCAGAGCACCCCATTGTAGCAAACATGGGGGAGCTGGGGCACCTGGTGAGCCATACTTTGATGCCGCCGTCCTTTCTTGCATGTCTAGATGCTGACGGATCGGCAATGGCGCTGCTTGCTGAGGAGTGTGTGCAATGTGCAACACTGCAAACTCTGTGTGCTGCAAAATGTGAACAAAGGATGGACTGAAGCATTGTTGGATTGCATGCACTGTTGACATGCTGGCAAATCCAGCATGTGCAATGTGCAATTTTTTGTCACAGGCTGGTCAACCGCGCTGTTGGCGCGTGCTAGCCTTGGCTTCATGTGGTTGTGAAATGCCGTCTTGATGTCTCCATATATGATGTCCGCTTAGTTGCATCTGTGCTGGCTTGCCTGTGTAGGCATAAATATGGTTGGGTGCAATGTTTGAGGACTGCCTGCTGGACCTCATGGAGGAGTTACATGCATTCGTGCTGGCTTGCCTGTGCAGGCAAAATTATGGTTGGGTGTAGTGTTGTTTGAGGACTGCCTGCTGGATCCAATCAGGGCTTTAAATGTGTCAATGCCGGCCTGTCTCCGCAGGCGCAAACGCAGTTGGGCGCAATGTTTGAGGACTGCCTGTCGGATCTGATGGAGGAGCTCTGGACGGCTCTGCAGTACGGTGGCTCTGCCCACGGCAAGGTGGACGCGCTGGCCAACAGAATGGTACAGCGGGAGAAAGACATTGAGGAGCTGGCTCTACGCAAGTGAGTGCTCACTTTGCACTTAGTGACTGATAGCGCAAGTGAGTGCTCCTGTTACGCTCTGTGCCTGATTGGGTGTTCCTGGTGCGTTTTCTTCCTGGGGCTTGGCCCACGGCAAGGTGGACGCGCTGGCCAACAGAATGGTACAGCGGGAGAAAGACATTGAGGAGCTGGCTCTACGCAAGTGAGTGCTCACTTTGCACTTAGTGACTGTTAGCGCAAGTGAGTGCTCCTGTTACGCTCTGTGCCTGATTGGGTGTTCCTGATGCGTTTTCTTCCTGGGGCTTGGCCCACGGCAAGGTGGGCGTGCTGGCCAACAGAATGGCACAGCAAGAGAAACACACTGAGAGGAGCTGGCTCTGCACAAGTGAGCGCTCCTGTTGCACCTTTGCGATTGACTGAGTGGTCCTGATGCGTTTGGTGCCTGGGCCTTTGGACAGTAGCAAGCATGTCTGTGTCAGCCTTGTAAGCTGCAAGTCCATGACACACATACACACACATGTGCGCGCGTGCTCACACCAGTCAGTGGCCTGCAGCAGACATGAATTATGCAAGCAGGCTGAGAAGGCGCTTTTGCAGGTAGTTGGAGGGGGGACATGTTGTGTAGACCAAGAGCTGGTGTAGGGGACCTGAGCTATGAGTGTGCATCAGTTTTGGAATCATGTCAACACTTCTGTTTGTGGACTTCAATTAGAAGGCCGGCCTTGGAAGGGGATCAGCAATGGCTGGTGCAGCTGCAATTAGAAGGAAAGAGCAGGCAAAGAGAGACAACAGCACATCAGCAAATGGATCAAGATATATACCCTGTGTGATTGCTTGCTACTGTGCAGCCTCCAAGGGGGCAGATGCTTGGAGACAAGTGCTCCAAGCACAAAACGCTCCATCACCTTGGACCATAACGCTGTTCTTTCTCAAATGAGACAAATGCGGTTCCGAATTCCTTTCTCTCTGCATGCTGCATATGGGCTCTGCTGCTGGCCTGTGAGCTCTTTTGCTGCGCCTGCTTATTGTGCCCCAATACAACATTTATATTTTGCTGGACAAGGCCTGAGCTGTGCTTGCTTGCCTATCGCATGAGCGCATGCGCATGTTCTTATGTGAAATAACTTTCTTCATGCTCTGCCGAGACAAGTCCGGAGGAGCCTGGCTTTCCTTTGCTTGCTCTCAGTCAAGGTTCCTCAATCAAACCACAGGATTACAAATGTAGAGGGAGGCTTGCTCGCTCGCAATGCCCCCTCATCAGGACTGCAGGAGCGCAAATGTACAAGGAGAGCTTGCTCACTTGCAGTTCCCCTTGGTTGGATTGCAGGCTCACAAAAGTGGAGGGTGAGCTCAGGGAGGTGCAGCAAGAGCTGCACAAAACCCAGGAGGCCTTGCGAGAGGAGAGGGAGCAGAAGCTGAATCTTATCTCCGCATTTCAAGCGAAAGAGGCCCAACTGAAGGCAACCCTGCAGAGCTTCCAGGTAAGCACAATTTTGGAATGGAAAATAAGAAATGACTGTCTTCGGTTGTACTCTTTGTGTGAGCAGACTAAGAAGGGCTGCATTGCACACATGTCAGGCAATGCCATAGGTTTTGATTTTTTTGGATGGGCTAGAGCGAGGCCTCCGCTTGCTTGCTGCTTTGGAAGCACCAGGTGAAAATATGTGCGGGGATGAAAAAGTGTAAAGATCAGTAACAGGTAAGTGTGCATCATGCCAAGGTAAAGTACTGTGATGAGGTTCACTTCATGTGCACTAGCAGACCCACTTATTTTAGTGTTGGAAGTGCTCAATACTTAATGTGTTCCTGCAGCCCAACTGTTGGGGGCTGCACTTGAGGGCATGACTGCAACGTACCCAAAACCACAGAAAATCATATAACAAAAAATGCAGGATGCGTATCTTTGCTGGTCACATTATGGAATTCTCAAGGTCTGGGGAGGTGTATGTGTCTGTGCGTGTGTGTGTGTGTGTTTGTGTGTGTGTGCGCGTGTGTGCTTTCGGACATGTTTACATTCCATGCGCACACATATTTTCACGATACGAGACCGAGCTTGGTGCGTTAAAATCTGCAGCAGGATATCAGGGAGGCATGCACCTGCCTCAAACTTTTGTTCACCACAAGCACGCAGACCTTTACTTTCCACGTGCACATACATGTTTGCTCAACAGGACCGTGGCCTTTTGAATGAGAAGCTGCAGCAGGATATTAATGAGCTGAAGAAGGAGCTTGAGCACCTCAAGATCTCCAGAGGGGAACAGATTCAGGTCAGTGCCTCACTTGCCAGGTATCACTTGTTTGGACGCACTTTTTGATGCCGTCATGCATTTATGTGGTGTGGTTCTTGCCTCACTTGTTGATGCCTTGTTGGTACTTTTCAGTACGACCCGCCCGCACGCTTTCCTAGAATTTGCGTTGGAGGGCCTAGCGTGATTCTTGCTTGAGTAAAGCAGAATGTGGCCAGGTGGATGTTACCCAACCGATTTGTGCCTCTTATGTGATTTGTTGACAGAGATTGAAGCCCCCAAAAATTTGTAGATGACAGAAGCAAAAGGCCTTCGGCCCAAACGCCTCCTGCAAGGCTATTGCTGAAGTACTTGAAGCTTTGCTGCCATCTAATGGCACCTGTTTCAAGCAGCAGCATTCCCCAAACACCCGAACTCTTGAACCAGTGCAGGCTGCTTGCAAGGAGCTGGCAGATCATTAATCATGGTTTTGTGAAGTAGTCAAAATGCACAGGCTCACTGCTCGCAAGGAGCTGGCAGAGCTGGCAGAAATTATGGTCATGTGAAATCGTCAAATTGTGCAGGCTGCTTGCAAGGAGCTGGCCGAGCGGAACGAGGGGTTGAGCGCCATCATTGCTGGCAACAAAGCCATCATGCATGCGAAGGACCATGAGATGGGGCTGCTGCACGTGCGGCTGGCGGAGCAGCTGACCATGCTGGACCTGGCGTTCTCGCGGAGGGACGTAGAGATCAAGCGCACAGCGGACCTCGAGGCCGTGTTGGTAGGTGTGCAGGGGTACAGTGTGCACGTGTGTGTATGTGTGTGTTTTGCCTGGACATGATTGTGGGAACTCCAAGAATTCACCTCTGGGACATCTGTGATGAATGCAGCGGTGTTCATGCAGGATGTTTTTTTGGGGGGTATATGCATCTGATGTATATATGTATGTATATATAGAACCTACAGCTTCCCTCTCTTCAAAGCACGCGTTGGTCCTGGCCTTGTTGTTTTGGCAAGCCTTGCCTCGCGAGCGGTGCCTGCCTCGTACCTGCCCTCTCTCCTCTTTCCTGTTGTGCTCACTCCTGTCGTCATTGCGGTTTACTCTGCAGGCAGAGACCATGGATCTATTGGTGTCAGAGGGGCAGAACAGTTTAGATCAATGGGCCAACCTCAACGCTGAGCAATGCGTGCCTGGCTCTTTGTCTGTTATGGAGCTCAGGTGAGTGTGGCTTGGATGCAGACCCCTCTCTATACCCTTCTCTTTGCCTGTGGCTTAGTTGCTGCAGGCTCTCTCTCCGTACCTCTCTTCCTACCTCTCTATGCGCCTGTGCTTGGATGCTGCAGACTCTAGAGTGCATTACATGCAATCCTGTTCCGATGATGTGAACGTTCAGGTGTGCATCATCGAGCTGTGCATGGATGAAGCTGGTGTCAGCACATGTGATTTTCCATGCTGCATGTGCTGGTGAACTTTCTAGCTGCACGTGACCTGATCAGATAGGTCACGCTTCATCAGAATGTTGATTTTCTGCCGTGCCGTTCTTTATTCCCGAGCTATCTCAATGGTCTAGGAGATGCAAACAGAGGGTCCTAACTTGGCAATTTGGAGGTCATGACTCAGGAAATTGTTTAAAGCCTCCCTGGCCCCGCCCATCCTAAAATTTTATTGTGCACTCCTATGCTATAGTAATTGAGGCACAACTCTGCATAAATGTTTTGGAACAACCGGCTTGGTATGTGTGCTAGGCTGCTCAAAAAGGGGAAAAGGGGTCTACGCGGTGACAAATGGGAATTTCCAACCTACCCCATTTGCACTCAGGTATGTATTAGTAATGTAACAGGCACCATTGCAAAAAAGAATGGGGTTGATTGGTGGCCTGGCTGGGTCAGGGTGGGCAAGACTGCCTGAGGCTTAGGTGGACCTCTGAGCCTTGACCCCTGCTTTCACTTAGGGAGCACTCCTCGGGTGATTTGTTTGCATTGTTTTGGATTATATCATCTTTTCTATCATACATACACCTGAATTCTAAAATTGGGGGCGAAATTCTGAGGTTTGCTCGGGGTTCAACCCAAACTTTGACCAGGCATAGATCATTGCAGAACCAGTGTGCCAGGATGTACATAGTGCTAATGAAAGTGTTTTTTAAATGCAATACTCTTCATCTTAAGGGCTCTGCGCAAAGTTACAGCAGTTTAAAAATGCACGTATGGGTTGGGACCCCGTGAGGTGCACAGGGCTCCTCTTTATTGGAGGCTCTCTTGTCATTTTCCTTGACCTTGACTTGAGGCCAAAGCTTATATGACACGTATTTTTACTTGGAACGAGTGAGTTCCAATGGTTTATTGAAAAGTATGTGCATCAACACAGCTGGCAGGGGTGTTTCGTTTGCTTGAGCATACGTTAGACCTCATGTCTGAGTGGGATGCATGTACCATTCCTGACCCCAGCCTGCTGCATTGACTGGAACATACTTGTGTACAGAAAAGACGGTGGAAATGACATGATCTCGCCTGAGCCTGTTGCCTAGCTTGCCTCATGCATCAAAATGTAGCAGCTTTCAGTAGGTGTGTCTTTGATCCTTGTACTCGCTGGCTAAAGCATGTTTTTGGGCAGTTGAATCTCTACACATGGTTGCCTAGCCTGTCTCACGCATCTGAAGAACTTGATCATGTACAGAAGAAGACCTTGTGAAAGAAGGGCTTCAAGCATCTAAGATCCTGCCATCATTTTATGAGCAGCCATGGATTGCTTGCGGTAAGGGCCTTTGGCTACAGTTTTTAATCAAGAAGCTGATGGGGACCAGAGGCAAGAACACTTTACAGGAAACGCGCTGCTATTGGGCTTACGTTAACAATATTTGCAACACACCCACTCACACACACACAACACACACACCTCTGTATGCATGCAGGGAGGGGGAGTGGGGCATGGGCAAAGCACTCATGGAGGCTGCCCGGCGGCGAGGGGCAGCACTAACCATCACTGAGCTCCGGAAAGCAATGCCTGCTGAATTACCAAAGTGAGTTGGGAGGCGTGCTGTCCAGGTCTGCCCGAGTTTGTTTCTATATGCCATATGTTTCAGCCATTTTGCCAGGGAATGTGGGATGCATGGCGCATCTGTATGGAATCGTTGTCAATTACAGGGCTGTGCTATGGCATCCTTTTGCTGGCTCCATGGGTATTGACTGCTGCAGGCTAGAATGCCTTGTGTGTTTGTAATAATGTTTCTATTCTTCCATCTCTGTACGGCACGTGATTGCCAAAGTAAGAATTGGCATGCTGCAATGCTGCTCAAAGCATCATTCAGCATCAGAGGTGTTCAGATTGCCACCTGCACTCATTTTTTTCGTAGATACTTTGAATCTCGGTATGAAACAAGTAATACTGCAGCATCTGCTAATGGCAAGGCCGTTGCAACTAGAATTCAGCTTAGTGCTGGAGTGCTCACCATTTTGCTTGGATGGGTTCGTCTTGCTGCGTAAATTGTGCCGGCTAACGAGTGGACTCCTGTGGTTGCCCTGCAATCACACCTACATTCTTGAACCTGCGCACGGAAATATTGCCACATCACCTCGCAATGCACTCAAGTTGCGCATGCGTGTGTATGTATGTGTATGTGTGTGTGCCTGCACGCGCGGCCGCAGGTATGAGCCAAAGGTGGCGGACGATGATGAGGACGCCCCTCCACGTATTGAGATGGAAGAGGAGTGCATTGATGAGAGTGTGCCCCAACTGTGGAGGCGTCTCATTCGTGCTCCCTTGCAAGAGCACCTCCCCCTGCCAGTGCTCCTCAGGTATGCTCTGCATTCGTACTCCCTTGCAAGAGCACCACCCCCTGCCAGTGATCCTCAGGTATGCTCTGATCAGTCTTTGGTGTGCCCATCAATCTTAGGTGTGGGTAGGTATCGATTTTAGGTGTATGAATTGAATTATAGGACAATCTGAGGTGCGCTGATCTGTTCTCAGATGTGCTCATCACAGACAAGCGGGTGTGGTTGCGCTTACTTGCCTGAAGGTCTGCAGGCGATGCAAGAGTTTGCATATTTTGAAATCAATTGGTTGATAGCCAATGACTGGATGGACATTCTTATCTTATATTTGTTACTTCTGTGTTTACTGCGCTCTGGGAGGTATCATCATCGTCATAACCACCACCATCACCACTATCACCATATTTATATTATTGCCACGACCATGGTCAGAATCATCATCATCGCCATCACCATGATCATCATCATCACCATCATTTTTAATGCAGCACTTCTCACGTTGGCATCTGGGCATGGCTGCTGTTGGGTATCAGCCTTTTTTATTCTGCATCCTTAGACCAACTCAAAATTTACATCATCTAGAGCCGGCAACCCTCACGTTGGCATCTGGACATGGCTGCCCATCGGTCTTCATCATTATGTAGCCTTATATGATATCAATGAAAAGTGGATGTGCATACTGAGGTGTCACACGCCAGTGCCCAAAGGCATCAACCCTGGTCTGTCATATCAGTCAGGCAGGCTCTCTCCTGGTTCTTGTTCATTGTGTTGTATGCCTGTTTGTGAATTTACAGACGCATCCGGGAGCTGTATGCGGAGAAAGAGAGGGATGATGAGTGGGCGGATGCCTCCGGACTTCCCCATCAAACCCTGCATGCAACCGTCTACCGGAGCTTTCTAAAGAGGTGGGTTATCGTCAAGCGTTCACAATAACACGCAGGTATCTTCTGTGCATGCGCATGCGTGACTGCCCACAGAATTCTACATATCACCTTAAGCAGCAGTTCAGCAGCCTCTGCTTTGTGCGCTGCTGTGGGTTCTGTCTAGGTGCCACACAGGTGTGAAGGCTGAGCAGCAAAATATGGCCTTTTGAGCGCTCAGTCCTGTGTTCCCTTCAAGTGCCACAGAACGGTGAAGGCCCAGCAGCAAGTGATTGGTTTAACGCTCTGTTCTGTGCTGTATCCTGGTGCCAGAAAGCTGTGGAGGCTGAGCAGCAAGTTTTCTTTGTTCAACGCTCTGTTTTGTGTTGTTTCCAGGTGCTGCAACAGCTGTGGAGGCTGAGCGGCGCATGTATGTCCTAATCTGTGTTTTGGTCTGTGCTGTGTCCAGGTGTCGCACAGCTGTGGAGGCTGAGCAGCAAGTGGCGGCGCTGCTGCAGAGCCTTAAAGCCAACGCGGGACGCAGCTATCGCTGTGCCTTGATGCTGAGGTGCTTGGGCCTGCGTGCACCGACACTGCCTGATGCAGGTGGGCTTGGCTCCTGTGCTGAGGTGTTTCTTGAGCCTATGTACACGTGTGGGGTGTGCTGAGGGGATGCTGAGGTACTTGGTTCTGCGTGCGCCCATGATGCCAGATGCAGTTAAACTAGGTTTCTGTGCTGAGGTGATGCTGAAGTGCTTGACCTTACGCACACACGTGAGGTGTGCTGAGGGGATGCTCATGTGAAAGCATATGTGCATCAAGGCTGCCGGATGCAGGTGGGGCAGGATTCTGTGCTGAGGTAGAGCTGTGGTGCTTGAGCTTACGTACATGTGTGGGGTGTGTTCAGGTGGTGCTGGGGTGTAGGGGCATCTGTGCGCGATGGTTGCATGATGCAGGTGGGATAGGCTTTTCTTTGCTGAGGTCATACAAAGCTCAAGCATGTAGTCAAGGAGGCAGCCCCACCTCCGCTCCCAAAAGAATACATGTTTTGAGGCCTTGTCGCCATATATCAAGAAGCTCCTGGTAGGGAAGTCCCTCACTGCAAAGATTGCTTGGTCAAATTGAGGTGATTGCACAGTGGGACTCTTTTTCGAACCCTGTCTGTTTTGGTGTACATATGTAAATACGCACATACAAAGAATCAACTTCAATTAAGGGGCACTGACGCCAAGAACAACAGCATGAGTTACATAAGACATCATGGACAATCCTGGGGCAGCATCATGAGTCATAACTTGCACCTCAACCAATGGACAGCAGGCAGCACTCTGGACACCTTGTGTGGTCTTGTTTTTGCGTTGGGCCCCTTTATTCGACGGCTCCCTTGGAGTACACTCTTTTGAGTGAGAGCAATAACATATGCATTAAAAATGGATGCATGCATGCGTGTGTGTACGTTTGTATGTGCGTACATATGTATGTATCTATGTATGTATGTATGTATGTATGTATATATGTATGTGTATGTATGTATGTATGTATGTATGTATGTATGTATGTATGTATGTATGTATGAATGTAGATGAGTTTTGGATGATATTGGGTGCAGAAAGTGCTCTTCATAGATGTTCAACTGGCCCTTTTTTACCTAGCTGTAGTAGGCAGCCCCCCAGATCACCAGCAACACAGTGGCATCCTGCAATTTCAAATCCGCCCCTGATGATGTAGCCACTCTTCTACGGTCTACAGGGGCGTCACCTCATTCACAAATTTGGTGACAAATTTGTCACCAAATTTGGAGAGCCAAGCACCATAAAGATAAGCTTGGGACCTGAGTTTGATTCTACTGTTTCCACACCTCAAACAGTGAGTCCTGTATTACGCATGACAAAAACTGGCCACCCAGGAACCAGCTCTCAAGTCTTGGCTTCTTTTCTTCCAACACTGCAGGATTCACAGTGGTGCACACAAAGGACGCCAATAGCAGGGGCCTATCCCTAGAACGGGTTCTGTTCTTCCCACTCTGCAGCTTTCACGGTGATGCGCAGGGAGGAGGCCAGTATCAGGGCACCACCCCAAGAATGAATTCTCTTTTTCCCACACTGCAGGTCACTCAGTGATGCGCGCAAAGGAGGCCAGTGTCAGGAAACTGTCCCAAGGATAAATTTCATTTTTTCCACACTGCAGGCCTCTCAGTGATGGGAACAATGGAGAGCAGCGTCAGGGGGCCATCCCAAGAATGCTTTCTGTTTTCCCCACATTGCAAGTCTCACAGTGATGCGCACATAGGATGCTAGTATGAGAGCCTCATCCCAAAAATGGATTCTGTTTTCCCCATATTGCAGGTCTCTCAGTGGTGCACACACAGGAGGCCAGTGTGGGGGCCCATCCCAAAAGCAAAACAAATTCTGATTTCCTCGCTCTGCAGGTCTCACAGTGATGCGTGCAATGGAGACCAGCATGAGAAGCCCACCTCCTCCAGGGCAGCCTTCAGTAGTGAATGAAGACATGGGTGCAGGTGAGTGTGGTTGTGGTGGTAGTGGTAGTGGTAGTGGTGATTGTAGACATGGGCGAAGGTGAATGTGATGGTGATTGATGAAGACGTGGGCTTAGGTGGGTGGGTGCTTGTAATTGGTCTCAGCTCACCAGCAGGGTGCCTCAGAAACCACCACATAAAGTAGCCCTTGTTTTTTTTGTTTTTGCTGTTTTTGCAGTGTCTTGGGTCTTTTCTGCCCGCAGGCACCTTATTGTCATATCTGTCCTGTATTTTGCTGACGTCCCTGGAGCCAAAAAAATAGCCCTTGCTTTGCTTGGTTCTTGCTGCAGTGTTGTGGGTCTCTCCTGCCCACTAGCGCCCCATTGTCATGTCTTTCCTGTCTCTTGCTGCTGGCCTGGAGCTGCAAAAGCAGCCCTTGTTTTGTTTTGTATTTGCTGCAGTGTTGTGGGTTTCTCCCGCCCGCTGGCACCTTATCGTCATATCTGTCCTGTATTTTGCTGACGTCTCTGGAGCTTAAAAAGTAGCCCTTGCTTTGCTTGGTTCCTGCTGCAGTGTCGTGGGTTTCTCCAGCCCGCTGGCGCCCCATTGTCATGTCAGTCCTGTCTCTTGCTGCCGGCCCTGGAACCGGAAAAGCAGCCGTCAGAGCGGTGGGTATGTGGGCTGGCGTACTCATCCAATAAGTTGGCCTTGCGTGGCTTTTCAAGAAAAGCAAACATCGAGACACTTAGAATGCAGCAAGAGTGAGAGCAAACTGAGGCAGATCCTCACATCAGGACATCAAAGTAAATGCAGGAGGCACCCCTCAAGGCGCAATCTGTTTGTGGTCACAACATTTAGTCTATTTGGCAGCAGATGCCGGGAGGTATAGCATTCTCGGCAGCACATGCCTACAAATGTAGCATGTCTGGCAGCCCATGCCGGCAGGTCTAGTGTGTTTGGCAGCCCATGCCGGCAGATGTATCGTGTTTAGCAGCACTTTCTGGCATGTGCCGCGTGTTTGACAGCCCATGCCAGCAGATGTATTGTGTTTAGCAGCGCTTTCCGGCATGTGCAGCGTGTTTGGCAGCCCATGCCGGCAGATGTATCGTGTTTAGCAGCATTTTCGGGCATGTGCAACGTGTTTGGCAGCACATGCAAGCAGGCGCAAGGTACACTGCTCCATTGTTTGCATGCAGGCGTACAACCTCAAACCGGACCCCTCAGCGCGAAGCAAGCCTCATGCTGGAATGGTGGACCTGGATGGCGTGCTGCATGTCGCCATGGATGCATGGGCACAGGTATGTGCATCTCTGCTCAGATTCGGATGACGTGCTGAATGGTGCTATGGATGCCTGGCAGATCTGCCAAAGCAGCAGCAAGAAGTATGTGTGCAGGAAGACAGCGTGCAGCAGGTGCACGTATTTAGGATTTCTGCTGAAGGTTGATGTTCTCAGGTGGCAAGAGCTGATGGTGCCGTGGATGCCTGGACACTCAGCTGCTGCAGCAGCGAGTATGTGTGCAGGAGTGCCAGAGTGCAGCAGAGTTGTGCAAGAGTTGTGCAAGACTCGCATGAGCATGGTGGCTCTGACTTTGTGGCTCTTGTTCAAGTCAAGAAGTACCAAGATAGCACTGCCATGCACCCTTTGGCGAGACCCTTGCTAACTTGCAAGTCGGGAACCTTTCATAAATGCATGCTGCCTTTCTGGCTGGCATTACCTCTTCTTTCTTTCTTTCTTTCTTTGCCCAAGATTCTTAAGGGCAAGAACAAATATGCAACCTACAGCTGCCATAAGCTTCATTTTCAGGTTTTGTTGCTTTTCGTTTCCATCTTTCTTATATTAGCCCTGCATCAAACTGATGGGAAAAGCTTATGCATATTTCTCTGCCTGCACTAAAAGCAATTGTAAGGCTGGTTCCAAGGTTTGCAATGCTCGCAGCTTTGCATCCCAGACGTGTTCCCCGATATTAGCCTGATTTTAAACTTGTGTTGAAAGATGCCTGGATATGGGAAAAGGTCACACGTCTAAGCTTAGTGCTGCACATACGTGTGTACTTTACCCTTATTTCAGAGTGTCTGGGAACAAATCTCTGCTACCTTTCCTCCTCACAGTTTTACCACGAGGAGGCGTTCCGTCATCTGGAGCACCTGTTCCTGGAAACCGACATCGACAACAAAGGCATACTTTCTCCCCAACAGTTCCGGGAGCTTGCAGGTAAGGGCAGGCAGTGCAATATTTGCAAACCTTTCTTTTGTCTTGTGTGTAATTTGTGATATCTGGCAGCCTGTTTCCTGACTACAATTCCCTATTAAATGCGTGCCCACCCACCCAACACACACACACACAGGGATAGCCTGCTCCACGACCAAGCTTAATGCAGAGCAGGTGCTGCGATTGCAGCATGAGTGCTTGGCAGAAACCTGTGCTGCAGCAGAAGTGGCAAAGGCAAAGAAGCAGAAGGGCGTGGCCAGGGGCGCCATAGATGCTCCTTCCTTTGCCAAAGTGAGTGGCTTAGCTGGGTGCTTTGGTAGGGTTTGCTTTTTGCAGCAGGTCCGCCTGGAGTTAATGGATTGTCAGCATGTGCTTCACAGGCTGTCACTTTGTCATCAAGAAGGATGCACATATGAGTGCACATTGGTCGTTCAAAGAAGGCTTACATGCATTTCATTCATTTATTTATTTACATTGTTTTTCTTCTTGCAAGAGCATAAATTAATAGCATTACAGGCTGCCGCGTTGTCAGGATAACATATCAGCACATGAGTTTGTGGTAGATGTGCGGGAGAGGCATGAATATGTTTTCATTGTCTACATAAAATGTTGCACATGAGTATGTTGTGGATTTTGAAAAATGCATCCCGGGAGGAGGGCAGGTGCTGCTTTGTATGAGACACCTTGTTACGTTACGTGCTGAGGGGTGGATAAACAGAGGCCATCGTCCTGCAGGGGAGGCCCAGAAAGCCTCTGATTCTGGGCCTATTTGGCCTGCCTTGCATCACCATTTGTAATAACATTGCATGACAATGTAATGCATTGCACGGCTGCAATTGTACAGTATCCCTGCCATGTTGTATCTGCCATCGAGTTGCTGCCATGCACTGTAGCGCTCCAGCTTTGTGCTGCTGCCCTGCATTGCCATTGTGATTCAACGCATTGCATGGCAATGTGTTACACCGCTGCAATTGTAAAGCAATGGTGTCATTAGGTGTCTGCCACTGCGTTGCTGCCATGCGCTGCAGCGCTCCAGCTTTGTGCTGCTGCCCTGCATTGCCATTGTGATTCAATGCATTGCATTGCAATACATTGCACCGCTGCAATTATAAAGCAATGTTGTCATTAGGTATCTGCCACCGCATTGCTGCCATGCGCTGCAGTGCTCTAACTTTGTGCTGCCTTGCCATTTGCGACACATTGCATTGCAATGCATTGCATTCCCGTGACTGCAGTTATTGCTTTAATTTTATAGCTGCTATGGCATTGCTGATATTCAATGCAGCAGCACTGCAGCACTCCATGTTTGTGGTTGCCGCTGTGCCATGTTTGTGATGCCTGATGTGAGAACCTTTCATGCTTGTCGCTTTACCATGTTTGTGATGCCTGATGTGAGAGCCTTTCATGCTTGTCGCTCTACCATGCCTGTGATGCCTGCTCTGGGAGCCAATCATGTTTGTCGCTCTACCATGCCTGTGATGCCTGCTCTGGGAGCCAATCATGCTTGCCACTGTGCTGCAGTCATTCTTGCAAGGCTGAAAGGAATGCGTTCCAGGAAGGAAGGAAGGAAGGAAGGAAGGAAGGAAAGAAGGAAAGAAGGAAGGAATGGCAATGCCTCATGGTATGCTTGCCCCACACATTGCATCACAGTATCAGATTGCTGCATTTCAAGCACTGGCTTTTCTTGTGTGCGCTGCTCGCACTAGGTGGTGTTGAGGAAAGGCCTATTGGGCTCTTTGCCCCGTACGGTGGGAAGCACAAACATTGTTCACTTGGCTGCCGCTTTGGACTTGGTGGCTGATCTCAGCAACGTTGCCATCAATGACATAAAGCGAGAAGGCCTGCCGGTAAGTCGTTGTACTGCAAGGAGGTCGTGTGTGTGTGTGTGTCAGTCTTTGTACACATACTGACAAGCATGTCCCAGCCAGAAATGTGTTGATGTAATCCATGAAGAGCTTCAATCATTGAATGTAGAATCCTTGCAAGGGCAGATGGTCATTCAGTGTTTCAAGGCTTTGGTCACCCACATGTAGGGTTAGCCAATTCCATCTATAAACATATGATACATAAATGCCCCCATACTGTATTTTTCTGCCAAAAAGCCGACATGCACGGCATGTTTATACGGATTTGGCCAACCCAGCTCACATGGAATAATACGTCCTGCAAAATATACTTCATGCAAACTTGCCATGACATCTTACTCTTAATACAAATGGGCACTTGATGCAAGCAAAACTTGTGTCAAGAACATGCATGCGCTGCTATCTTTACCTGCACGTGATGCAAGCAAAACTTGTGTCAAGGACAAGCATGCGCTGCTATCTTTACCTGCACTTGATGCAAGCAAAACTTGTCAAGAGCACAGACTCTGTTTTTGCTTCAAGTATGCGCTGCTATCTTTACCAGCATTCATTCCTTCTTCATACCAGATCTGCCAAGTGCAAAGGCACAAAAGGCTTGAGGGGAGATCATGGGCAGCACATTGTCAACGCTGCGTGTCATGGCATCCATCTCAGACTTTTATCAACAAGAGCATGCACACACACACACACTGCAGCGCACCATTTTTGAGCAGCTGGAGTCCACGCAGCGGCTGTTGCATCGTAGCCGGGCTGAGCTGGGGGACGGGGGCAGCGTTGGCGCTGTCAGTGAAGACAAGCTTGCAGATGGGTGGACTCTGGTGGCCGCCATGGGAAGGATGATCAAAGAGGTGTGGGAGCGTTTGTGGCCGCTATGGGAAGAATGATCAAAGAGGTGTGGGAGCGTTTGTGGGCGCCATGGGAAGGATGACCAAAGAGATGTGGGAGCGTTTGTGGGCGCGGGAATGTTTTGGATGGCTATATGCTCAAAGGCTGTAGTGGCTGCAGTTGGACACATGCTCAAAGAGTTGTGCATTTGAATGTGAAGGCGAGCGGACAGCATGGAGCCTGGGCTGCACGCGTAATTAATGCTGGTGGCTGCTGTGGAATGTTTGTGCTTGGAAATGCGTGAATGTTTGGACGCGCAGATGCTTTGCATGAGTGGTTGCAAACTGCTCAAACTGGTGTGAGACGCTTGCAAAAGAGGTGTGTGAATGTGTGGGTGTAGGGTTCTAGGAGGCAGGGATTGCATGCTCAAATAGGCGTGGGGACGTGTGGGTGTTACATGGGTTTGAAGAAGAGGTACATCCTCAGCAAGAGGTGCTTGGGTTCATGAGCGTGAGTGAATTTGGATGTGGGTAAGGAAGTGAGTGCGCAGCTGCCTCAGGGGGTCACATACTCAAAAGAGTGTGTGTGCTTTTGCTTGTGTGTGTGTGTATGTGTGTGTATGTATGTGTGTGTGCTTTTGCTTGTGTGTGTGTGTGTGTGTGTGTGTGTGTGTGTGTGTGTGTGTGTGCGCGCGCGCGTATGTGTGCGTGCGTGTGTGCGCGCCCGCATGTGTCTTGTGAGTACACAAATTTGTTTCTTTGTGTGAGTGGCTATGGGCATTTGGGGGGCAGCAAGAGTTCTTCGTGACTCGTGGGTCCCTCAACAGGGTGTGAGATACTTTGGGATCAACACTTGGAAACGTACTGCAGGTCAGCAAGGAGCGCGTGGTACAGCGCGCCAAGGCTTGGAAAGTGGAGACTGAAGCTGCAGCGGCAGGTGCCAAAAAAGTACATAGCAAATGCGTCCAAACACTCATTTCACCAGTGCTTTTGGATCAACACTTGGAAACATGCTGCAGGTTAGCGAGGAGTGCGTGATACAGCGCGCCCAGGCTCGCAAATTGGAGGCTGAGGCTGCGGCAGCAGCTGCCGAAAAGGCGGCAGCAGAGCGGGCCGCATTGGAGGAGGACCTGAGCAGTGCTTTGAAAGAACTTGCAGCAGCAAAAGCAGCAGCAAAGGCAGCACAAGAGAAGGCACACCAGGTGAGCACCACCACTGCACTCCTGAGCAATCAGGACGGAAACCACTGACGGGATCACTTGCCAAAGTCAAAGACGGCTGTACTTGCACCAAAGTGGCCAAGTATGCTGCAGCGGCAAGCACGTCAGCAAACACTGCGCTAAAGGCACACTAATAGTGTGCACCTGTTGAGCTTGTCGTGGATGATGGGCCAAAAACCACCACCATCAAGGAGTGCTGCAGAAGCTTCCACGCCAACAAAGGCAGCATGCAAGGAGGGGCACCAGGTTTCATACCTAGGCAATTATGTCATTAATGGCACGTACACATGCACACACAGGTGGCTGCCGCACATCAGCAGGCTGCTGCAGATGCGATGCGTGAGGGCGCAGAAGCGCAGGCACGCCAGCAAAAGGTGGCCAAAACGGAGCCTCAGCCTCCAAAGAGGGAACCTCAGTCTCCAAGGAGGGAGCCTGCCAAGGCAGACCTTAAACAGGCTCCACGCTACTTGCAGTCCCCTGAGAGCAAAGCCAGAGGCAGTGGACGCAAGGTGCATGAGTGTGTGTGTTTGTGCATGTGTGGTGTGAGTGTATATGTGTGTGTGAGCAGGCAGGTAAGAGATTGCTCAGGTGCTCGCAAAAAATCAGCTTGTGCTCTGTATGCACTTCTCAGTGCAATCCTGTACTGGCATGTCTTACAAGTAGGCAGGAGTATCACGGTTCTTGTACGCAAGTATGGTATGTGCACACAATTGTGGTTGTCTGCATACGTCTAGGTCTCAAGATGCTAGGTACTAAACCTTGTTGAAGGTAGGTTGCCTAGGCATGTTGGTATGCTTAATGTCAGAATGATTCTAATGCTTCCAGAAGATGCAAGCTGCTGATGAGGGGATCCATGCTAGCCTGCATGGCTCTGCAGCCTGTGCCTGAAAACGGACCAACTGCAATACTTGCACTTGCCTGACCTTCTGTCCATGCTTGTCTTGTCACAAGTGTGGCAGGGGAGTTACACTTTCGACACAAAGTGTGTCCTTTTCCCCCTTTGATGCAGGGAGCAGAGCATTGCCTGCATGCTTTTTCACTGCCTGTACACATCACCACACCTTTCTGGCTCACTACTTGCATAACTTTCCGCTGCTCGTACATGTGTCGCTGCCTTTCCAGCTCTCACTGCCTTTAAGCTGACTGCTTGCATGCTTTCCTACTGTGTGCGTGTCTCAACCAGTATGTTTTTTTTGCTTGACATGACAGGCCAATCGTAAAGCTGATGAGGGTGAGATCCACAAGCATGGAGGCATGCGCGCCAAGCTGGGCAGCCCTTCCAGGTAATGCCAGAGAAGAGAAAGTCGGGCTGCCCTTTCATAAAACAAGGAGGTCAACAACTCTTGAAACCCTGATTTCTCTCAGACTTCATCTTGCCGAGTTAAAGGCATGATCTGTGCAGCTATCATTTCTAGCCTTGCATATGTTTTGCAGATACTCCATGCAAATAAGCACATTTTTTTTTTCGGAACAAATTGGTTATAGAACATAATTTCCAAAAAGCAATATGTTGATAGAATCAGATAAAAGGAATCCTCAATAGCACATCAACAGCGATGATACATTAGTTTGTAAAAAGCTGTGAATTAGGGCATCCCTTAATCTGCGTTTAATACCAATGAATGGAGATGTAGCAAGGTAGTTGGGCAGCCCTTTCCTGGTAATGCCAGAGAGGAGAATGTCGTTTCATGTCCAGCAGAGGCCGCATCAAGGTTGTCAGGCTTAGTCATCTTAAAAATTCATGCGCCCAGTCAGTCATTTCCAACTGCTCCATCGCTTTCAACTTTTACCTTTTACGTCTCTTCTCTGAAAGGTGAATTCTTCAGAGAAAGTTTGACCGATTTGACCTCTTACACCCAGACAGCTTGAGCTCAACAACTTTTTTTACTATTATCATACCATAGATCACTTGTATCATTCCAACAAAAGCAATGTTTCTGAGGAGTGCGGGACAACTGCAGACTCTTAAAACACTTGTTTATTTTTAAGCATACAGAACGTGTGTGGAATTTTGTATCACTAGGGTTTCAATGAAAGAAAGGTTTCCAAGCTCCAGAGGAGCTCCAAGAGCTAGGAACGGGAAGCTTTCTGAGTCCCAGTGAGGAGCCTCCTCACTGAGGGGTTACAGCAGAGAGTTTGCTGTTCAGCTCAAGCAATAGGATGAGCACAGCATCAGATGATCAAAAGAGCTTATTAGGGAGACACGAGAGCAGATGTTTTCAGATGTACGAGCGATGTGTAGTAGTTGGACATCATTCATGCATTTTCAAAGGGCAGCTTATTCCTCGAGGTTTGAGGGATTGTGTATACTGAGCAGGTCTTCATTGTGAGAGCAGTGTCAGCAGCTGGACTTCATGAGCTTTTGATCAGCAGCTTTCCTAAGAGTGTAAGGGGTGTGTATCTTGCAGGCCTTCACATACAGGAGCAATGTCCTGCCGGTACACACAATGCTCATTTCACAGCTCATTAATACTAGGGCGAATAGAGGCTGATTGCCCCTACGGGGAACATTCAAGACACCCAAATCAAATCTGAAGAGGGTGCGGGATGAAGGCGAGCTTGCATGGATGAAGTCTTTCTTTCAGGATTTCAAAGTCTTCCACATCATGTGAGGAACATGATGCTACGTGTCTGTTTGCAGGCCTAGCCGCTCGAACAGCCCAGCTTCCCGTCCAACCAGCCCCAGCCCTGAGGACGCTGCTGCTCGTGAGCACGTCAAGAAGATGTGGGCTGCAGCGCGTGCGGCCCTGGTGGAATGCAGCACTGAAGACAGAGACACCCACCTGCAGGTGTGCTCTTGAGATGGCTGAGTCTCCCTGCGCTCTGGAGATGACTGCATCTCCCTGCGTTTTTGGCATGTCTGAGTCTCCCTGAGGCAGCTGGCTTGAGATGGCTGAGTCTCCCTGCGCTCTGGAGATGACTGCATCTCCCTGCGTTTTTGGCATGACTGAGTCCCTTGAGGCAGCTGGCTTGAGATGGCTGAGTCTCCCTGCGCTCTGGAGATGACTGCATCTCCCTGCGTTTTTGGCATGACTGAGTCTCCCTGAGGCAGCTGGCTTGAGATGGCTGAGTCTCCCTGCGCTCTGGAGATGATTGCATCTCTCTGCGTTTTTGGCATGACTGAGTCTCCCTGAGGCAGCTGGCTTGAGATGGCTGAGTCTCCCTGCGCTCTGGAGATGACTGCATTTCTCTGCGTTTTTGGCATGACTGAGTCTCTCTGAGGCAGCTGGCTTGAGATGGCTGAGTCTCCCTGCGCTCTGGAGATGACTGCATCTCCCTGCGTTTTTGGCATGACTGAGTCTCCCTGAGGCAGCTGGCTTGAGATGACTGAGTCTCCCTGAGGCAGCTGGCTTGAGATGACTGAGTCTCCCTGAGGCAGCTGGTTTGAGATGGCTGAGCCTCCCTGAGGCAGCTGGCTTGAGATGAATGAGTTTGCCTGAGGCAGCTGGCTTGAGATGACTGCGCCTCCCTGTGCTCTGGAGATGACTCGTCTTACTGGGGCAGCTGGCTTGAGGTGACGTAGTCTCCCTTACAGCAGCTGGCTGAGGTGGTGAGGATGTCTGAATGAATAAAAGAATGACGGTGGGTGGATGACTTAAACGAATAACTAATGTAAAGACTGGAGAGGCAGGAATGGAAGGGACGCTTCCCGTGCACAACATGAGTGTTGCGTCCAAGATTGAGCTTTGTATGTACACAGGCAAAGCTATCGCCGAGGCAACCTTGGGTCCCTGACACACAATCAGCACCATCACTCTCTCATGTGAAGCACTGTGCATGCCGCACTTGCGCTGAGCGTCTTGACCTCCCATTCACTCCCACAGCTGGTCTGCATCGACCATTCAGTTCCTTCTCTTTTGTCTGCCAGCGCCATACACGCCATGCTATGAACACCTTGCTGTGTGGCCAAGAGCGAGCCTCAGGAACGGCTACCCTCTTCTTGGCCGCTTTTTTTCCAACTCTCAGGACACCAGCGCAACTGCGCATGGGGATGATAAAGGGCAGGCCAGGAACGAGGAGGCCAGGCTATTGGATGGTCTCATCCGCAGCCTGCAGAGCATGAAGTGCAAGCTGATGGGGGTGCAGGCTGATAGCTCGAAGCAAGATAAGCTGGTGGAGCAACTGAAGGTATGTGGGTGTGGGCAGGTGTGAGTTATGTTGGGGGAGTTGAGGGGAGGTGTGCGAGGGGAGCAGGGGGCGTGAGTTATGGTGGGGGTGTTGAGGGGAAGTGTGCAAGGGAGGCAGGGGCGCACCACGTGACACACTTTAGTTAAGCGCCATGAACAGTGCATATGGACACCTGTAACAGCAGGCAGTTTAGCAGGGCATGTGGAAGAGCATATAGAATACAGGGCAGTTTTCTGATTATGCACATTGGGCTGAATCAGACAGAGCTGAAGGCTGCCAAGGAACGATGGTCCCATGGAAGTTGCCATCATCTCAGCTGAGTGGAGGGGTACCAGGGTTAAGCTCGACTTCCCTATTTGTTTTCCCCTGCAGGGCATGCCAGTGCTCACTCGCTTGGTCAACCCTGTTTATTTGTTTCACAGGCAGCACTCAAGCAGGGCATTTTGTGCTCGCTCGCTTGTACTGCCTCGTCTAATTATTCCACTGGCAGAGCTCAAGAGGGGGATTTTGTGCTCACTCACTTGGACTGCCTCATCCCTTTGTTCATCCATTTCACAGGCAGGTCTCAAGCAGAACACTCTCTGCTTGCTCACCTTGATGGCCTTGTTTGTTGGTGTGCATCTCAGGCAGATCTCAAGGCTGCCCGTCTCCACGAAGAGCAGCGCGCAGCGGCCGATTTGGAGGCGCAAGCAGAGGGTCAAGCAGCCGCGCAGGCCAGCCAGGCGTCCATGCTCCGCCTGCTGGAGATTGCAGGGCAGCTGCATGTGCGTGCTGTTGCCGGGGGACGCTTTAGACTCTTAAGTGTAGAGATGCTTGATATTGGTGTGATTGGTGCACGCATGCGATAGAGGCTGCCGGTGTGGAAGGCACCACATACATTTTTGTAGAATCAAAGTGGGCAGGAAAGAAGCAGAACATACAGGCCAAGCTCTTTGGTTGCTCTGCAGCCTTTGTAAAGAGTGAATTGTTCATATTGAGGCTGTTCATCTGTGCCTTGAATTTATGCTCAAGCCTTCTCACCACGATGGTTTGCCCAAAACTTTTTGAGTCACTGAGCTCAGTGTATCTTCAACAATGTTCTATGCAGCAGCTGCTGGTCACATGAAGGGCAAGGCATTACACAGACACACACTCACACACACACTCTGCTTCTCATGTCTTGCGTTGCAGGGGGCAAGCAACTATCTATGGCACCAACTTGATATCCAGGACGCCAGTCCCGATGCCACTCCCCTCGATGGTGGCATGCTGCCGCATTTCCCTGGTGCTGCAGCTGGTGGCAGCAGTACTAGGCATCGTGCGGCTGCGCAAGGCGACAGCAGCAGCCACGGCTTTGACCCGAAGGGTGTTAAAAAAGGAGGCAATCCTCTTGAGGCGGTTAATGCAGGTGCAGCAGCAGCAGCAGAGGTGGGGAAAACTGGCAGTGGTGAGGGGTGGAATGCCACAGCAGCAGGAGGCGTTGAGGCCATGATTACAGCGAGGGGAAGTGTGCAAATGGGAGGAGATCAGCCAGGTCCCATCCTTGGTGCGCAAGCAAGGCTGGGCAGCAGCCATACTGTCAAGCCCCAGCAGAAAACGCGTGAAGGCTCAACAGAGCCTGCAGAGGAGGAATCAGGGGTTGGCCAACAAGGGTGCGTGCCAGGCAGGGGCCATGCTCCTAACGGCTGTGTGTTTATCTGCTAGACACGGGCAACGCCTGTGTCTACTGATGTGTGTATCTGCTGGGCAGGGGCCATGCTCCTGATAGCTGTGTGATTATTTGCGTGACAGGGGCCACCTCTTCTTTTGTTTACAAATTCACCTGCTGGGCAGGAGCCGAGCGTCTGACTGCTGTTTCTTTCTCTGCTTGGCTGTGGGTGTGCGTCCGTCGTTCATCACCAGTGAGCGCGTTTGACTGCCAGGCGGACAGCTTCTGCATGCCATGAATCATGCCTTGCTTGCATGCTAAGCTGCCGTGCATGCAGGTCTGTGTATGTGTGCAGACCTGAATGCATCCAAGACGTCCACACTGTAATCTGTACAACATAGTTAGGTGCAGATCCGCACTGCCACACCCGGCGCATGCACCCTGGGTCTCCCATGTCTGAGGGGCACAAACAAAAGTTTAACAACGACGCACGCACGCACACACACACACACAAACACACACACACACACACGCACACACACACACACACAAACACACACACACACACACACACACACAAACAGGGGGTCGCGCCCAAAAAGCGCCCCAGCCCACCATCAGCCCACCCCACCCCAATGGGTGCTCGACCAGCAAGCAGCACAGGCAGCTCGCGCACAGGATAGAGCTGCGACTGCTGCTGCTACCGCTGCGGCCAGGCGACCAGCTTCAGGAGCTTCTCTGGCTGGCAGGGTTCTAGCAGCCAGTGGCAGCCCCTTTCTTGCCGCGATCAACTCCACAGCATCCACAGTTCACAGTGGTGGTGGTGGTGATGGTGGTAGTGGTAATATACATGGTGCTGCTAGTTTTGGTAGTGGTGGAGGTGCTGCGCTTCAAGGCCAACCCCCGCAGGGCAGCATTGCCGAATTCAGGCCAGGGCCGATTGAGAGGCAGTGGAACATGGTGCAAGCTTTTGTGGACCAGGCACGCAACACGGCGCAGCACCCCAACGCACAGCGCTGGCATTCTGGGGCGGCTGCAGGTGCAATATTTGCTCAGACGCTGCAGGTATGTGTGTGTGCATGTTAGGGAGCAGGGGCAGCTGGGGGTACAGTGTTTGCTCAGATGCTGGTGAGCCGGATTGTGATCATTGCGCTGTTTAGTTCATCCTGCAGGAATGTCTGTGGAAGCAAGATGCTTACGAGAGTGTCGCATCCAATTTAATTGCCCTGTGTTTGCTATGTGCGCAGACTCTGCAGGTCTGCACATGGGCATGGATGACACAAATTTGTAACAGCTTTTGGTGTCTTTGGCGGATGGTAATTCAAGGGATGTCAATGCACAAAAGCAATGTGTGAGCATTGCAGGAGCCATCAACCATGTAGGTTGGACTGTTTGGGCATTTCTGTGATACTACTCAGCAAAGCTTTTAGGCTTCAGTCTGCCATCCCCATCCTTTGGCTCACTTGGACCAAAAGGCTCAGTTTGCCATCCTAGCATCATGTTTGCCTCCCCTTGCCCTCTTCTTTCTTTCTTCCAGCCCCTGGGTCACTATTGGCATGGCTGGGTCCAAGCCTCTGGTGTGGCCCTTCATCTGCAGGCCCTGGTAAAGCCTTCCCCTTTTCAACCCTCCGGCATTCTTTCATATTTCCTGCCCCACCTGAATGATTGCAGCCCAAGTCTCTAGCGCTGCCCGCTGCTTGCAGGCCGGATTAAAGCTCCTTCCCTTCTCAAACCCTCTGCCCTTGCTCTGCTGTTGCCACCCTGCTAAAATGACTGGTAATCCAAAGCCTCTGGCATTGCTCTTTGTTTGCAGGCCCGGGCGAAGCCCCTTCAAGCCACCAGGTCATCTAAACCAGCACACAGGGCCAACGCTCCTGATGGAAGGGGCCATGCGCAGGAGGAGCTTCAGGACAGGCATGCAGGAGAAGGTCAGCAGCAGCCTCAGGAACAGCAGCAGCAACAGCAGGGTCGCATCGAGGCACAGGGCTTAAAACATACGCAGCAGCAGCAGCAGCAGCAGCAACACCAGCAGGGTCGTACCGAGGCACAGAGCTCAAAGCATCCACAGCAGCAGCAGCAGCAGCAGAATCGTATCGAGGCACAGGGCTTAAAACATCCACAGCAGCAGCAGCAGCAGCAGCAGCAGCAGCAGTCAGACAAAATTCCCAAGGATACCCACCTTGCAGCAGATGCGGCCGTGCGGCATGGCGCAGGGGGGCAGGATGCCCTCTGGAGGGCAGCACCCAACGTGCTGCCCATGGTACCTGCCGCACCAGACGGCCCTGACCCACAACCGCAGCAGCTGGACCTGGTCCTTGCCCTCATGCAATCCTCGTCCAGGCTTACCCTTGAGGCTGCTCATCTGCTTGCGCAATCCTATGCAGAGGCGCAAGCACAAGCAGATCGCCACAGCCGCAGGTCGAGCATGTCCCCCAGCCGCAGTCTAGCAACCTCCCCCACAAGGCGCCCCACAAGCCGGCTTGCACAGCGGTCACCCTCGCAAGCCTCTGCCTCTCCCATCGCCCACCCTCTTTCCCGCCCCCACAGTGCACAGTATCCCAGAGGAGACAGTAGGGCAGACGCCTTCCACGCACGCCTGGTGGCGTCGCATGGTACCTTGCGCGTGCCCAATGCAGCGGGTGAGGGGATGGTGGAGGAGGGCAAGGAGCTAGGAGAAAAGGCAATGTGTCCGTCAGCTGCGTCTGGAGGTTCTCCCAATCGGACGCTGGATGGGGGGCGTCAGCAGAGCATGCAGGCACAAGATCAGATGGGGTGTGACGGCCGCCACAGTGGCTTGCACGCAGCTGCAGAAAGCGATACTGATGGTGGTGGTGAGGGGACGCTACCTGGCCAGCAGGGCAGGAGCAGCAGCAGCAGTAGCAACAGTGGCGGGGGTGTGGCGGCTGATGCTGCAGGCTTGGACTTTCATCACCGCCAGCCCTCAGTTCCGACCATCACCCTGGCACGAGACATCGAGGACGCGGACCCTGCCTTGGTCCAAATGGGCAGTCCCTCCCGGAGACACACCACCACAACACATCAGCATCACTCACCACAGATGGCTGCTCAACCACCCTCCCGCCCACAGTCAGCATCCAGTACATGGACGGATCGCCATCACACCTGGCGCAATCAGCCCATGGCGCAGGTCGTGGCTACCCCACCTCCCCTTCTCTCTCAGCGCCCGCTGGACCCCTTCACGCATTCTTCCACATCCCTCGCGCACAGCCGCACACCACCACCACTTCGCCCCCATTCTGCCTCCCACACGCCGCATGCTGAGGTGCAACAACCTCTGCTGTCTGCCAGGCCAGCATCAGCAGCAGCACCACCAACTGCGCACTCTCGTGCACAGTCACCAACCAGAGGCGCCCCAGGCTATCCTCTGCCTTACTTGCATGCGCGGACGCCTTCACCTGAGCTGCCGCCAAGGATGGCTGTGCTGGGTAAGCTGGGGGCTTTGTGTGTTTGTGGTTGCCATCATGGAACATCTCTGTTACAAGTTGGTTGGCTGTGCATGTGGACTTCTGTGAAGGATGGATCATATCAAGGGGTACATGCTCAAATGCAGGTTTTTCCCCCCCCCAAAAGCACGCGCGCGCACGCACACACACACACACACACACACACACACACACACACACACACACACACACACACACACACACACACACACACACACACACACATACACATACACACACACGCACGTGTCTAGCAGACTTAGGGAAACAAGTCACACCATAACGTTGCAGACACTAGGTCTGATGCAGATCCTTGTGCACCTGCTTGCAGGGAGCCCTGCTGCCCATCCTGCACGTTCTTCCAGATTTAACAATAGTTTTTGCACACCATTAGATCTGGTGCAAATTTTGGCATGCATGCTCGCAGGGAGCCCTGCTGCCCATACAGCACATCCCACCATATCTGATGCAAGCTTTTTGCACACCACTAGATCTGTCACAAACTTTGGCAAGGCTGCTCGCTGGGAGACCTGCCACCTAAACAGCATGTCTTGCCAGGTCTTCCCACATTTTGCACACCACTGGCTGCAAGTTCTTGCACACCTTCTCACAGAAAGCCCTGCTGCACAAACAGCACAGCCCACCAGACCTGACGCACAATTATCCGCACCTGCTTTCAGGGAGCCCCGCCGCACAGACAGCACACCCCACCCTGACCTCCAGCCCCTCACAAAGCTCAGCCAGCTTGAGCGTGCATGGGGTTGAGGGACCTCAACAAGTCCATAGTAGGGATGTGTTTATGGGAGGCGAGGGGCAGGAGGAAGGACGTAAGGAGACAGACCACCTGCAGGATGAGAAACACCAGGAACAGAAGCAACTGGAATCTTGTCAAGAAGGACAGCAACAAGAGCAACAACGCGCTCTTGCAGGTGCTGGCTTGGAAGCTCTTGACCTTCTTTCATCAGGTCTAACAATTCCCGTGTTTGTTCAATGATCCCAATGTGCTCTGGCTTTCTTTCATCAGGTCTAACAAGTCCCGTATTTGTGCAGTGACCTCAATTATATGCTCTGTGATCAACGCCGCACCTCAACCATACAAGTTAGGGATGACGAGGGGAATGAAGACATGTTATGCCTGGCTCTATTCTGTATGGTTCATGCATATGTATGGTACCTCTTAAGCTGCTCAGGTCTGTGAGCATGTGTTGCTCTTATGCGTATGTATGGTACCTCTCAAGCTGCTCAGATCTGTGAGCATGTGTTGCTCTTATGCGTATGTATGGTACCTCTTAAGCTGCTCAGATCTGTGAGCATGTGTTGCTCTTCATCCCATTCCTTCTAGGATGAAGCATCCCTTGCAATGAAGCGCGTGTACAGTGCATGCTGCACCTCAGAAGCTGCACAGAGTGAGTATATGTTGTCCTTCATCCCACTCCTAGTGAATGAAGTAAGCCTGCACATCCCTTGGGCTCTAGCACATACCTTCAGCATTTGCTTTGGGGTTTGCTCATCCCTTGCAATGAAGCATACTTGCACATCTCTTTGGCTTTGGCACATTCCTGTGGCATATTCCCGTGCCTCGCACTCCTTGCGATGAAGCATGCTTGCACATCTCTTAGGCTTTACGGCACGTACCTATGGCTTCGCACATGCCTTGCAATAAAGCATGCTTGCAGATCCCTTGGACTTGCTCAGGTCATACTGCGCTGATCACGCAGCCAATTGTCTTCGTTATATTGCTGTGCATTATTGGCATGCAGCTCTGTGTGCATCTCTGCTTTTGCTGAGTGTGGTGACTGGTAGTGTGTTATCTACATCTCTTGCCTTGTCGCACTTCATAGTGTCACATGCATCTCCTCTCCCGTCTCGCTTGTTCATCAAAGCCTCACTCATCCTCACTTTGAAACCACAGCTCAAGCACCTCCGATCTTCCCTTGCCCCCCTTGTTCCAGGGCAAGCATGGCTGCTGCCAATAAACTCCATCCCACGCAATCCCTGTTTGCAAGCATGACTGACATGGCTGCAGCAAATGTGTACCCCAGCCCAGCACTTCTGCCTTCCCATTGCCTTCCTTTTGCATTGCAGGCATGGCTGCTGCCACCAAAGATGGAGCATCCCATCTCCCAGTGATCAATCTGCAGGCACTGGACCCAAGCTTGCTGCTGTGCCGCAGCTTCAGGCTCGCTCCAGAGGTGAGTACCCCTTCATCAGGACTCAGTTTGACTTAGTCACATGACAACTCCGCCGCCTGTCCACCTGCCATACCGCGCAGCCACCTGAAGCCGCATGAGGTGCAAAGAGTACAGAGGGCATAGCCACATAAGTCGATTGTGCCGCTGAGAATAGAGTGTCAGGCGCGGAGTACGCCACAGAGTATGCAACAGGTGTCGAGTATAGAGGGTGGGACTGAGGGAGCAGAGTGCCGAGGATGGGGTTTTACTTACCTCGTGAGCACCTGCCCACCTGTAATGCCAAATTTTGCATTGCATGCAGCAGGGGACTTTCAAACACTCACGTGGAGCATGGACTGCGTTCCGGGACAATGCCTGGCTTGTTTGTAAAGACATTGCAGCGATGGAAGCAAACTGGGTCCATGCTGCATGTTTTTTTGGGCTCTGTATCTCAAACTGAGCCACACATTCAGCTGGTTTCTTGGTGACAATGGGAGAGGCTTTTCCTGTGTTGTCCAAGTTGAGGGCGTCATGAGGTCCAAGCTGTGGTAGTATCCTGGATCAAGGAAAGGAAAGGGTTACAAAGCTGTACCTGCCTACGTGGGCAGCTTAGCTGAAGCGAAAGCGGTGCCTCTAACCAAACCAGTCTGAGCTGGAGAACAAGAACAAGCCTTATTAGTCACAGCATTCCAGGCACGCTGACATGAACCCCCGTACCAGGCAAACCTCACACCTCTTCTAGTCCACTTTGCCTGGTGTCCGCAATTTGCAGATATCCAAATCTTCAGCCTGTGCAGGGCATGCTCCGCACATGAAGCAGAGTAGAGCCGCAGGGCAATGTGCATACCATGCAAGAGGCTGCGTGCCAAGCCGCCAGCATGCCACATGCAACACCCACTGTTGTTCGTTGTGGAACACATGCGGTGTGCAGGATGTTGAGGAGTTGGGCTGCTGGCCTCAGTGTGCATGGCATGCCCAATAACACCCACTGGCTTTCCTGTGCTGCATGTGCTGTGCGCAGGAAATTGAGGAACTGGGTGTTGGGCTGCTGGCCTTGGTGCGCCATGCAGGAGGATTCCCGCATGTCACCCACAATGGTGCCTTGATCAGTGCGTCAGGCACAACTGTGATTGCCCCTCCCGCCGGAACTGGAGGCATGCCAGGTGTGAGCTTGTTATCCACCACTGTAATTTGCAGTGTGTGCACCAAATGCACTGCTGCCTGCTGGCAATGAGGCACCTCTCTTTACTTCACTAAAATTGGCTGCTGTACATGCGTCACAAGCTGTTCGATCACCACCCAGCATATCGAACCACATTGACCTCTCAGCAAGGGAATGCATCTTGCTCCCACCAATAACGCAGATTCCTCCACCCAGAGGGACTTGCTGTCCCAGCTGTACATCCACACAGCAGGAATCGTGGCCGCACAGCACAGGCGTGCCGCGGCTCTGAAGGCCTTTGAGTCTGACTTGGAGATGCGTTTGAAGGTGTGCTGCAACTTTCGGGGGTCCTCGCTTTTGAAGGGCACTACCCAGCGCTTGGGTCAGTTAGTGTGCTGCAACTTTCAGGGGTCCTCGCTTTTGAAGGACATTACCCTGCGCTTGGGTCAGATAGTCCCAAGTCCCCTTAGGCTACCCTCGTCCACCTCAGTGAAGGCCGTCACTGACAGTGTTGGCCAGGTTTCTCTGAACACTTGCCCTCTGATGCATGCATAGTTACGTAAACTTAATGCGCACAGCCTGTTGGCTAGCACAGTCTTTTCTTTCCTGTCTTTTCCATGCATGCACCTGCTCATCATGGCCATGCTTGATTTTTTTCACTAGGTGTCTGTAAGAACGCCAGCAGGCTATCGACCTTGTTGGGGGGCTGCATTGGAGTGACTGATTCCATGCTTGCGAGTACCTGTGCTTTACCTCGTTTACCCATACACCAGAAGCCACTAGCCATGTTATAGATAGAATATAACACGGCCTTTTGGCTAGCGTAGACTTTTTCCTTTTCTTTATAGATAAATTATAGATCAAGTAGTTGCTCTTCATGCATGTGCATCCAGTGCTTGACCTTTCTCGCTCAGATGCATGTGCGTCCAGCTCTCGTCTTTATCCTTCAACTCTCCAGGGGCTCCAACAAGCCACCACCCTAGCTTTGGCCTGAGCAACTGTTATTTTCATTCTCGGGTGTCCAGCGCTTCACCCTTCTCACTCAAGACCTCTCCAGGGTCTCCAATAGGCCACCACCCATGTTTTGGCCTGAGTAGCTTTTCTGCGGCCTTGGTTGTCCAGGGCGTCACCCTTCTCATTGTAACTCTCTCCAGGGTCTTCAATAGGCCTCCACCCATGTTTTGGCCTGACCAACTCTTCCTTGGCCTCATGTGCCCAGCATCTCCCCCTTCTCATTCCATCTCTCTACAGGGTCTCCAACAAGCTGCCACCCGTGTTTTGGGGCTGCACAAGAGCAGTGGACGGGCAGAGAAGCGCATGCAGCAGCAAGTGCAGGAATTGGCTGGTAGGTGCTAGATTTTTGGGGTAGACCATGAGGTTGTGACAGAGTAGAGTTCGTCTTAGTGGAGCTGGTATCCCATGATTGCTTAGGTTGTGGACAGGGGATGAAGCAGAGCAAAAAGAAGTGAAAGCAAATGGCTTGTGGGTGCCAAAAAGGTGTGAGAATGATGGAAGGAAAAGGTGGAAGCAAATGATTGCTGGAGGGCGCCACCACACATGTGGACCTCCTGTGCAATGGCAACAAGGTGAATCGTGATTGTGTCCATGGAAGAGAAAGCAGGTACGCGTGTGCAACCCTTACCCTCAAGGAAAGGAAAGGAAAGTAAGCTGGTGATGGAAAGGAATGCTTGCAGGCCGGACATGGAGGGCAACCCCACCGGTGAGCTTCGAGGGCGGGCGGGGCGCGTACACGTGCCCCAAGTACCAAAGCACCCACAGTGCATGCACTTCCTATCAAATAGCGCAAGCACACCAGGGTCCTTAGCTCATGCCAGCACCCACCTGATTTCCTGTACCAAACATACTGCCTGCGCAGGTGTGGAAGAGCAGCTGGAGATGCTAACCTTTGTGCTTTCATCCGCGTGGCGCCACACCGCAGGGTGCTCTGATGTGGCACATGCCATCCAAAACGAGGATGTGCAGCAGCAGCAGCAGCAGCAGCAGCAGCAGCGGCAGGCACGCATACAGGAACAGGCCTCAGCAGCAGCTGCCTTGCCGCAGCCGCTGCAGCAGCACACAGCATTCTTGCTGCATGCTCTGGAGTCTTTAGCACAAGATGTGGGCCACGCACGCGCCATCGTGGACCAAGCTCGTGCAGGGTTGCAAGGGCTGGGGGTGCACCCACCCCCGCCCCCACAAAATGTGCAATTCCCTGGTGCCGGGGGTGGCGACGCCACGCATCCAGGCTGGACGCCGCAGTCTGCCCCTCAACACACACACCCTGCATCTGCACGTGGGGAGCATGCCACCACGCCCAGGGCCCACACACCTCCAGGTGGGTACGACCTGCTGAGAGGGTGCCCTGTCTGCAGTGAGGTCATGGCCTGAGGCTCTCCATACTTGGCTCAAGGTGTGCAGTCCCCAGGCTGCAAGGCGTGCAATCCTGGGTGCACACTGCCCAGACCGCAAGGCGCACCATCCCTGAACTAGGGCGTCCCTGGCAGTGGCGCTGGAAGGCTGAGCTCCCCCTTTGTCAGCGCTGGCCAACCTGACGCTGGTCATGGTTTGCTGTGCCCCCCAGCAGCAGCTTTTGCAAATACTGGCTCTCTGCGCCCCTCGGACATGCATTTCTTGTGCAAGTACTGCACCTGGACTGGGCCAAGAAAGGCCGAGCCCTCCCTTTGGTAGCGCTGGCCAATCTGATGCAAATCATGATCCTCTACGCCCCTCGGCCGTGCATTTCTTGCGCAGGTGCTGCGCCAGGATTCGATCAAGCAAGGCTTCGATCACCCTTTGGCGGTTCTGGAAGGATGAGCTCGCCCTCTGGCGACAGCCAGGATGCCTTGAGTGGGCTGGCCTCCATCCAGCGCCTCATGCAACAGCTGGGGGGGGCAAGCGAGGACCTGCCACACCAGGTGGGTGATGCGGTGGAGCTAGGATTCATTGGTCAGCACCGGATATGATTTTTAGTTGTTGGTTTCATTTCTGGGGAAGGTGAGTGACGTGATGGAGCTGCACTTGGCTCAATCTTGCAAGATGGATACATTGGGTAACGTGGAGCTGAGACTGGTTGATTGTTTGTCAGTTGGTTGATTCATCTTGAGGTGATTGATTTTTGCTAGGTGTTGATCCGTTCTTAGGTTGGAGACGTGGTGGTGCTGGGATTGAGAAAGTGTTGAGTACCTTCTCTTTCCATGCTTGTCTCATATGTTAAGAGAGGGCCCGTGCCTTCTCTTTCCATGCTTGTCTCATATGTTAAGAGAGGGCCCATACCTTCTCTTTCCATGCTTGTCTCATATGTTGATAGAGGGCCCATACCCTCTCTTTCCATGCTTGTCTTAAATATTAATCCGGCCATCCTCTGGATCAATCCCCCTCGATCCCCCAAAGGAGGGGGGATTTTTCACGGCTTGCCATCAGAGCTCCCTGTGGACTGTTGCTGGAAACTGCAAATTGAAACCAATGCAACTTAAAACCATTCAGATTTGCAGCACTTGTTGCACGCTACCCTGTGGAGCTGTGATTGTGATTAATTGATTAGTGTACCCCTGTCACCTTCCAACGCACTCATTCATTGGTTCTTGTTGTCTGTGATGGCACTCATTGATCGAGTGCTGTTGCCTGGTAAGGCACTCATTGATTGGACTGTTTCTTTGCTAATACACTAGGTCTAGTGCACGCCGCCCGTGGTCCTTGCAGACAGAGGGAATCAGTGTGGGGTGCCTGCATTGCCATTGGGGAAGCTTAGTACTTAGGAGGGGTGGGTGGTGAGATGTGGTGGTGAGCTGTGTTTTGACCGGTGGCACAGCCGCGGTGCAGGTAGGATGGACCCTCTCTCAAACATTGCTTCCTGCTGCAGCTGACTCAGTTGTGGCGAGGTGCTTGTGCATGCAGAACAATTAAAATAGGTGTGGTGATGTGCTATAGTGCTCAGCAGGCGGGTCTTTCCATCAATCAGCATGGCGACTTTCAGCACCACACACATAAGCGCACACACAGTCACACACATACGCGTGCGCGTGCACACACACACACACACTTTTTTGCATTTTAAACCCAATTGTAGACAAACATAAGCGACGCTAGCACAGCGCTGCTACTGGCAGAGCTTTTGGACCCTGTGGAGCTCTTCCAGCGCTTGCACAGGTACAGGGGCCAAGCAGGAGGTACTTTACTTTGTTCCCCAGCCATGTCGATGCGAGAGAAGTCTTTGCATCGTTTTGCTGTCAGCGCAAGGAAATGCTGATGAATCTAGGATGATGCACCTCCTGCCTGAGGGACAAAGTTAAGATGCTTGGGACAAAGGTGAGGGACAGGAATGGTGAGGTGCCTGAGGGAACAGGTAAGATGCTTGAGGGACGAGGGCAGGATATACCCTGCCAAAGGCAGCAAAGGAAGCAAAGGCAGCATATATGAATGTCTGTTCGAGGAGGAAAGGCGACGTGAAATCATCTTGCCTGAGGAGCAAAGGCAACATATGTCCTGCCTTAGGAACACAGGCAACATTTATGAAGCTGGGATGAGGCTCCCCCTGCCCAGAGAGAAAAGACAAAGTGAACTCGTCTTGCTTGAGGAACAGATCTAGCATGTACCCTGCCTGTGCTCCTTGGCAACAATGATGAACCTGGGATGACAAATGTCTGCCTAAGAGAGGGAGGCAATGTTTATCTTGCTGCCCCCGCATGCCCGAGTGCTCTCTCAGAGGCAAAGCGCCAAGCAGAGCCCTTGCATGCATAGAAGGCCCTGTCCTTGGACATCACTGCACAGCTAGTGTGCTAGAGCTTGGCTGCTGCACCTTGCATGCCCATTACGAACCCCCTTGCGGCACAAATCATGCAAGCGCCTCAAGTACTTGAGCTTTGATTCGTGCAGGAGCCCGTCCTCGAGGCTCTCCTCGCCTGCCCTCTCTCGCCCCTCCTCAGCCTCCCCTCTCCCACAGCGAGCACACAGCCCCAGCCCACGACCGTCCTCGGCATCCCCTGTGTATCACCCTTCTCCCTCTAGGCACACAGCTAGGACAGCATCTGGCACCACCCTACCCCCGCTGCCCTTTCCCAGCAGCCCCAGACCCAGTCCCAGTAACCACCCCACCTCAGCATCTCCCCTGCATGCGCGTCTGCTCCACTCACCCACTCGGCCACGGTCAGCCTCCAGGCTCAATCCTCTGGCGGGCCACGCAGAAATGGAGGGCCGGCAGAGCCCCTTACCATCGAGTTTGCAGCAGCAGCAGCAGCAGCAGCCGCAGCAGCATCACAGCCAGGCACAGCAAGCAATCCAAGCAGGTCTCCCCTCCCCAAGCACTCACCACCACCATCACACCCACCACACCCACAACCTTCCTCACAAGCGCCCTCAGCTCCCACCCTTGCAGCTCTCGCCGCTGGCCACACCCACTGCCCCTTACCTTCCCCCCAGCCCCCTCAACCCCCAGCAGTATCAACAGCAGCAGCTCCCCTCTAAGCAGCACTTGCCCAACAGCAGGCCCTCCTCTGCTCAAACACCCACCAGTCCCGCTGCTGCCATCGCCCAAGGCCAACTCCTGCCCTTGCTGCAGCAGGGCAGGCCCTCCTCATCTACGACACATGTGTCCCATTTACATCCAGCTCATCCATCTGTCAGCCCCTTGCAGCCACCCATCCCTCATAGCCCTCAATTGGCGCCCAGCCCACCGAGGGTGCTAGGCCCCCTCTGCTTCACACCTCCCTCCTCCCCGCGTGCTGCAGCTGGTCAGGTGTGTGTGTGTGTGTGTGTGTGTGTGTGTGTGTGTGTGTGTGTGTGTGCGCGCGTATGTGCATGAGTGCGCGCATGCACGCACGTGTGTGTATATATGTGGTGGGTGGGTGTGCGCGCGCGCCTGTGCATGTGTGTGTGCATGTGTGTGTGTGTGTGCATGTGCGCCCTCTTGTAGAGCTGCAAATACCTCTGTCAGCCTGGGACGCGAAGCGATATGCTTCATAAAGCAAGTTGCCAAATTTTGTTTTGGGGATCATGGAGCCAATGACCAGCAGTATTTGCTGTGGCAGCAAGCAACTCGACCAAGAGCTCAACCATGCGAAAAATGCAACTTGGTGTACTTTTGCTGCTTTTGGTCAAGAGAACAGGCACGCGCTGGCCTGAGCCTGAAAAACGGTCTTTGCCTTGCAGCTTGCATTGGTGCGCGCGAAAAACTCCATGCTGCACGATTCATTGTATTTCCTTGTTTGTTCCAGGAAAGAAGCCTGTCCACAGCAGCTTCCTTGTACTCACTGCCCTGTACACTCGTGCTACCTCAACATTTTGTCCCGCTCTAAAGTTCCTGAATGTTCTGTCCCAAAGCTTGGATGCTGATGCGCTATGCACTTGCAGCTGCCCCCCGGACAGCAGCCCATCACATTGTCGCCGTCCTTGCTGAAGCGCTCCGAGATCTCACCCAGACGCGGTCAACTTGGATCCATGGGTGACAAAAGCAGCAGGAGAGCAGGGTCGGCACAGCCCAGATGGGCCTCACCCCCCAATCAGAAATATGCCCGGCGCCCTTACACAGCACGAGCGTACGTGGAGTACACGCTTAGCCGGCAGGGCGCTAAGGATGATGGTGTTTAAGGAAGAGTACATGGCGGTTGGATAGCTGAGCTCTATCTTTGGACAAGATTGAGCTTTGCCAGGATCCTCCTTTCAAACTTTCGGACTGCCATCCAGGAATGGTGCACTGGACGACATGCATAAAAATACAAGAGGTTCTGGATCCGGATCGGACAGGTCTATCAGTGGGGATGCTGAGTTTCTTGAATGCATATGGCATGGTTATTGGCCTTCCCTCTGTCCTCTCCTCCTTCCTTGTTTGTGAATACTGCTGGCCATGCTGTTGAACTTACATCAGTTTTTAAGCAAGAAAAGAGATTTTGCCCTGGCTAGTAGGTGCGTTAAGAAAAGAAAGGAACAACTCGTTCCTCGTAGTTGAACTATGAAGGCGGTGAGATCTCCCCACATCAATTTAGGAAAAGGAGATGCATTGGTTCGAAGACTGTATGGATCGCCTCACCGCAAAGTTTGGGCTGAGAGGCTGAGAGGAGCACGGCAGGCAGAGAGAGAAGACAGGTCAGGCACAGTCAGCCTGCCAACTCAGGACAGCCATGCCCAGCAGCTTACTGCTGAGGACAACTGAAGTCTGACCTTAGGCGAAACCAGAGACGCAGCTGCTGGCCACATGTAGGAGTGCATTAAAAACAAAGCCTCCTTAAACACGGCTTTTTATCAGGCTTAGAAATTGACGCAAAACAGCGTCTGAACATCCCATTGCCTGTAAATAACTGAACTAACTTGAACTGGCCACTCTCGCAGCAGCAGACTCTACAAGAATCGTCATCCAATTTTCTATGGAACTACATAGGGTTGGCCTTTGAGAGAATACGTCCGCAAGAAGTGGCTGCGTACATGTAGTGTAGGCTCTTTAGCCAAAGTGGGGCTCATACAAAGCTGTCCTCTCAAGCCAAGTGTAGCTAACTACAATTGCTGGGCATCAAGATATTCATTCACTCATGCCTGGACTCTGGGTTCATGGTCAATCCAGTAAACTAGGGATCGGTTCACAGAGATTGACCAAAATTCCATCATGGAATTTCCTGATAATAGCTTCAAGGTTATTTTGTGCAACATGTGCATAAGCTCACCCAACAAGTCTGGTTGGTAGGAAAGAAAGCAGCGAAAGAAAAGTTACATGCTGGTTCACTGTGTTGCAGGCCACATGCCTCCAAGGCATGCGTCCAAGGCATTGATGATCGATACATTGGGGCACGTCTAGTGGCTGGTGAGCAGGGTGAGCATGGAGACGGCGTGCAATTTGTTTGCTCTTGATTTTGATAGTAATGGCTCCTCCGCCAGCATCAAAGCTGTAGTGGTTTTTGACCACTGGCATACGAATGAGCATGGTCAAAAAATGTAGGGTTTACAAGGGTTTACAATGGTGGCCTACAGCCCGAGACTCTGGCTGATGGCAGCTGGTGAAACAAGCTCAACCAGTATCAAAAATTGAGACCAAGTCTGACACAAATCTAAGAAGTCTGTATGAGTCTTGGTTTAGGAAAGCATTGATCTCAGAATCAGTGATAGTATGATGGCAAGCCAAGAATGGAATAAAGTCAGCGTTTGAGGGCGGAGCAAACACACGCAAAGTCTTAAACATCTCCTCAAAAAGGTCCTTGTATCTCGTGCGTAGCTCACGCACCTCAGTACATTTGCAAAAGAAAAGCACATGTTTTTCATCCTGGACTTCCCCACACTCACACTTATCACAGATACTTGAACCCCCAAGCCATTTACCAGACTCCACTCTCAAGTGATGAGCACGCAATCTAAATCTGCTAATGTTTCTCAAAACATGCTTGTCCAAATCCTTGAACAGATACGAGGGGATACAGAAAGGAGCACCTCTGGGACCACTCTCAGAATTCCCACACCACTTATGGCACGTCACTACCTTCTTGTTAACTGCACGAGGACAAAAAACATCGGCCCCTCTCCACACTTTCTGCTGTCTGTATCGCAAATCACCAATGAACTCTTGCATGGGGATTTTCTCAGCTCTCAGCATGTTCTGTTTGAACGAATCACCATTCCGCATCCCACCAAAAGCATTAGAGACTTCAGCAGCCCAGCAAGAGGAATCAAAAGAAGCCAGACTTAAATCAGCCCTCAGCACATGACGCAAGACTTCACTATTGGAGTCAAGCATGCTATTAAAAAACTTGATGGAGGCACGGAACCAGAAGAACTGCAGAGGCTCCTGGCCACACTCTCTCAACACCGGCCAATTTGTAGTACTGTTCTTTACTCCAAGAATGCGCCTCAAGGAACACAGATGTCTTTTCTGCAATTGACTATCAAACTCACTGCCTTCTCTCAAGTAATGAGTTCCCCACACCTGGCACGCATACATCCCAGCAGGAATGCCATACACCTTAGATAACCAGAGCATAGCATGAGGCCTGTTTTTCAGGTCATGACCCTTGGCAAACTCCGAAATCCTTCTCTGTGCAGCCATATAAGGCCGCACCGCATGCTCCTCAGCTACCTTAAAATCCATCTTTTTATCCAACAGCACTCCCAAATATTTGAACCTGTCCTTCTCTGGAAGGACCACTCCATCATACGTAAAAGGATTCTGCAGAGGAGAGACAGACGTACTGTTGAAGTGCACCACCTCAGACTTAGCTGTGTTTACAGTCAACCCTTTTCTCTGAGCATACACACGGAGTCTGTCCAGCATCTTCTGCATTTCACCAGGGTCATTCGTAGTTAATCCAAGGTCATCAGCGTACATCATGTGGGACACACCATTCACTCTATCACCAGTCACAGCACCCTCAATGCCCTCACTTATCTCTCTGCCCATATCATTGATGTACAGAGAGAAAAGAAGGGGGGACAAAGGACAACCTTGCTTAACACTGTTCGATGGCTGCACGCGCGCCCTTTTCTCACCATCCATTAGAATGTACTCATCATTATCATACATGTCTCTGATCACACTGAGCAGAGGAGTCGGCATTGCATTGCGCTGCAAGTGAGACCAAAGCTGCTGTCTGGGCACGGTGTCATAAGCTTGAGAAAAGTCAATGAAAGCAACGTGCAATCTGGAAGAATTTTGTGGCTTCAATTTTTTCGCAGCATGCTTGAGGTGCCTTAGAATGAACAGAGGATGCAGAGTGCTCCTTCCTGGAAAGAAGCCAAACTGCGTGTCCGGAATATTTCCCTTTTTCATACACCAATCTGTCACCAGATTTTTCAGCACATTAGCATAAATCCTATACATTACACCGCTAACCGCAATCATCCTATAATTCCCAGGTTTTAGCACTTCCCCTTTTTTGTGAATGGGGCTCAACTTGGCAATCTTCCAGCACGCAGGCACTTTACTTTCAGTCAGCAACACTTTAAAAAGACGAGCCAACAGAGGCACCAGCACATTTACTTGTTTGGTTTTATTTAATATTTATTTAACAGAACATACTCCAACAGGATGGAACTGGTCAAAGCTGCACCCAGGCCATGCTCCCCCAGATCCCCCCAACTCCGATCCAGACAATGGGAGCCATGCCCCTAACACACACATACACAATTCTACAGCAGCTTACAGCAACCCCCTCTTTGATGCTGAGGATATGGAAATAGAAAATGCTTCCCCCAGCAGCCAAGAGAGCCCATCTCCAAACAGCCAACCACGTGCAGAGGTGCACTCATGCCAAGGCAGACGCACACGCAAAAGAAGCAATCCCCATGCGGAGCAGCCGCAAGCACAAGCACATAACGTAGACTCCACTCAGACCCCACAAACTGGGGGCAGAAGGCCCAGAGGGAGCCGAGCCCCAACAACATTCCTAGAGCATAACCCTCAACCCATGATAACTCCTAGCCTTCTACCTCCAAACACACCAGGCACTGATATTCCCCAATGGCTCTGGAATTGTAAACAGAATAAGGCTGCTGCATTAAGCGCAGCTGAAGCTAGCAACACCATCTTCCGCTATGATCATGTTATCCTAAACATCATGGGCTGGCAACATCTCAGGAAATATAAGAGGTCCTCTCAAGAAAAGGAACAAAAACATTACAAAGTACAATGGCACCCCGTCACCATTGAAAAATGGGCCCTGCCCAATTTCCAAAATGACGGGCTGAAAGTGGCCTATTCAAAGCATGTACCAAGAAGAACTAAACCAGACCCATGCTGCCAGCTCTGCTGGAGCCCAGTGAGCAAAGAATACACCCATGAATCTCAATGCTATGACGATATGCCCACCTGTGATACATGCCACCGCACATACCATTGGGGCTGTCTAATAGACGTTAGAGCATGCTCCCAAAATGACCGGGCACTGAGCGAACAAAATGAGCACTGGGACTGCCCAGCCTGCGCCTCCCTGTCAGACTCCCAAAAAGCGGAAAGGATCAACTTCTCTGAAGATTGTGAAATGATCTATGTGGAGTGGCATCCTAAATGGGAAGCTGCTGACATGTTACATACCCATCCAGACTTGGAGGCTCATGTGCAAGCCTTTGACTCGGAGGAGAGACTAGAGGAAATAGAAGACCCCTCGTCCATTGAAATAGACCTGGACAATCTAGTCAACCAAGGCTTTGAAGGCAATCCTCAGAGCCTTTCTGACTCTCCATGGCTCTCAACCACCGGCTGCGCCATTCGCAAGAATGTCACCTTCGACTTCCAACCTACCAACCCCCAGACAGATATCATGCCAACATGGCAATGCGAAATGATCATTAGAAATGTTGACCTCATGAAGGAAATCCCTCACATTGACACATCTGATGAGGTCGTCATGCCAGCGCAAATGCCAGAGGTAACCACCTCCGAATGCGCCTGTATCTATAATGCCAATGGCAAATGCATGGGCATGCTCACAGTAGACAGGCTCAATACCCTGCTCGAAGCCTACGAAGCAGCCAAAAGGACAGGCATCCACGCTACCATCCAACCCCCTGTCCAGAATCCAGCAACTGAAATTATGGGTCTGCTTTCACGTCAAAAGGCTCAGCAAAAAGATCTCTTTGACCAGAGCAAAAAGGTTTTCAATTCCAACATGCTGATCACTCCCTCCCACATCCGCTCAGCCCTGCATAAATGGTGCATGGTCTCAGCGGAGAGGTTTTCCAACCCTCTTGATTTTGAAAATAACTTCAAGACCTATTTCAGCACAAACTGCCGAGACCAGGTCTTTGGGGCGCACACAGACGCCCTCTCTGTGCGCTACACTGGCTTCTCCTTCTGCCATTCCCCACATGATGATGAAATTATGTTTAAACTCCTGCGCCATGCAGTGCACTCCGCCCTCCAAACCATAGATCCAGTTGCCACCTTCATGCTCCTGCCTCACTGGAGAGGCTTCAGCTGCAATGCGTGTATGACCTGGATCAGACAATACCCAGACGTTGCAAAAGTACTTGCCAAATTCCCCGCAAGAAAAATCCATTTTCAGGCACCACAACACTGGTTTGATACCATACCCAATCCTACCCCACCATCCTATCCTATGCAGCTCATTGTTGTGTGGAACCATAATGCCAGAGTTATGCTAGACAGCGCAAACAGTGACTGGTTTCAGTCCTTCCAGCGGGATGTAAAACAAGTTGCTCCAGAAACTATTTGGCTACCCTTGGATACTCCAAATCCAGTCATGTCACTGCAAACACACCAACACCTTGCATCAAACACTTGGAAGCAGAAATTCCAATCACTCCCCCCTGACACCCACAACTGCTCACACAAGTGCCCTCAGGCAAGAGCAGCCTTCACCCCTGCCAACTACAAAAAGATGTTCACACCTAAAATCAAGGATTGGAGGGAAATGACCTACACTGATGGCAGTGTGATCAAACACGAAGATGACGAATCCCCTCCGCTATCAGGTTCAGGTGTTTACAAACCAGGAAGAGACACTACTCAACCCTCCCAACACATGCAACTGCACATAAAACCCAATGGCCAGGGGCCTACAAATACCATCACTAGAGCAGAACTCATGGGTATCCTTGTGGCACTCCAACATGAGCAAACTGAAATTGCCACTGATAGTGCATCCTGCCTCTTTCAGATTTCTAATCAAACCCTTAATCCCATGTGCATGAGGTATCACCTACATGCAGAGCTCATCCATGCAATATCAACCATATTAGAGCACTCCCCTCACCCTATCCATTTTTATAAAGTCAAAGCCCACTCTGGCATCATAGGAAATGAGGGGGCTGACGCTTGCGCTCGCACCGCAGCCCTCTCTCACACCATAGACATTGCCTTTCCAGGTGCCAGGGACCCTTTCCACAATTTTTATTGGCTCTCATTGAAGACCTCTTCCACACAAAGTGATGGCATGCACCGCTCCCACACTTTCCCTATACACTATCTCACCAATCTGAGCGACAAACTTAAGGCACACATGCACAAGAAACACAAACTTGGCTCTGCTGACACCTCTGGCTACCACTACCAGAGATGGCAAAAGCTTAACGATGCCACATCACCCACCACCAATGCAAACACTGAAGCTCACAACTCAATATCTCAACTTGCAAACAAGGAGATCAGCAACTCCTTCTGGAAGAATCCAAAGATTACCCTTAAACAACAAATTAATCTAATGAAGTATCGAACGGATACACTGTACACACAGAGTCATGCATCCAACTTCAACTTTTCCAGTTCTGATAGATGCCCACTATGTGCAAATACGGACAACATTTATCACGTTCTGCTTAGGTGTACCAACCCAACAGTGAGTGGGATGCACACCAACAGACACCATACGGCCCTTAGCCTCTGTGTAGAAGCCCTCAGTAAAGGCCGATATGGTTCATCCCTCATTTGCATGGACGGCTGTAACCATGACAGACTTCTGGATCAGGGCATACAAGCCCCTGAAAACATCTCTCGAGCTATTCCAGACTGGATCTTCCCAAATGGCACTGCCTCACCTGCCCGACACCAAAGCCGCCCTGATGCTCTCTTTGTGCGCTCTATCCCAGGCAGACAAGCTCACCTTGATCCTTCCAAGATTCCCCCACAAGATAGGGACATCCACCTCGTTGAACTTAAATTCTGCCCTGACACCAACCCCTTCATCACTCTAGAACGTGCACGGACTCAACATTCCCACACCATTATCAGACTTAAAACACGCAGCTCAAGAAACCCAAACAGGAATAACAAAGTGACTCTGCACATCATCTTAATTGGTGTGGGTGGCACAATTTACAACGAGTACACAATTACACCTCTTATAAATCTGGGTCTGACCAATCAAAAAGCCAAAGTACTAGCATCACAACTTAGGGACCATGCCATCCAAAAATTATCCACCATCATTAACACTAGACATGCACTTTGCTTTCAGGGGGCATCTGGGAGGGGGTTTGCTGGGCGCGCGGAGGCGGCTGAGGATGGTAGAAGGAGAGTCCGAGCGCTCAGGGGCATGGCGGCCAATCCCCCGGATCCCCATTAGTTCTGCTTCTTGCTCTCTTCTAGGCTAGTTTTGTCTAGTTTAGGTGGAGGGCCTCTTGGTGAGGCCTCTAACTTTTGTTAGGGGTTCTTCCCTTAATGCACGCGGCCTCGGGGCTGCGTAGACTTTTCTTTTCTTTTCTTTTTGGTTTTATTCCCACACTGCACTGGCAAGCACGCATGCTTAAGAAAAGGAATCGGGATCGCATCAAAGCCTGAAGAGGCACCAACATTCAACTTCTAAAATTCACTACCCAACAAACCTTCTAACACAGATATATCAGGGATCTCAAACTCATCTGGCTCCGGAGCCCACCCAGACTGCGCGCCCCGCCTGAGAAGGACCTCAGGTGGAAGATTGCGCCGGCCCAGTGGCACAGCCATATCCCTCGCAGATGGGCGAGACTCTTCAAATGTCTTTTTTGCTCTGAAGTGTTTGTGTAGGTGATCATGCCAAGCTGGAGCAGGCACAGGGTTTGTGTGAGGCTTGGTGTGCTTTTTTAGTAAAGCGTGCACTGCCGGATCCTTCCGAAATAGCCTGTCCAAAAACAAATTCCGCAACTGTCTCGCGTGCCTTCGCTTCATCCTGCGATTGCACCTCATACATTCCCTCTTGAGAAATCTGCAAGCATGCCTGGCTTCACCATGCTTCACTGCCTCAATGAAAGCCCTACGCTTCTCCCAACATTCTTCATTGAACCACACAGGGTTTAGAGGACCCTTCCTATTACGCTCACGTTTAAAAACACACTTTGCTCGGGCTGACATGCCCACAGCTCTACTGCTCGCTGCCTGGATGATCAAAGAACGCACACAAAACGCCAATTTATCTACATCCCCAGACCTCTCTGCCTCATCAAATTGAGCCAGCAGTTCAGCATTGTCCCGAATGTGCTCAGCGTAAACTTGGGCCTTATCCTGCTGCCAACGCAACACTAACTTGTTGATACACTCTCCAGCTTTGCACACATGGTGTGGAGCATTCACACCTTCTCCACCCTCATCAGTCACTCTAAACACAGTGCTCAAGCCTGCGTGATCTGAGGCACGCGTTTCTTTCATCTCAAAACATTGTACGATTTTGAGCAGAGCCGGAGACAACAACACATGGTCTGGCCTACTTCTCTTATCACCAAAATGCCCAGTGAAAGAGGGCTGCCCATCATCTCCAACAACACGCCCAGTAGAAATGGCCATACTCGTCGCAGCTGCTAGATCAACCAACAGCTGGCCTGCCTTGTTCACACTCTTGCACGCACATCTCCTAGTCTCTAGGAGCTCAGGGCAGTCCAACACAAACCGAGAATGCGCGTCACTCACTTCACTCAGCTCTCCAACATGCGCATTAAAGTCGCCACACAAAATGACTTGCGAAGATACCTGAAAAGCATCAAGCACGTCCTCAAAAAGATTAGTATAGTGAGAGTGAACAGCACGAGAAGTAAACGAACCACTCAGAGGATTTATGTAAGTAGCACCTATCATCACATGTTCCCTCAGCCCAAACATCTTTTTGTCACATTGAAGCCAAATACACTGCGTGTGCTCACTGACTTTATGGAAGCGCACATAATCTGAGCTGCCTGGCGCAACAAACACAGCAATCCCAAACCCATTTTTGCCTTCGTTCTCTCTAGCCATTCCCAAGTTGTGCAAAGTAAAGCCAGGCAAGTGCTGCAGTAACCTAGATGCATCACCAGTTCTTGTTTCTGTAAGCACTGCAATGTCATGGTCTTTGACCATGTGGCATACATCTAAAACCTTGAGCTCTGCATTAGCATCAGCAGATCGCCCCCCAATCCCATGCACATTCCATACTAAGAGCTTGAGCTTACGCCCAGGCTCAGGTCGGCCACCTTCCTAGCCCTTGTACTTTTTTCCCTTCTTTCCCTTCCTACTCTTCCATTTATTATATGTTTGGTCAAGGCCCACTTCAGCTTCCTCTGGATCCAAGAACTCCGGGCCCTCATCATCACTCCCCTCATCATCCCCTCCCTCTACATCACCGCCGTACTCTCCGTCGTCCTGAGCGTAGGGCGCGTAGTTGGGCTGGATCTCCTCCTCGGCTGTGGCACCCTGACCTTGGTCCAGCCGGGCCCTCATCCGAGTCATGGGGGCCTTGGGGGTTGGAGTGTCCCCAGAGGGATCCTTGCTCCTGGCATGCTTCTTGCCAGTGCTTGCGGCAGCAGCATTGGCCGCAGCAGCAGCCGGTAGAGGGCTGCGTCGTGTGGAGGTGGAGGAGGGGGCAGCAGCAGCAGCAGCAGCGTAGAAGTTAGCCGGCTGCTCAGTGTGGTGGGGTGGCGGGGGGTGCAGGATTCCCACACCAGGGGCAGCTGATTGTGTGGTGGTGGAGGGGGCAACAGCAGCGGGAGGCGGCTGAGCAGCAGCAGCAGCAGCAGCAGCAGGTTGGGGCGGTGGGGGAGGGGGGGGGCTGAGCCACTGCTGATTGGGGTGGTGGGGGAGGGGGCGGCTGAGCAGCAGCTGCAGCAGCAGCAGCATGTTGGGGTGGTGGGGGAGGGGGCGGCTGAGCAGCAGCAGCAGGTTGGGGCGGTGGTCAAAAAATGTAGACTTAGGCACCAAAATTGCATTGGGTTTTTTGGGCCCTCACACCAATACAAAAGCCACCCTGATGCTGTCTTTGTGCGCTCTATCCCAGGCCAGTCTGCACACCTTGATCCAACTAAGATCCCTGCTGAAGACAGGGACATTCACTGAAGGTGGCACCTTACTGAATAAATAAATTCCTGACCTGCTACCAACCCCTTTCCCACTCTAGAAGATGAAACTGCCCAGCGTGCCAGCACTATAACCAGGCTCAAAGACCGCAGCTTAAGAAACCCAAACAAGATTAAGAGGGTGCCATTGAACCGTGATGTGACATCAACTTAATTGATGTGGCAGGCACTATCTATAGTGACACCATTAAATCTCTCATCAACTTGGGTCAAAGAAAGAAAAGACAAGAAAAACTACGTTGGCAGAGGAAACTCTCCATACAAAAAATAAGGAAAAGGAGATACGTCGGCTCAAAAGAGCCGTGGGTCATACTTGGGTTTAACAAGGCAAAAAGCGAAATCATTAGCATCTACTAGATTTAACAGATTGAGCTGCCTTTAACAACTTGTTGAACTATTAGTAACTTATGAACATCAGATATGTACTTCATTTTTGGGGGACGTTGGGGGTGTGTGCTGGGCGTGTGGCAGCGGAGAGCAGGAGAGGGAGACTCTGGGCGTCCAAGAGCATGGCCGACAACCCTCTAGATCTAGACCCTCATTATTTCTTTCTCTGGCTTTCTCCTAGGCTAGCTTTTGTCTAGCTTAGGTTCGAGATCCCTTTGGTGAAACCTTCACTAGCTTGCCAGTCAGGGAACCTTTCCTTAATGCACGCTTTTGGCTGACGTAAACTGTTCTTTATTTTGTTTTCCTTGATCTTAAATAATGAGCTGATCGTGACTCACACTTAGTGTGAGTGTGAAGGGCGCAGCAAGTCCCACCCCAGGAGAACGGTGTGCACATGTGAAGGTTTTGCTAGACGGGACAAATAGTGCTGCCTGATATATTAGGCAATGAGTTTTATAGGCAATCTCAGATACCCTTGTCATGACAGGAGGTTGTAACGAGATTTTGATACAAGTTAGTTGAGTCAGTTGGACAGTTGACATTTTTACTCGTTATTGAGCACCGCGCGCTATGAATAGAGATAGTTTTTGTGCTGATTTGGCGTGCGTTTTGAGATGTTTAAACATACTTCTCAGCCTGAAACTCTGATGCCTGGGGAATTGGGGATCACCGTGATTTAGGAGACAGGCAGCAGTAGAAGCTCAGCCTCCTGGAGCCAAGTGCACTGCAAGGAAAGTAGTACTTTCCTTTTCTTAAAGCCCTTCCTCGCCCGTAATTTTTGAGCTGAACTACTTGCTTTTGTCAGAAGTAATTTGGGTATAGGAAAAAAAGGTGAGTTTAGGAGTGGATGCAGAACTCATAGATGTATTCGCATTGTGCTTTCTTGCTCTCTTCGGCAAACTAAACAATTTGAGAAAAGGGATTTCCGCTGGGGTATGCGCTAGGGATATCGATTTCAGCCATGCTAGAGTCCTCTCGAAACGAGGCATAGCTTTTGAAAATAATTGGCTTACACTTAAAGAGGTAAGTCAATATCACTGCATATCTTCAACAGGGGACAGAGATGGATAATTGCATTCAGAAATGGCTTCTGAGATTCTTGAGATCCATGCTGGGTGTAAGAACATCAACTCCTTCCTGGGGTGTCCTCCGTGAGTGTGGAATCGTACCTATTCAATTCAACTGGTTCAGAGCCTGTGCACGTTTTTAAAATTCTCTCACCCATTGCAACACCGCTCTACTTCACAAGCTTTTTCATGCAGACATCTCCCGCAGCCCCAGGAATTCCTCCTACTGGACATCCCATCTAATGTCTGCCATGAATGGCTTACATCATGCTCATCATTTCAGCAAAAGATACGCTCTGCTGATCCTTTGGAACTGAGTCAGCTTGTTGTGGATCTCAGGTCTCGCCATCTAGCATAGTGGAGACAATTTTCTGGTTACGACCCACGAAACACAAACAGCAAACAAATTACTTATCATCACTGGTGTACTCTCCCAACCAAGCCTGCAAACATGACATATTCTCCTCATACTCTGCCCTAATATTTCTACTTGGATTTACCCAAACACATTGTCTGCAGTGTGGCTCAATTTTGCCTTCGTGTCCATACCTTGAAAGTCGAGCAGGCCACATGGGATGATGCTATTTCCCCTGCCTTTGATCTATGTGATGCCCAAGATGATGTGCAGGATGAGCAACACGTTCTTTTCAAATGCACTCATCCTCATGTTTGTTCTCTTTGGCTTAAATATGCTTCCTTACTTTCTGGTGGGACGTTTGAGTCACCCACATGCTGTATGCAGACGATCTGTGCCTCACCACTGGCAGTAACCTTCCTGATCAGCTCCAACTGATGTTAGATAGGCTACATACGTATGCTCAGCGGAAAGGATTGGTGATCAATACTGCCAAGTCTAAGATTGTGCACTTTAATTCAAAGGGTGATAATGTGCCAGCTTTCACGTTAGGTGGAGCTCGTTTGGCGTGTGCAGATTCTTTTAGGTATTTTGGCATGCTGTTCAAAAAACAACGCAACCCGCAAGCCACTGCAGAGTATATGTGTGCACCTTTCCTAGCTGGTTGCAGACGGATTAGGCAATTCGCATCTGAGCACCGCCTGACAGATAGGCCGCATACCATGCTCTGGCTGACTAAAGCATATGCTCTCCCTGCTAGCATGTATGCATGTCAGATTTGGGGCACTCGATCTATGAAAGAAGGAGCTGAAATGGACTGTCCTTTGCAAACTGTGCATCTTTGCTTATTGAAGCGTATCCTTGGGGTAAAGCGCACCACTCCTAATTGGTCTGTACTGCGCGAGTGTGGGCATGAACCTTTACATTTCTATTGGTTTCATGCAGCAGTTAGGTTTTACAATGCTTTACTGCGCAGCAACAGCACTACATTCAATAAGGTACTGCAAGCAGATGTTGAAATGAGCAGTCTTTCCCGTAAATGCTGGACCTCAGAAAATTTGGCTGCCTGCACAGGCTTGGACAGGTGCAACGTGTTTACTCATTGTGTTCGGTCAGGGCAGCCTATAGTCATGAGGGAGTTTGTTGTTGATCTGAGAAAAGGGCTGCGAGGTGTGTGGAATGCTGATGCCTTGGCAGAACATGGTGACCACACGAACAAATTAGCCAAGTATCATCACTGGATGGCACTTCCTTTGAGACCCTTGTCTGTTCATGGTGCGCCCTTTTCTGTCCCCAGGTATTTGCATCTTGATTCGGGCAAGCGTGCTGTGAGAAACATAGCACGCTTTCGCTTACATGCTCATAATTTAAGAGTTGAGACATCACTTTGGCAGGAGCACACATCTGCTTGTGATAGGTGTGACCAAGGAGGACTCCAAGATGGAAAGCATGCCGTGTTCCTTTGTTCTTGTGCTTCTGTGTGTTCTCTTCGAAGGACTTATGCACAGTTATTTTCTGACTTCCCCTCTTTTCATAGAATTTTTCTGGATGATTCAGGTACTTTCTACTCTTCTCCTTATATTCCCCTTATATTCCCTAATATTCATATTTGGATTTACCCAAACACATTGTCCGCAGTGTGGCTTAATTTCGCCTCCGTGTCCATAACTTGAAAGTCGAGCAGGCCACATGGGATGATGCTATTTCCCCTGCCTGTGATCTATGTGATGCCCAAGATAATGTGCAGGATGAGCAACCGTTGCTGGACGTGTGACACGTCCTTTTCAAATGCACTCAGTCCCATGTTTGTTCTCTTCGGCTAAATTATGCTTCCTTATTTTCTGGTCCTCTCCTCTCTTTATCTCACTCTTCCAAAAAAAACATTCTGTGTTCCTTTGTTCTTGCGCTTCTGTGTGTTCTCTTCGAAGGGCTTATGCACAGTTATTTTCTGACTTCCCCTCGTCTTATAGAATTTCTTTGGACGATTCAGGCACTTTCTACTATTCTCAAGCTAGCTCTGAGGATGCTTTTCATTTCTTGCAGAAGCAAACTAGCGAGACTTATCGCTTTATTTCTGATCTTATGGATATTTTTTGTGCTATTGGACCAGTTAAGCAGACCGAGCAGCCAAACTACCTGGCTGAAGGTCAAATCCCATTGTAACTCATTGTAACTCATTATCTCACTCTTCCAATAGCGTGGCTCCCTACGTACCTGGCATTCACCATCATGGTGTGCAGTCTTATCATATCTCTTTTTTCTTAAATAAAAACAATAACAAGCTTTTTCCTTTTATACTTGAATGATTGCTTTTTTTTGAGCAGGCTAGCTGTCAACCGTTTTGACTGGAGGCCTTCTTTTTCCTGTGACCTTTTCCTGTAAGTCAATACTGCTGGCTAGAAACCTTCCCTGTTTCATCGCAGCCGGACTGAAACGTTCAGTCTTTTTTTCTTCCCTGTCAGATGATAAGACAAACACCAGGCTAGCAATTCATTTATGGAATGGCCCTGGGAGAGGAGAGTCTAAGTGTGGCACTGGGGAGGAAGAGGGCGAGGACCCGAGCGCCCAGGCGTAAGACAGGCAACCCACCAAATCCCCATCAACCCTATCCCTTTGGCTCACCCTGCGTTTCATTCCAATGCCGAGTCTTTGAGTTTCTTCATTTCTTGTTAGGGGGACGCAACTCAAAATACTCCACCAGACACATCGTAGAGGCCTCTATTGGAGTGAGAGCAGGGCATGGAAATCACTCATTGGAGGGCAAGCATTAAAAAGCACTCTGCAGACATAAATAGGAACTTCGTCTCTCAGAAACTGTCGAAGCACAGACAAAGCAATGAACAGGTTCTTTTATAAATGGACAAACACACACACACGCACACATACACACAGGAAAAGAGAAGTACAAGGTCTCAAGGGAGGACAAGGACAACTGAGCCAAAATCCACAGCCTGACATCAAGAGTCTTCGTCATTTCATGGGTTAGTAAAAACAGCATGAGGAAATACAACCTACATATAGCACGTCATTCGGCCTACTGCTACAAACAGGATCTGCGTCATCCCACACATACTGTACACCTAGCATCGTTGCAGCTAGCCTCTTTTGCACCTTTCTGATACCGAGCATAGAGCGCAAACATGGTCATTGCAATCATACTTGCTGTTGTCCACCTCACCCCTATTTTCATTGCCCCCCTTTCATTGCAGCCCCCCTTTCATTGCAGCATCTCTAGGACCTGACTCACCCCCTTTCCTTGCAGCATCTCTAGGACCCGACTCACCCCCTTCATGACCGGCACCAGGGGGGCATCCACTTCCGTTCTGAGTTCCCTTTGGGTCCCCTTCCTGAGCGGCACCCATTGGCCGCTCATTATTTCTGCCCTTCGTGTCTCCATTGCTCCTGCCTTCTTCATGATGTACAGCTTGTGGTTGCCTATTCTCACCACCCTCTGTATCTCCAGGACCCTCTTGATGCACAGCATGTGGCCGCTCATAACTTGCGCCCTCCGTATCTTGAGGGCCCTCTTGGTGCGCAGCCTGTGGCCCCCCATTGCTGCTTCCCTTGCTCTTGGGAGTTTCTTCAGGGGAAGGAGCAGCAGATGGTAGCCCATTCTCGTCCTTCATGCTGTCCGAGCCCACTGCAAGGACACGGCCGCTCCGCAGCAACCACAAAGCCCTCAAAGAGCTCTGCGATTCAAGTGGTTTCCATGAAACAAAGCACAGGTTAGTCAGCTACGCAAGTAGGTATACCTCACACTACAGCAGCAGCAGCAGCAGCAGCAGCGGTGGTTTCCAATGAGACCAATGGGAGAGAGAGGAACACAAACACAAAGATTCCAAGTAGTGGATGGCAAAAGCCTCCAAGTATGGCAAAAGCCTCCAAGTATGGATGGCAAAAGCCTCAATAATGATTGGTACCTGGAGACCAGAGCTTACTGAAAATTCAAGCCTGACTCAAAATACCAGCTAACACAATAGGTGTGTCCGTTGCCCTGGAGAACGCAGAGAAGCAAGGACACGAGTTAAAGTTGTTTGCTGCAAAGGGAAGTTCCATGACTGCAATACAAGTGCAGGAGCAGAGAACTGGGATTGTAACCATGTGAAGAGAGGGGGACAAGCAGATAGGCTAAGAGACTTGCCTTGCATGAAAGCATCAAAGCACACGCAATATCGGATGCACACCTCTGGAGATATAAAAGGAGAATTAACTAATGGCGTTGGAGAAACTGCGACATTTGGAGCACTGATTCAACCCAACGGCATGCAGCTTTAGGCCCAGCCAAGAAAATGAAAAGCCAGGTAGTACCAGGACAAGCTTTTCAGGCTTCTGGTAGGCACAGTGGGCTTACTTTGTTTCACCGTAACACTTGTGGGCTTAAGCTTGATTTGGACACAGTACGACATGACTCTTAAAATGATGTGCGTGTTTCCTAATAATTACCCATGCGTGTGCGCACAAAAGAACGCGCACAAGCATAAGCACACAAGCAAAAGAGCGCACACGCACACACACAAGCAAAAGCACACACCTGTCCGGCTCGTAACAAGAAAAAGAGCACCAAGCCCCACCACACGCCGCTCAGGCCCCAATCATACTTGCGGCAGTGCCAGAAGTATGCACAGATGCCTGTCAGTGTCACCTGCACACACAAGCAGTACTTGACTTCAGAGCTGCTGTGACCACGCTTCAAATCCAGGTATGCCAGAAAATAATTGGAGCATGGATCCCTAACACCAGTTAGCAAGAGGCATTCCACACATGCTCCACGCCCAATATTCCACAAGGCATTTCATAAGGCATTCCAAAAGCAGGAGGCTCTCCATACGTGCCCCCCTTTCAAACACAAAAGGCATGCCATAAGCAGGAGCCATCCTAAACATGCTCCGCCCAGAGACACCCACCGATTCTGCAGATTGTGAGCAGACTCCTGATATGCAAGAAGTGAGCGCCCCCAAAATTCAAAAGTAGAGAAACAGGCAGGTCCTAAATGCGAGGTAATTATGACTCTTCACTCCACTCATTTAAAACTAAGGGACACAAGAGCACGAACCATTGAATAAAGCAACTGATGCTTGCATTGCTTGTGGCCTTTCCCTTCCCATAGCCAATGCAAGTGGCTTGGTAACATCTGACATCCAGCTTCAGCAGCTGAAGAGGCCCTTCATCTCTGCCTTCTGACTTGATGCCACTCATGTTCCTGCTCTCTTTCTCCCCTAGTTTTATGCCATACTGCTTTTTTGGGACCCTTTCAATGAAAGCTGTCTGGGTGCTGTCACATGTGTCTCCTTCCTCCGTGAATCTCTGGGGTGCTGTGGACAGGGGAGCATTCAGGTGCCTTGGCTCAAAGCCACCTCTTCCGATTCTGAATCCTTACCAAGCGCCTGCAGGCCACGTACATTGAATCCCTGCCACTCACCCCATTTGTGATCTTTGCTGCAGCCGCTAGACCAACTTGCCTTATGTAACCCTTGAAATGTTTCCAAGTGACGGCAGGCCATGTAAATCAAATCTCTCCAAGGTTGATGGCGGTGGCTGCAACAGCGACGGGTCACTCTTTTCTCTCTCACGCCATGTTATTTTCAAAACTCTTCTCCCCCAAGACCTTCATCATGCATGCTTTTTGAATGAAAGCAGTAAGCTTCCTTGACTTTAGTGAAGCAATGGTGTGCCGTGCAAACAGTAAGCTTCCTTGACTTCAGTGAAGCAATGGTGTGCCATGAACAGCACAGTAGTAAGGTGCCTTGGTTGCCTGTTATCTTCTGCCTTTTACACCCCTTACCAGGTGACTGCGGGCCACATACGTCAAATCTCTGCATGCAAGGTTGACGGCGGTAGCTGCAACGTCAATGCCCACTAGAGCCAGAGAGATCATGGCCTGTGGGAAATGGGGCAATGGAAGAGGACCATGGGTTAAAGGGAAGGCAAATACAAGTACATCACAATGCACTTACAGAAGCCATAAGGATCAAGGCTTGTGGGAAATGGGGCAATGGGAAAAGGCCAAGGATTGTAATAAAAAAGCGAGGCTTGCTTACACGTTGTCTGAGCATCCACACAAGCATCCACACATGTAGTTTGGTCTACCAGGGAGGCAGAGGCTGCACGCGTGTTGTAATGAGTGCAAGTAAGAGTACTGTTGAACTTTTAAGCACGAGGCAAGAAAGCAGGAGACTCCTCTTTCCTTTCCCTATTACAGTGATGGGAGCACAGGATCTGAGGCACACAGCTGTCTGCTCTGTGCCAGACCTGAGATGTGCATTGCTGCACACGGTGAGGAGCTTGCATGCCACAGGCCAGCTCATGTAGATCTGCGAATTAAGCATGCACCTAATCCATCACATCTTGTCCAAAGCGTGCATCTCATCCAATAAGCATCTGATATACCATGCCTTGCCTTTAGCGTGCATCTGACCCACCATGCACCTGATCCATCATGTCTTGCCCTATGTGTGCATCTTATCCATCATCCATCTGATCAACCATGCCTCATCCTCAGCGTGCATCTGATCCACCACGCACCTGATCCAACATGTCTTGCCCTATGTGTGCATCTTATCCATCATCCATCTGATCAACCATGCCTCATCCTCAGCGTGCATCTGACCCACCATGCACCTGATCCATTATGTCTTGCCCTATGTGTGCATTTAATCCATGTTCCATCTGATCAACCATGCCTCATCCTCAGCGTGCATCTGATACACCATGCACCTGATCCAACATGTCTCGCCCTATGTGTGCATTCAATCCATCATCTATCTGATCAACCATGCCTCATCCTCAGCGTGCATCTGATACACCATGCACCTGATCCATCATGTCTCGTCCTGCTGCTGCAAAAGAAGCGCACACGGTAACAAGACAAGAATAGTAAGGAGCTGTCCCTTTCCACCAGCACCCACAGACCTCGGACTCGTGCGCTCTTCGTGCGCTCTTCGAGGTTTGCTGCAGACCTGCAGACCTGCACACCTCTCGAATCCGTGTGCTCTCTTTGTGTGCCCTGTGTGTGCTCTTTTGAGGTTTGCAGCACACCCGCACACCTGCGGGACTCACACCAGCACACCTGCGGGACTCACACCCGCACACCTGCGGGACTCACACCAGCACATCTGTGGGACTCACACCAGCACACCCAGTCCCAAGTGCCTTTACGCCCCATTTCACACACATGCGTGTCTTGCATTATAGCATCACCCGTGCCATACCTGGGGTGCAATCAGCTGCATGAAGTGCTGAACCTGCAGGTCTCTCACGAGCACTCCTGGTCCAAATTGGAGCAGGCTGAACAGCATGCTGCCTGTGACAGCCGCCACTATACATCCCAGGCCCATCACCAGGTTGCCGATGAGCTACGCAGCAGAAGGCACAAAAGAGCATATGAGACTTTTGTTTAAGAACAGATACACTCAGTTTACCAGCTGCACCTGCAGTTTAATCAAACAAGGGACCTATTTTAGACAAGTCCAAGATTTCAAATTTTTACCAAAGAGTGATCACCATACAAGGCCATGCACCCAATTCAGTGTCGAAGCAGCACAGATATATCCAGCAAGAGAAAGATACAAAAGGTCACATGGATCAGGATCAAAGAAACAGCGAGCGCGTTTGGGTTGAGGATTCTCTGAGTGACCATACGGACAACCTTTGTGTTTGTGTTTAGGTTTAGGTGGCATGGCAAAGTGTCACTGCCCTACAGGAAAAGGCTTGCAAGGTGTGCAGGCTTCCCTGCACTTGAGTGCACGCGTTTTAAAGATTGTCCGTATGGCCACTCACATCTTGAAATACGCAAACAGAAAAGCCTAACATTTCTTTGCTCCATCTTTTCTGTGATGCTTTTTATTGCTGGATGTACATAAACACACACATATATACATTTATTTTTTTTAACTTGCACACGCATATACATTTGAATAAATATATGTGTGGACAGTCATACATACTTACATACATACATACATATATACATACCATACCATACCATACATACATACAGAAATATTATATTGAGTGTGCGTGTGTGAGTCACACATACATACATGTTGTGTGTGTATGTGATTAGGGTGCAAAGTTCACAAGTGTATACTGCAGCATATACTAGACCACAACTATATTATTTCACCATTATCGGCACCATTATCCTTACACACGCAGCCATCCGTGCAGGCTATCCATGCCCAATATACCACAGCCTCAAGTATGTTCAAGCAGTCATTCTAAACCAGGGCACGTTTGAAGTCTTGCTACCAAGTAGTTAGGTAAAACTACACAGAGAGGCTGACCACAAAGCTACAAGAAAGCATCATGGCCCAAGGTGTCCACTTGTAGCTCCACCACATCTGATCGCTCCTCCTAAATGCCAGTTGTCCACTCTGTTCAGGGCTATGCGCAGGAAGAGAATATTTAGCTTCCCACTGGCCCAAGTGCCTGATTGATGCCTTTGGATTTACGCACCTTTCGCTGCCAAGGCTTTTCGGCAGAAGGCAAGAAGGTCATGCAGGCCTGCTCTAGTGGGCTGGTGCTCCATGTGCCCAGGCACCTGTGTGTGTGTGTATGTGTGTATGTGTGTGCGTGCGTGTGCGTGTTGCGTGTGTGTGTATGTGTGTGTTTTGTTGTTAGTGGCACCATGCATATAAATACATGCATGCTTGGATTGGTGCTCCAACCCAAGCAACTGTGAGCATATGCGCTGGTGTGTGGGATGTACTGGTGCTGGTGTATGCTGGTGCTCCCTGTGCCCAGGCACCTGTTGGTATATGCCCACACACGCGCGCGCGCGCACACACACACACACACACACACACAAGTTTCTGCGTGAATGTGGAGATCATGCCAGAGAACAGACATGTTTTTTGTTGGTGTAAGTGCCAATGGTCTCTGATTCTTTTAAGATGATATAAGAACTCCACTTTGATGTAATAAGTCCTATTTTCTTGAGACACATTTTCTCCCCTGAGCTCCTATGCATGACTTGGATTGATGGCGCTTGGTGTTTACGGCAGGCCTGCATGCTACACACATGCAAGGGCAAAAAATAGCCATGTTTGAGCGTTTAACAATTGAGTGCTTTGAGTATCCCCACAGCTGAGTGCTTTCAAGCATCCCCACAGCTGGATACTTTTTAGTATCCCCATAGCCGAGTGCCCTTTAGGATCCCTGCAGCTGAGCCCAAGCCTGCTTTTGATTTTGCTTGCTTTTAATTTTGCTTGCTTGTTTTGCTTGCCCTCTGATGAAGCAGCATGATATCCTCCTGTTGAAGACTTGGACCCCTTATTGGCAGCATCATGAGTGCAAATATTTGATCTTTGATGAGGTCCCATGAGGACCAAAACGAAGTAAATGAGGACTCACACGAGGAAGATTGTCGACATTTCTCCTACCAACTGCCCTGGGTTGCCGACCTCTTAAGGAAATCTGAGCGCTTGCAGCAGAATGCGAGCGTGAGCACTTACCACACTGCGAAGGAGGCTTGGTGCAGTGTCAAACATAGGGCAAACACTCGTCATACTGTAAAGGATGCCTAGTGAGCTGCCAAGCACAGGGCAAGCACTCACCACACAGTGAAGGATGCCTGGTGCGCTGCCAAGCATAGGGTGCGCAGGGTGGCTGCTGTTGTGGAGACACACAGGTAGCACAGGTTCTTGGACATGCTCACCACCTGCGTGCATGAGTAAATTTACTAAGTCTGTACTGTCGGCACGCGTGCAGAGCGTCTTGGCTTGGTTTAAGGCTCCCTTCGCCTGTCCTCATGATGCTGGTGCTTCTGCAAAGCAAAGGAACAGACTACCATGACAGCCACCACCAAGGAAGGCAACAACAAGGAAGGCGTCCCTAAGAAAGCAACGCCGCCACAGCAGCCCAGGACATCCCAAGACCACCATGGCAGTCACCACTAAGAAAGCAACATCGCCAAGGCAGCCCAGGGCATCCCAAGACCACCATGGCAGTCACCACTAAGAAAGCAACACCGCCAAGGCAGCCCAGGATATCCCAAGACCACCATAGCAGTCACCACTTTCTTAGAAAGCAACACCGCCACAGCAGCCGCCAAAAGGGTGCTGCTTTGAAGAAAGCTGCACCATAGCAGCCCAGGGTATACCCCGGATGTGCCAGGACCACCAAGGCAGCCACAACAAAGGAAGCCATAACGGAGTACGCAGCACCACCACATCCTCATATGTGCCAGGACCACCAAGGCAGCCACAACAAAGGAAGCCATAACTGAGGAAGCAGCACCACCACATCCTCAAAGTACGCAGCACCACCAAGGAGTACGCAGCACCACCACATCCTCATATGTGCCAGGACCACCAAGGCAGCCACAACAAAGGAAGCCATGACGGAGGAAGCAGCACCACCACATCCTCAAAGTACGCAGCACCGCCACATCCTCATATGTGCCAGGACCACCAAGGCAGCCACAACAAAGGAAGCCATGACGGAAGAAGCAGTACCATGGCAGCCCAGGACATCCCAGGATCCAAATTCCTCTCCTCTCCCCTCCTCACCCCCCTCAAAAGCAGGAGCCACCCCCCCCCCCCCAACAGCAGAGGCCACTTTACATCAGGATCCACTCACTGCAGCAGCTGGAGCCATGACAGCAACGGCGAGAGCAACAGCAGGAGCCACAGCCACAACAGCAACACAACAGCAGGAAACAACAGAAGCATGAGCCATGACAGCAGGGGACACTCACTGTCAAAGGCAAGGGCCACTATACAACAACATCAAATTCAACAGTAGAAGCCATGACAGCAGGGGACACTCACTGTCAAAGGCAAGGGCCACTACAATAACATTAAATTCAACAGCAGAAGCCACGACAGCAGGGGACACTCACCGTCAAGGGCACCATCATTTGTGTCAAAGTGAGCAGCTCCTGGGGACGAGGCACTGACCAGTGTGGTTGTAGCTGCGATGGTGGCAAGGAGGTAGATGGTAGGCAGCTGCTGACTCAGCTTCACCAAGTCAACGGGGATGGCAAGTACGCTGAGACAAAGCACCAGAGGCAGATTAGTGGGCTGCTCGGCCTAATCATCTAGGTTGTTTTGTTTATTGAAACTTATTCATTTAAGATTCTTGATTTAAATCCTCACAAGGAAGTGATCCCAGTGTGCGCCTGCACATTGCGAGATCCATGAGTCAGAGGAAAAAATGTAGCACGCTCACGTGCACACATGTGCACACACACACACACATACACACGTACATGCGCACACACACACACGCACACACACATACACACATACAACACACACACACACCTGACTTTTGCGTGAGTGGAGGGCCCATAACAGAATCAGGGCGCCTGACATCCTGCAGGCAAAGCGGGAAGACGGAGGAAAAGCAGGAAGTGCGCCATTATGAACTCATTTGTTACTCGCACAGTTGCAAGGAGAGCATGGGCAGATGCCGGGGTGTGGACAGCAAAATGTATGGGATCATCTTAACCTGCCACACAAACGCAGCAGGAAACAAACAACGATGCAATGTGATGATAGTGATGATGCTGTCCTCTTTTGCACGGAAAGAAGTGTGTTTGCTGATAAAAGCAGCCACGACCAAAAAACAGGCACCCCGTAAGTCCCCAGATGCTCTCAAACACTGGGCACTTGCACAAAATGCGCCCCCATTCCCCCGCTCCTTTCACACAAACGTACTGTGTTGCTACTGTGGTGACGCCTGCTCCATGGAGGCCATATCCCAGGCCCAACACAAACACCAGGTTGCCCAGGATAGAGATGAACACGCTAATGGCAACGCTGAGGGAGGGGGTGACACTGTCTTGCTGGGCAAGCAAACCTGGATGTGGAATTAAGGAACAGGGACAAGAAGGACAAGAAGATAATGAGACTCGTTGACTGAGTGATGCTCCTGTCTGCATGATGTGAGGCAAACATGCAGTGCAGACTAAGAACAAGGCAGCACACAAAATAAAATCACGGATGGTCTAAACTTTGGTACACTGGTCAGAGTTCAGAAAAGTGGTAGACAGCTGCAACAAATTCTTTGGGACCAGTGTCAAAGCTCACTGCAGCATTGGTGGCAACTGGATTGATGCCACCCAGTGCACAGCATGTGCTTGATTACGCCACCTTGTGCTCAGCATGTGCTCATGCGTGTAGCTAATCCTACTTTGCCCCTTCACATGCTCAGGCCTCTTCACCGAACCGACCATTCTCAAAGACACATCCAAATAATGGGCAACAACTCTACACGTGCCAGCATGGACCTGTCAAGCAGCAAGCTCCAGAGTTCTCACATGGATCCACCTTATAAAGTCGACCAAAGCGCGTCTCTATGCCAAGCAGTCGCACTAGTCGCACCATTCAATTGAACAGACCTCATGCAACTTCATGGCCAGCAATTTGCTCATGAATTTACAACTTGTCTCACCTGCTTGAGCGACCTGCAAGTGTGGAGCGGAAAGGAGTGGTGGTGTTAGCTTAGCAGCTTTTAATCAAACAAATATCCCAGAGCTCACAGCCTCCAAAAATTAGGTCAAATGGAAGGTGGTGTCCCAAACTTTGGATTTGCAAATTGGTAGGAACTTCCACAAATTTTTCAGGAGGGAAGCAAGGGCTAAACCTTCAATAGAGGCCCTCCCCCTCCTTGTTCGAGGCCGGACCTTGAAGCACACAAGAGGGTGATGGTTTGTCCTGTTACCTCAATAGCAATCTCGGCCAGAGCTTTGCACAGTGTCTGGTTGTCATGAGAACGATCGACAATCATGTCCATCATAGCTGGCCATTGCAGTAAACTGGGAAGTAGCCATGTCAGTAGTGTCAAGTGTACAGTTCTCCTCTCTGACTCATGCTTTCCCTCTTAAGCCTTTGCCCCTAACACCACTCCCCCCTATATCAACCAGCCTCTTGCAATTTCGTTCCCCTCCACCTGGTACTTCATTCCAGCCAACCTCGTAACACTTCTTGCTCCTGTTCCCACTATGGTGTTTTCTCCCTCTTCACCAAACCTATAATCGAGCCTTTATTTCAAAACCCCCTTTTGAGAGCTCTTGCTCCTGCTCCTACTCTCACCATGGTGGCCAGCACAGCCGGCTGCGCCACTGCTCTAATGCGCAGGTAGTCGGTGGCCAGGGGGAGTAAATGCACATCTTGCACCCCTGTGGCATGCACTATAGGTGAGGCAGACACCTGCATGTACACACATGCGCCACTGCTCTGATGCGCAGGTAGTTGGTGGCCAGGGGGAGTAAATGCACATCCTGCACCCCTGTGGCATGCAAAATAAGTGAGGCAGACACCTGCACGGTTGCGTGCGCACATGCACATGCACATGTACACACTAGCATTTGCGCGCTTGTCAAAACATGCGCACATTTGTACATTCAAAGTGAAATGATGTGTGTGAGCAGGGCGTTGCCGCATGTATGCACACAGAGTGCGTGTTGTGCACCTGCAATCTCGTGTATGCTTCAAGGGACATACACCAATCGCTGGACAACACACTCAAAACACACAAAAACAAACAAACACCCACAAGATGCAACACAAGACTACAATAGTCGCCACTATTGGCGTTGTGTACACAGGTCAGAAGCCCTACCCAAAGTTTGACCAAAATTGTCTGAACCCACTCACCGCCAGTACAACTGTGAGCAGGCTCACAGCAGTTGCCATCGTAGCTACAAAATGCACACCATGTGCATAGCCAACATGCCAGCCACCTGCGAAGAGTGGGGTGGACATCACGCACACAGCAAACATGCCAACCTCCTCAGTGCCACCACCACTCACCGACAGCACCACAGTTGTGAGCAGACCAAAGGCAGCCGCCAACATGAGCGCCGTAGACAGGGTGCGAGCTGCGACGTCGCGCTGCTTGTCACGCAGGTTGGAAGCTACCAAGGACAGCGTGGCAACTTGCAAGGACTGGAAGATGTAGGTGGCAAAACTCTTGATCATGTTGGCTGGTCCCATTGCAGCCAACGAGGAAGAATCGCCTGTGGCGGTGTAGTGTACGTGCATTAATTCATGAGCAGTAGTGTGGGTATGTGTGGGCGTAGTAGTGTGTGTGTGTGTGTGTCTGCGTGTGCACGTGTGTGTATGCGCACGCGTGTGACAATTGGAGGCGCCTGTGCACCATCCATCCCTACTGTCCACCCGAGTGACAGGTTCTTTACCTCTGTCCCCCCTGAAAAGCTAATTTGCATTCCTGCAGCAATCCTGCTCCCCCTTCAGTAATATCCATATGCACTCAGCATAATCCACCGAGAGGCATACAGCCCTTGCTCTGCCCGCAAAGGATAGAAAAAAATGCTACGCCAGCCAAAAAATCCCGCTTGTATTAGGACAAGGCCACACCAGATCAGCCCTTGCCCCGCCCATAACCTCAACAAAAGGAATAAAATAAATTAGGTCTGCGTTTGCCTGCTCTTCTGAAAGAGACACTCTTGTGGAAGTATGAAATGGGTCTATATTCTGGCAAGCATCATTCCTGCGGGATGTCCAGTGAAAGTAACTGAAATGAGTACACAAGTGGCGCTGTGAAGCACAGCTCATGGATGAACAACACGTGAAAAAACTCAAATCATTTTAAAGGAACTTGGCCTCCAGACGTGCTGCACTTAAAATGACAGTAACCATTTTTAAACAAATGCTGCAGTGATAGGTCCTTTAACAAGGTCCATGAGCACTTGCACTTTTTGCACAGACTACATTGCCCCTGAAAATAAGACGAACTCCAATGCCCATTTCCTGCAGCCTGGGTTAAACCTGCCAGTTCACCGCAGAGACTTCATCCCCCCCAAAAATAGCACCCATTCCAGCTCGTATGAGCAATTCCAACAGCAATTTAGGCCTTATTTGCAGTAACAAGTTACTCCTGAGCATATTTGTCACGCAAGACAAAGTCCAAGCCAGCATCACTCTCGTGAGCTAGCAGACGTGTTCAAAACCTGCAACAGGATCATGATACAAAGTAAGATACAGTCAAGCGCCTTCACTCATTCATCATTTTTCCCTTTCCCCCATTGTTGCAGGGAGAATCTCCTCTGCCTGCGCAGTTTTCTAGGCTCAGCCTCACTATCAAGCACAGCAACCTGTCTGCGTCATCCATCATCCTCCATTTTCACAAGATCCAGAACTGCCTCACATTCAGAACAAGTCCATCGAATTAACCGTGCATGCTTGCACAATGCACACCTCCAAACCTGATCAGAATCCATACCAGGCACTCACAGAATTGCCCAATACACACGGTGTCCACAAGGCTCATGAGGGGGTCTCCCAGCGGGATGAGGATGGCTGCGCAAAGCAGAAATGGCAGGAACAGGACATAAGCTTGTTGCCGTACAACATGCCCTCTCGATTGACGAGTCGATGCAATGCAAACTCCAATGACCAATGCGCGCAGACAGGCAGGCTGGCTGTGATGTGGACATGGCCTTCTTGCAGAATGCATTCTGCAACCATATGGATGGTGCACAAGAGACCTCTCTGCAAAAGTCAACCAGGCACTGAGCTGTCCCAACTCTTCTTGGTGTGCATGTTTGCTAAATTAAAATGCTAATATGATTGCTACACAGTGAACGTATTTAAGAAGACACACAACAACAATGCCTGTCAACCTAAACACATACACACACGCACACATGAACACGCAAATAGCGCGCGCACACACACACACACACACACACACACACACACACACACACACACACACACACACACACACACACACACACACACACACACATGCACAAATCTCATTTCCTGCGCATCTGCTGCAATTCACCTGGTCCCATGAATGTGAGGATGCGGCGGAAGATGTCTTTCGAGAACTCAGCGCGCTCCTCGTTGGAGGGAGAGACATCCCCCTGAATGCTGCCCGCACCACCAGCCAGAGCTTGCGTGCACCATCCATCTCCTAGCTCAAACTTTCTGCTCGGCCTCAGCCCACTTGAGTGCGTTCTGCGCAAAGCTCTCTGTGACAGAATTAGTGGCCCTGGGGCAGCTGGTCTAATATGGATTGGGCAATGGCCACAGCATTTTACAGCTGCTGTCAATGGGGCGGCAGGGGTACAGTGCATTCATCAAATGTAGGTATCCCGGCCTACATACAGAAAGGACAAGACCGGGATTGTCAACAAAAGTTCAGAGCTGTTTTCTTCTTTCACTTGCCGATGTGAATATTGTGGTTTATCAATTTCCAAACAAACTATTTTATTGAGCGAGATGATCGCCTCAAAAACTGCTCCCCTCGGGCCTAAAACTTTCTCCACTCAGCTATCTAGATCCACCCATGCTACCAAGCTGAGCAGGAGAAGGACTGTGCAAGTGAAGGCCCTTGGTTTTGATTTTGGAAGGGATTATGAGGAAAGCCCTCCACCAGAAATTGCTCGCGCCAAAAGCCGGTATGCCCTCTTTTTTGTCACCTGACTAAAGTCTGTAAGCAGAGTTGACACATATCAGCACAAATGCACAACTGCATGGTGGTATTATCACCACCATCATGCAAGCACCATCATATCATGAGATTTGCTGCCAGCCACAGCGTGGCCCTATGTTCGCAGAGTGTTGCTGAGTTTAGTCTCATGTGCAGCACTATCCTTTAGGATCCTGTGCTTGATGTCCCTTTACATTTCAAGCGAGTTCACACGTGCGTAAATATCTGGGCAGGACCGCAAGGATAACAAGCATTCCCGCGAAGGCTTCTTCCCTGCTTGTGCTTGCACCCACCTTACGAGGGAGTGTAGCTGAGGCCTTCCTTGCTGCCATTGCCATGAGCACCAAGTATCAGGCAAGACATATTTGGCAGTTTAACGTAAGGTAGTAGGAATGTTTCCATTGGAAACTTAGTATCCCGTTACTTCGCTTGCTTGTTTCCCGCACCCTTATGTTGGAAGCTCATGGTAAAGCCCAGCCTAACGGTTGGACCACTCACTTATTATTTTGGAATGGAACAGGCGACGAACAAGGACATCATAGCAGCCTATAGCAAGTTCTATGGGCTTCTGCTGCAAGCTGGCTACGACTCTTGGATGGACTATGTCCTGGATCAAATGCTTGTAAGTGCAATTTTGGCTTGTAATACAATGATGCTCTTCATTTTCTGAGTGTGTTGTGGACAGCCAGTTAAAGGCGAGCCTGGACCATGGATGACAACCTTTTTTCTTGATAAAGCATGAGTGTATTGTTGGTCCCCCAGATCGGTGGATCATGGTGCATCTGTTTGCTGTGTCAGCAAGAGCATCCAATTGGAAATTATTGTTTAAGGTGGTTGATTGAATGTTTCCCCATACACACCCACAAATCTTATATCCAGAAATTTATTTAAGTCAACTAAAACTATAGAGAAGCCCGCATGCGCTCACTTCCCTATGCACCCCTCACTAGCAGAACCCATGCTGCCCACACCCACACTTGTAACACAAAAAGTAAAGCTGCACGCACAAGCACTGAGCAATGACTACAAAAAGTGCGTGTTATTTTCAAGTGGTGCTTGCCATGGTAGAGAGGTTACTATCACTACACAAAGACACTTTACTTTTCCCTCGCTGCCGTTTAGCCTCTTTAAATGCTGCTAACTTAGCTAACCCTTCACGCTTAACTCTCTTGAAGAGCATGTGAATTTTGCCAGCGCCGTGGCGAAATTGCAATCAAAACTGAAGTAAACCAACAGCGTTTAAGGGTCATACCATGGATATAGGACCGCGGCATTATCATTTGCAAACTGGAGTACCAATTCTCTCCTGTTTGAGTTGTGCCCAGCTGCTTCTGCACCAGTTGTGACCGAGTTGCGCCAAGTCTCCTCACTGTGCACAAGCTGTGCCCACCACAAGCTGTGCCCGTCCTCTCCTGTTTGCAGTATGGCAGGGACTCTGCCTTCGCGCGAGCGGTTGCTCAGGGCTCTGTGGAGCCAGGGGCACCTGTTTTGAATGCTCTGGCTCATGACCTGGACAAGCTGCAGGATATCTCGGTAGACATGCGCGAGCTTGCCACGTACATTGCTGAAGTTGCACCCACTTGTGGCAGCACGTTTGTGGCAGCAGGTGTGCGGCTCATTTTCTAAAGGTGACACCAAATGCCTCATTTGTTGCAGCCTGCTGGGCAGGAGCTCGAGTTCATCGCTTTGTTTCGTGAAGTCCACGTTGCTCCAAGGCTGTACATGCCCTGGCCCAGGGATTTCAGGGTGTTCAGGGCTAAGATTCTGAGGTTCCTTAAACTTATTGCGCACTGCTCCACGTGCTCTTGCTGTCATGTCCCTTTCCCCACGGCATCCTGGACAGATCGGGTTTTGTCTCTTCTCACATTCCACCCACAGCCGCCTCACCTTCCCTCAAGAACCCCATTCAAAAGGGCCAGGCAGAGGGACAGGTGCCAAAGGTCACCGGCATTGATATCAATGGATCCTCTGCCACAATCCAGCAGCCTCTTTCCACAGAAGAGCTTTCACAGTAAGTGGGAACTGAGTATCTTCACTGACCCACTGATTTTGCGCTGCAAAGGAGCTCGCGCCCCTGACGCCATTGTTCCCACCTGAATCAAGAGTTTCCTCGTGGGTCTAGTCTGGGATACTTTTTTCCCTGCAAAAGGCATATTCTAGCAAGTGTTCTACTCCTAGAACTCGACTGATGATGTGTGGTGGGGGGTAAAGCAGTCTTTGGACCATTATGGCTTCTTTGCCTTGATGTGGGAACTGCATATGTAGTTTTTCTTTTTCTTCCTTATGCTCTTATGACGAGAGTCACTGACCCTGTTGCTGCCCTAAATTCCAGAGCATCTCATCTGCATCGTTTTAGCACTGGCATCCCTGTGTGTCTGTCATAGCATTCCTCAAAACACTCCTCTCTTTGATCCGAATCTGGCCCCTTGCAGTTGGCAGTCAGCAATTGCAAGCAAAAAGGCCTGGTCTGAGGCGGCACCCTTGTTAGTGCAGTATTACTACAACTATGGTTTTGGCATCACCTCGCGCAACTCGGCGCTCAGGCAAGTCAAATGTGGTGCACGCCCTTGTTTCACCGAGAGAGACACAATGAGGATGGAAATGCTTTGCATTGAAGTGCTGGAAATATCGGGTGGGAACGTATTGAAAGGAATGCCTTGGAAGTAGGAACCTGGTCTCCATGAACAGCATGCCACAATGCTGTGCATTGGGGTAGAGCCTTGGGTGGATGTGGCTATGCTCACTGGAAGAAAGTATGAATAATAAGAAAATACAAAAAATACATTTTTGTTTCAGTGATGCAGATCCTATAGGCTGCTGCCTTTGCAACTAGGTCTTCAATCAGGAGTGTTGCATTCATGTATGCAAAATAATGCACACATGAAGAACTTGAGTACTAGAGAGCGTTCAAGCACGAGAGGTGTGACCCGGATCAAGCGCGACATGTCGCTGAGGCCATAGCGAGACTACAGGAACTGGAACTAGTGCTTCTGGAGATGTTTCAACACATGCCCGTGCAGTCATGAGCTAAAAAGAAATGGAACACTGGGCCAAAGCAATTGTTGTACTGAATGCCTCGGATTGAGGGAGGTGATGCTCTGGCACCTGTGCTTCTGGAGATGTTTCATCACGTGCACGTGCAGTTATGAGCGCAAAAAAATGCAACATCCTCATGCAAGGCAGTCCCAAACACCAAACATTTACATTCGTGTGCCTTTTGGACCTGCATTCGCTATTGGCTTGCATTGGGATCCTACTTATTATTATGCTGTCCTCTTTTTGCTTCATTTGTGAGCAATATTCAAGTCACCACTTGCATACAGTGTGATGCCAAGAGGCAATGGTGAGTGAGCCAATGGAGGTGTCTGAGGATGAGGAGGTGTGAAGGCACCACAGACAAAGCGGTGGAGGGAGGGGATGAGAAGAAACAGTGAGCCAGTGCAAGAGAGACACAAAAACGCAGTCTGAACATTTTGAGTGTTTTTTGCAGGCCTCGTAAAGCCTTTATGTTCATATATGAATCGATCTAATTAATTTAGGATATCTGAATGAATCAGTGTCTTCAGCCATACATGATGCTACGATAATGTATATGAATATATACATGTGTGTTTATATCATGTATGTATGTATGTATGTATGTATGTATGTATGTATGTATGTATGTATGTATGTATGTATGTATGTACGCATGCATGCACTCTTTTATGCATGTACGTGAACTGTGCCTTCATGCATGTACGCAAGCCCAGCCAAGCTCAAGCCCCTGTGTTCATATGCGCAGGTGGGTGAAGGGTTCCCTCGAAGAGGCCAGCGATGAAGGTTCCACCCCAGCCACGTCAGCAGCCCCATTGGCTTGCCTCTCAGCTCAGCATGAAGCACTGGCAGCAAATACAATCCGCCACTGTGAAGGCCTCCGTGCAGGTACGATGTATAAATTAGTCAAATCCCCCAATAAATCAAACCCCCCGTTGGCCTGTTTTGCAGCTCAGCATGAAGCGCTGTTAGCAAACTCGATGTGCCGCTGTTAGGGCCTCCGTGAAGGTGTAAATGACAGACCTATTGATGGCCAAGAATGTAAGCGGAAGGGCAACAAGGCAGCCCACAGGGGTGCATAAGGGAGGAGCATAAATCTGTATTGCGATGGAGGCATCTGGATCATACCCAAATTCCGGGGATGTGCCATGGCCAGCTGAAGGGCTGCTGGGAGAGGGAGGGCTGCTGGTGGGTAAAGAGCTTTCACCCTTGGATAGGTAAATTGCGATCCCTGATGTACATTGCCATATGTACCCATCCGAGGGTGGTGGAACCGGGATGGAGGACGCCACATGCGCCTCATACTTATTCTTGTCCGCAGACACTGTTGCAAACACGCCAAGCTGAGTGTTAGCAGCACCAGCACCACTGTATCTGAATCACTTATCGTTGGTGCTTGTTACTGTCATTTTCTTTTTCCATTTTTACCTCAGCATTGTACTTGTGCGGGCTTTGGGTTGCCTGTTATCCATTTGTTTGATCGTTGCGACTAGAAATGAAGAAATGCATGCCCCCAAAAAGCGTGCCCTGGTCCCCAGGGAATCCTCCAATGAGCAGTGTGTTGCTTAGCAGCGGTTAGCTCCCATGCTCGTCCCATTAGCAGAGGGCTCCCATTGGGGTCGGGCTCATCCATCAGTGGCAAGTTCCCATATTTGCCCTATTTGTGGAGAGCTTCCTTTCATACTTGCCCCATCTGTGGTGGGCTTATCCCCCTTGTGAGCTTCTATGCTCGTTCCGCACTATCTCCTTTACAGTTTCATTATAAAATGTATGCCTTTGGGACCCAACCATGCGCACAGCATGACGAGGTTAGACAAAAGGTGGTATTTATTGTACTGATTGTTGTGTGCTGTGCTGGCCTCGAACCTCTTGCACAGTTTGCAAGGGGTCCTGCTTTCTTTTCATGTGCAGGGTTGTCAAGGTGCATTGGCCCATGCATGCCACACTGTGCATTATTACACTCTTATTTCAATTTAACATTCAAATGTATTTGTGCATGAGAGGGATGTGCATAAATGGTTGCCAATGCCAACCAAGCCAGCAGCCTGGTTCCAGCCTGCCAGGCTTGCAGCTCGCCTGCAGGAGTAGATCTTCGTGTGTCTCTGTGTGTGCAACACACACCTGTGCACCACTTAATATACCTGCATTGCTCTGGTGCCTTACACGCAGAGCACGTGCTGGTTGCGGGGCCCAGCGGCTCTGGCAAGAGCTGGCTGCTCTGGGATGCCACCCTTGCGATAGGTACGCGCGCGTGTGTGTATGTGTGTTGTGTGTGTGTGTGCGTGCATGTGTGTGTTGTGTGTGTATGTGTGCGTGCATGTGTGTGTTGTGTGTGTGTGTGCGTGCATGTGTGTGTTGTGTGTGTATGTGTGCGTGCATGTGTGTGTTGTGTGTGTATGTGTGTGTGTTGAGTGTGTGTGTGCGTGCATGTGTGTGTTGTGTGTGTACGTGTGCGTGCATGTTTGTGTTGTGTGTGTATGTGTGCGTGCATGTGTGTGTGTGTTGTGTGTGTGTACGTGTGCGTGCATGTGTGTGTTGTGTGTGTATGTGTGCGTGCATGTGTGTGTTGTGTGTGTACGTGTGCGTGCATGTGTGTGTTGTGTGTGTATGTGTGTGTTGTGTGTATGTGTGCGTGCATGTGTGTGTTGTGTGTGTGTGTGTGCGTGCATGTGTGTGTGTGTTGTGTGTGTGTACGTGTGCGTGCATGTGTGTGTTGTGTGTGTATGTGTGCGTGCATGTGTGTGTTGTGTGTGTATGTGTGCGTGCATGTGTGTGTTGTGTGTGTACGTGTGCGTGCATGTGTGTGTGTTGTGTGTGTATGTGTGTGTTGTGTGTATGTGTGCGTGCATGTGTGTGTTTGTGTGTGTGTGCGTGCATGTGTGTGTTGTGTGTGTACGTGTGCGTGCATGTGTGTGTTGTGTGTGTATGTGTGCGTGCATGTGTGTGTTGTGTGTGTACGTGTGCGTGCATGTGTGTGTTGTGTGTGTATGTGTGCGTGCATGTGTGTGTTGTGTGTGTATGTGTGTGTTGTGTGTGTGTGCGTGCATGTGTGTGTTGTGTGTATGTGTGCGTGCATGTGTGTGTTGTGTGTGTATGTGTGTGTGTGTTGTGTGTGTGTGTGTGTGCGTGCATGTGTGTGTTGTGTGTGTACGTGTGCGTGCATGTTTGTGTTGTGTGTGTATGTGTGCGTGCATGTGTGTGTTGTGTGTGTACGTGTGCGTGCATGTGTGTGTTGTGTGTGTACGTGTGCGTGCATGTTTGTGTTGTGTGTATGTGTGCGTGCATGTGTGTGTGTTGTGTGTGTGTACGTGTGCGTGCATGTGTGTGTTGTGTGTGTGTGCGTGCATGTGTGTGTGTTGTGTGTATGTGTGCGTGCATGTGTATGTGCATGTGTGTGTTGTGTGTGTACGTGTGCGTGCATGTGTGCGTTGTGTGTGTGTGTGTGTGTGTGCATGTGTGTGTGTTGTGTGTGTGTGGGTTGCATGCCGGACTGTTTGTGCTGAGTTGAGAAGGAAGCACTCTTCATTTCTGGTAAATCCTACCAGACATGCCATACCCTTTCATGGTGGCAAGAGCTGACTGATGTGCCAACCCTGCAAGATGCATGCGTGCCTGTGCACATGTTTGTGCTGGCCTGCAGCGTGACACAGTCGCCTTGTTCATGCAGCGCACTTCATCATGGTTTGTGCGATTGTTTGCAGCACCTGACAGCACTGGCCATGGCTAGTGCCTTCTGTAACAAATATATACTAGAAGGCATTGCCCGGGGTGCAAAGGGAGACAGCCAATGGCTGTTTGTGAACATCATACCTTCAGCTTGCCCTGGTGCATTGGATTGGATTGCTCTGGTGCATTGGATTGGTGCCCTGGTGCTTGCCCTGGTGCATTGGATTAGATTGCTCTGGTTATGTAGCATTGGATCGGATCGCGTTGCCCTGCTTATGGTTTGATTTGGATTGGATTGGATTGGATTGGACTGCACTGTCCTGGCGCGTTGCTGGATCTCCCTCTAAATGGACTATGTTTCCCCCTCAGTGATTTGCCTCCTTGGTTTTCATACTGCTGCCTCGGTCCACAGTGGCAACAGCAAATGGCAAAAAAGACCAAGGCAAAGACATGGTTTACTTAAGAATAGGATTTGCACAGAACATCAAGCCTAGCTGTTGTGAGCATCACAAAGATGCTGTAACAGTGCCCCAGGGGCTGGATGAACCAGGTGTCAGATGTTTCCATGTCCAGCTTTCAAGGATCAGCAATAATGCAAGCCTCCTGTGGGACGTTAAAAACCGATGTGCTGCTGCCTCCTTGTTGGTGCGCTGATTATGTGCTGCTGCCTCCTTGTTAATGCGCTGTGATGTGCTGCTGCCACCTTGCTGATGGCACTCTTGATGCCTCCTTGTTGATGCGTTGCAGGCAGGGAGCGCGGGCTGAGGATTGTGGATGTGAATGGTTCAGATCCTGGCGCCATATTGGAAGCTGCACGGGGGTGTGGACGGTAAGCCACGGATGCAACCCTGGCTTGCAAGCAGTAGTATTGATTTGCAGCAGGACTGTATTTGACAGCTTGTTGTGCTGCCTAGATGATTTTTGGGGGAGATCCCCTGCGTGGTTATGTAGAAAATTGTGCCCAGGTTTTGTATCGTTGCTGCAATCCTTGCAAGCAATTTCAGGCTCGTAAGTGCGTCATACTTATAGAGTTCCACAGGTTCAGCTCTTCAGTCTCACAAAGCACAGTTTGGATCTGCCATATTTTATGGCAAGCACAGGGATCTGGCAGATTTTAAGGCAAATAAGGGTGTAACCCAATGGAGCATGTGTGAATGTGCCCCTTTTTACATGTATGATTTAGGACATGTGGCTGTAGGGGTTTGTAATTGAAGATGCCGCGGCCTACAAAAACGATCCCTTGCGCCTGAATCACTCCAAACAATGGCACCTTATCTCACCCGCAATCAAGACTAGCAAGCAGCTTAATAAATCATCATCAAAGCTGGCACCCTTCAGTGCAGTATAAGTGCTGCCTCATGTGCTGTGCTCATTCTGCTTCGCACTCGCCTCATTACCTGCTATGTCCTATGGGCAGACATTCATTTTCCATGCCATCCTGGTGGTCACATGGCTCGATCCTTTGCAGAGGCACTCAGCGCGTTTCAAAGGCACACCATTTCATGCTTTGCAGAAACCATTCAGGTTTGTGTGCTTTGCATGTTCTCAAGCCTTCAAACCTTCCGACACTAGACTACTTCCCTAGCAAGCAATACTCTCAATCCTGCCGTTTGGTGCTTCATACAGGTATCCCCGCATCCGATTCATCCTGGTTGCTGATCACATGGACTTTCCTTTGCGGTCAGACATTGCTACGGACATAATGGCAGGGCTCTCAGGAGGTGGGCTCAACATGACTGCGTAGCGGCAAGCATAGGTTGCTGCAGTGCTTTTACAGCGGGCTCAACGTCACTGGGTAGTGACAATAATGGATGACAGTGGGCTTATCGTGGCAGTGGGCTCAACTTGATTGCGTATTGACAAAAATGGATTGCTGTAGTGCACTTACAGTGGGCTCAACATGACTGCGTATTGACAAAAATGGATTGCTGTAGTGCACTTACAGTGGGCTCAACTTGATTGCGTATTGACAAAAATGGATTGCTGTAGTGCACTTACAGTGGGCTCAACTTGGTTGCGTATTGACAAAAATGGATTGCTGTAGTGCACTTACAGTGGGCTCAACTTGATTGCGTATTGACAAAAATGGATCATAGTGGGCTTAACGTGGCAGTGGGCTCAGCAATAAGAATGGATTGCTGCAGTGCTTTTATAGCGGGCTCAACGTGACTCAACGTAGTGACAAGCAGATAGGCGTGATTACTTGTTTTGATCATTTATCTGAGTCACAGGAACATCGCTGTCCAGGTTGTGCAAGGGGGACTTGGCATTGTTTTTATTTTTAGAGTAGTCACAACTTCCCATGCTTGTGTCTATGGGTTGTACTTCAAGTTAGCTGCATAGCATGATCCAGATTTGGCAGCTCTCTTGCTTTTGATACTTGCTGCTCTGATCAAGGAGACAAAGGAATCAGCCTTGTCACTAACTAAGGAATCCTTTCCAGCTTTGCCATTTCTTAGGGTGGTGGGATGTTCAGGGAGCTGATGCTGTAGTCAATATGCATTACAGTACGGATTGATGAGTTTTTACCTGCTGTGTCTGCTGAGCACATACCGCGTGAAGTATCTGCTTTGGGGCCTGAAAGTTTTTGCGTGGTTACTATCATTCAAATGACAATCCTGATGAGCAACACCTGCTGAGCTTGTAAGCCCTTGCTGTGTATAATCTGGCTGTAACTTGCTGAGCTTGTAAGCCCTTGCTGTATATTGTACGTTTTGTACGTATCATTATCATTTCATCCTTCTCCATCCACTTGCAACATGTAGTGGGCTCCAGTGGGTGGCCGAGCAACACTCTGCTGTACATGGGTGTCAACAGCAATGCCACGGTAAGGTTAAAACTATGTGCTCGCTTCCTGATTGTTGTTGGCATGTTGCCCAACTTCCAAACATCTCCATAAATGTCTCTCCAGAATGAGTCATCGATAGGCCCCTTAATGTCCTACAATTGCTCTCTGATGGCAATGCAAGGAGCCCTGTTTGCTCTGAAGCCAGGCACCACTTCAGGGTTTTTCCTTTGCAAGGCAGATTCATGTTGCTTAATTTCGTACACTTAAAACTCGTGTCCATCATATAAGGTGTTGCTCATCTTACTTTCAGTGATGTCTGCCTTGGCACCTTATAAATAAGATGGTGGAGTGTCTTCGTGTGCTCTCTTGTCGTGGGTGCTTAGTGGTGAAATTCTTTATGGCAGAAGCATGCATTACAATTGAGAAAGCATGATGTCTGGAAAGGTGTATCACCGTGTGCGCTGGGACCGACGACGGGCAATTGCTGGATACACATGAGACACAGTTCTCATTTGCATGGATGATCAATAGAAGTGAGCTGGAGGCCTCATAAAAAACAGAATGGAAGAAAAGTGTTTTTGCTTTGTCTGCTCAACTATGCTCGGCGCAAAAGAAACCAAATCCTTCCTAATTTGATTGTCATTATTGGAACAGGAAATTTTTGCTATGCTGACAATTTTCCATTTGCTATGAAAAAGCCGTGCAGACCTCCTGCTTCTCTCTAACAGTTTGTCCTTACCTTCTTTGTACCTGCAGGTGAGCAGCACAGACCCAGTTATCTCTCGCTTCGGCCTACCCATTGTGTGCCAAAACCCCAAAGACTGGGATGAAGGTGAGCTCGTAGAAAAATGTGTTTGCTTGGAAACCCAGAAAGCTGCCAAGCCTGCTCTGCCCATTTTGGGCCATGATCCCAAAGACTGGGACAAGGGTGATGATTTTTTAAATAGGATGCGTTCGCTTGAAGATCCAGAAATCTGCCAAGCCTGCTCAGGCAGCCACAGCAAATTGATGTGCTGGCAAGGTGCTCAGCATTGCTTATTGCCCACTAGCTTAATGATGTTGTCATGCTTGCCAAGGCCGGCTGCGAAGCATAAAAGGCCACGCGGCTGCAATTTTAATTTGCAGGGATCGGCAAATAGCGTTGTACGTCATGTTTTCCAGTGCTGTATAGCTTTATATAGTGCGGTATTATAAAAGCGCCATTTATCAATGCGCTCCCTATAGGTTGGCATAAAGCGCTGGATACGAGGGCCTTCTGTTACGCTATACAATTTGATATAGCACTGTTCGCTACATGGCACTACAGGCAGACGCCGATCCCCATCATTGTCATTTGTTGCACTGATCCTGCCTTGCAGCTCTGATCACACAGCTGATGGAGCAGACACAAGCCAGCGGTGCGCTTCCCACAAAGCCATGGCAAGAGATCAAGGCATCCCTGGACCATGCTCTGCCAGGCGCAAGCATTCGAGAAGCTTCTAGGCACATTAGTCAGCTGAGCATAGCAAAGATCAAGTGAGAGCGATGCCTGGACTTATATTAGCAAACTGCTCTCCCATACAGCATCAAACGTCGATCTAAAGCCTGAGCATCAGAGTAAAGCCGGTTTGCTGGACAAATGGCTTTTGTCGTAGCATTGTCTTGAAGACCACTTATCTCGCACTTCTCACTGACAGAAGAATGCAGTTGCCAATGTTCAGTAAAGCAAGTATCAATAGTAGTGTTGTGTGAGAAACAGAGGTATCCGCCTAGTAGACTCAAATTCGGAATTAAAAAGTAAGGAGAAATTAGATAGGCAGTGAAACACTCCATACATTACAATGAGTTAGTAACAATGGGGTTTGACCTTCAGCCAGGTAGTTTGGCTGCTCGGTCTGCTCAACTGTTCCAACTGCACAAAAAATATCCATGAGATCGGAAATAAAACGATAAGTCTCATTAGTTTGCTTCTGCAAGAAATGAATAGCATCCTCAGAGCTAGCTTGAGAAAAGTATAAAGTGCCTGATTCGTCCAGTAAAATTCTGTGAGAGGGGAAGTCAGAAAATAGCTGTGCATAAGTCTTCAAACAGAACACACAGAAGCGCAAGAACAAAAGAACACAGCATGCTTTTCATCTTGGAGTCCTCCTTGGTCACACCGATCACCAGCAGATGTGTGCTCCTGCCAAAGTGATGTCTCAACTCTTAAAGTGTGAGCATGTAAGCGAAAGCGTGCTGTGTTTCTCAGCGTGCGCTTGCCTAAATCAAGATGCAAATACCTGGGGACAGAAAAGGGTGCACCATGAACAGACAAGGGTCTCTAAGGAAGTGCCTTCCAGTGATGATACTTGGCTAATTTGTTCGTGTGTTCACCATGCTCTGCCAAAGAAGAAGAAATTAGATAGGCAGTGAAACACTCCCTACATTAAGTGTTTAATTCCTTCTTCTTAAAAAAGAAATTATGCAGGCATCTGAGAAAGTATGAAAAAAGCACAGAAAAGTCTGTGCTTGCCATTAGGCTGCATTTATTGAAGAAAGAAAGAAGATGAGGTAAGGTTACATCGCTATATCCGCCTACGGGGGCAGCTGAGCGGAAACACTGAGGCCTGTCACCAGGCCTGGCCAAAAAAAAGCTCAACTCACAAAATTTGGACTTGAAAAAAACATACCATGTTTGTTGCAGTCTGGAAGAAAGAAAGAAAAAGGTCTACGCTAGCCAAAAAGGCCGCATGCATTAAGGAAAGGTTCCCGAACTAGCAAGATAGCAAGGGTCTCACCACGAAGAAAGGATAAAAGACTACGCAGTCCAAGCCTGGCCGCGTATGTTAAGGAAAGGACGGAAAGGAAAAGATTACATAGCTGTACCGGCATGAATACATGGCCCAACAACCCCCCCCAGGCTGGCCCTAATGTTCAAACCCTGGCTTATCCTGGAGACTTCCTCTCTGCATCAAATGAGGAGAGGAGACACATTACCTTAGGGGGCCAGGAGTCCCCTCCACCCCAAAAGATCAAAACAGGGAAGGCATGGGAATAACCTGCAGGGTTACTAGAACATCTAGAAGCATCCGGTTCCAAGACCTGGCCGTGAGAATCAGTATTCTTTTCAATGGCGCGCCTACTAGCATTGCTTGCTGCCACTCGACACGCAATTGTAAGACAAGGATATTCATTATAGCCAGGTTCTGGATCTGGGTGCTTCCAGCAACCCTCCAGATCCACACTAGCCCTTTTTGTTCCTGCTTTGTGGTGAAGGAGACTTATGGCTCTTTTGAGCCAATGGGTCTCATTTTCTTGAATTGATGTAGGGAGACCTTGACCAGAGGTCCCCAGAAATTCAGGGATAGTGGGTTCTGCATGGTATCATGCCATGCTACGATAGCGGACGGTGCCTCCCGGGGCACATCTGGAGACGGAGTCGAACCCAGAAATGAGCCCTTGTGGCGGTGGGGTTATCCCAGTGTTAGCGCCCATGATGGCTTCCTCAATCAATACGTGTGGTGATACGCCGCTTGCATAGCTTTTCCTTTTCCTTTTGTTAGGGATAGTTTCCTCTCCCTGCATAGTTTTCTTCTTCTGTACAGTGGTGGCGTCTGGTTTGTAGGCATACTGAATGGGATGGGCATGAAGTCAATGCGCAAGCTTAATAGGATAAACAGCTACTTGAGCACTGGCAGTGACAGAAGCTACTTGTGCAATGACAATACTCACCTTGGCTTTGTAGCCCATCAGAGTCCATTCCTTCAAGGAATGTTGATTGATGTGGGAGTGTTCATTACCAACATCTTGAAGCTATGACAGCTTTTTTCTTTCCTGTTCTAGCCCTTTGGATTTCAAGGCAAAATCGAATTGACTTATTCTAAGTGATCTCGTCCATCTTGTGGAGGTCGAATACTGTGAAGACACCTGGCCCAAGAATCAGTTTGAGGCCTCCAAGCAGCAGCACCGTGATCTATGTCTTGTAAAGTATCATGCGCGAGGATTCAAGTCTTCTCTGGTGAGGGAGATCCATATGGCTCCTTGAGCCAATGTGCCTCCTTTTTTTCAATCGATGTAGAGAGTTTTCTCACTGCCTACGTGGTTTTTCCTTTTATTTCTCCATTTTTTTCTTACCTTTCCCCTCGGTGTCATCAGGGCTTTTTATGCTGAGCACTTAGAAAAGACAAACTACGCAGGCAGTGAAAACACTCCCCGCATCAATTAAAGAAATGAGGAAAGCTAGAAGCCTCACAGCAACAACACAGTGAACTGTGCAAACAACTCCAAGGTGCAGAGATCACTATCCACCCAATCCTCCTGGGTGTGGGGGGGACTATCTACACTGCCCATACCCTTGATCAATTCAAAAAATTAGGGATTGACTCACAGATATCTGAAACACTTGCAAGAAAACTCCATGCCCATTCTGTACAATTTGCGCACAAACTTACCTCTACCAGACGTGCCATTGAAAATAAAAACACTCATCATAACACTGGTGCCCTGGAGCAGCATGCTGCCAGAAACCCACCTGATTCACATTAACTCCCCTCTCATCTTCTGGTGAGGGAGACTCACGGCTCTTTGAGCCAATGTGTCTCTCTTTCCTTAATTGATGTAGGGAGAGTTTTCTCTGCCTACGTAGCTTTTTCTTTTTTCTTTTTCTTTTTCTTTTCTTTAGGGCTGAGGCGCCGTGTATCCCCTTCACCAAGAAAAACAAAAGAATGAAGTCAGTGGGGATCAGGAGGGTTATTAGCAGTAGCCCGTGCCTGACCTCGGTGATGAGAGTTGAGAAACCTTCTCTAGAGCGCGTCTAGTGCTGGCAAGTTTATAAGCATACTTAACAAAATGAGCATGGAACTTCAGAGCAAGCTTAGTGGCTGCATGAGTGTCAAGATTAAGCTCCATTGTTGCAGGTAGAACTTCCATTGCCTACGTTTTTTCTGTCTCCTTTTTCCCCGGAAGAATAATGGGTTGGACCCCCACTGGCTACATTGGCTTTTCTTCTCCCTCTATCTTTTCTGGGCAGCTTGGGACTGGGACCCCCTACATCATGGCTTGTCACTCAATTATAAAGCGTCAAACAATTGAACACCTCACATCTGCCTGGTCCATGCACTTTCGAAGTGCCATCCCCATGAAAAGCATCTCAACTGAAACAGACTAAATCTCAACTTGGGGCAATTCTTGAGGGGGGAAAGCACCTCGCACATTTATGGTGTTAGTGAACACTAATGGTGAGCTGAATTAGGCAGAAATAATGCAAGCTTTCAGAAGTGCTTTTCCCATGATACAAGTGCCCCCTCAGCACAGGGGCCGTTGCAGGTGCTTCACCACTTGAAGTTTGTAATCCTTTGTGACTATTAACTTTGTCACCATGGAAGATGATGTTGCCTTCTTTGCATATAAAGAAAAAGAAAAGACTACGAAGGCAGAGGAAGCTCTCCCTACATCAATTAAGGATAAGGAGACACATTGGCTCAGAAGAGCCGTGAGTCTCCTACACCAGAAAGCTACAAAGAAGGAAAAGCTAATGGGGATCTGGAGGATTACTGGAGTCACCTGGCTCCAGAATCTGGCTGTGAAAAGCATTACTATTTTAGCACGTCTACAGGTAACAAGCTTGTGGGCATACTGAACTGAATGGGCATGGAGTTATTAAGCAAGTTTATGGGCCCGCGATGGTCTAGTCCAAGTTGTCCATAGAAAGAAAGAAAGACTACGCTTGCAAAGTCTGGCCGCGTGCATTAAGGAAAGGTCACCTGAAAGGCAGGGCCCCACCACACAGACTAAGAGGAAGAGGTGGCACAGAAGTCTACACCAGCAAGTTGGCCTCCACCATGGGACCTACGACACGACTGTCAGGCAGGCCCTGTCTAGCAAGCTCAAGACCCACCCCTAAGCCATAGAGCAAGCTTTCCAACATCTCAGCATGGGCCCCCAGTTTATATATATAACATGGTTGATATATATAACATGGAGAGGTTCGATTTTTTGTCATGCCATTTGTTACACCCAGTGCCTTCTTTCATTGCTGTGTATTGCAAAGGTTCTGTTGAATGCGTTGAATTCACTTGCAGGATCTTCGTGACACACTTGAGCTTGCTTCAAAGCTTCATACGCATCCTGTACATTACGCTTATCAACTTGCCAGCACCACTACGCGCTATTGAGGATGCTTCTACTGACTCTCATCACCAGGATGAGGCATTGACCTCTCTCTCTTGTTTTTCTTTTTGTGATACACAGTGTCTGGTCCCAGAGGGGGTTGTCTGAGGCCCCAAAACAAGTGTTTTTTTGCATGCTGCATGGGTGTCCCCCAATTGGCCGTTTTTTTTTCTAGCTTGGATTCCTCTGGTAGCCCTGGTCTCCTTCTGTAGCAATAGGATTTAAGAACAGGAAGTTAGGTTTGATTAGCCACAGTATGAATCCAACTTTTTGACCACCTCATCTCCATTCCAGACCATCCCCTTCTTTTAAATAAGTGATTTGGAGTGATTTTGAGTCCTTGGGCCGAAAAAGAAAAAGAAAAACTACGTAGGCAGAGAAAACTCTCCCTACATCAATTAAGGAAAAGGAGACACATTGGCTCCGAAGAGCCTTGAGTCCCCTCCACCACAAAGATTTAAAACAAACAGAGTTAATGGGGGTCTGGAGGGTTACCGGAGGCACCTGGCTCCAGAACCTGGCTGTGAGAAGCTGAAAAAAATATCATTGCAATAAAAATGGAGTGAAAAGATCAAGTGGTTGGTCCATGCAGAGTTTCAGCCATTTATTTCCCTTTGAGAAAATCCAGCACAAAGGGTGCCAAGCAGGTCAATCTTTGACCTCTTTCTTTCCTTTTTCTGAAGGACTCCTCGGATGTTAGATTATATGAGAAGGTCACAGACACCTTGCATTTAGGGAGTGGGAAGTTGGCCTCAGGGTGGAGCTGTGGGCCATTTTTGGATGGGATGGGGCCATGAGAGTGATTTGGGGTACTCCAATTTTCATCATTTTTTTGGTAAATGCAACAGTTTTATAAAATCATGGTTAGAATTGAAAAAGAAACGCGAGAAAGAGCGTGTCTGGCTATATAGGCCAATTGACCCCCTTTCGTCTGGTCCCCGGGTATCCTCTTTTCATAATCAATGCAGCTGGAGCCTTTTATCTCGGGAGAAGAGACGAAACAGAAAATTACGCAGGCAATGGATTTCCCCGGATCAATAAAGGAAAACGTTGTTTCAAAGAAGAAAAGTTTACAAAGAAAAAAGGTTTTGAAAAGCTTTCACTTCTGCAACGCTCTTCCTGGAAGTTAAGGCTAACTAATTATTATGCGTGGTTGCTTACGAAGCTCTCATGGTTTTTACCTGCCAGTGCAGGGGGTCACAAGGGACTCCCTTGGAGGGAGATTACATGAAGGCTTGCTGCCCAATATCCTGGCTGGTTGAGAGCTGGTGATATAAACTCACTCAGTATCAACATTTGTTTCCAGATTTGATAATAATTGGAGCATACATGCGTATACACTGTGTCTTCCCTCAGGACGTACCTTGCCTCGCGAGGAGCTCCTTGTTTGCTGTGAATTGTACATATGATTCAAGTGGGGTACATTATGATTTATGTAGGACATGTTTCAAAGTGACGAACAAAATGAGCCAAAATGAAATGCCAATGCAGACAATGGTACAGGAGAAAAGATGTCAAGAACGAACAATCCCAGGTGAATGAAATCACCATGCTTTAGGAAGTTAGGCCTTCTTAGCACAACCAAGCTCCAGTGCACCTCCGTGTCCCTGCTCTCATGAGTATCCAAGTGGTCCTGAAGATTGAGGAAAACAACTTTTGATTACTTGCACTAAAAACACGATTGGTTTGAAGTAAATATGTTCCGTGCTTGTGTAGAGCCTGCACAGCAAACATCGCCGTTCACACCGATTAATCCATGTCATCATGCAATCAAAATATTGATATTCAAATCAAATGGATTTGGACAAGGTGATTGCGTTGTTCACGGGGAAGAATTCTCAAGAGCTGTATGAGAGGCACCTCGCTGCCATAGAGCGCCTATGCCAGAGCAATGCGACAGGTTTTGCGATAAAGGACCTACCGAAGGTGCAGCAGATTTTGGAGATCACTCTTAGACTTCTGTTGAAGGGCGTGCCAGGGTTCCTGCAGCCAGCCGTGGGCCTCATCAAGTGAGGAATGGTGCATGTCCTTAATAGCTCTGGCCTATGCTTACCCTTAGAGGCAACGCAATGAGTGACATGTCTGCTGCACTTCCTCTGTCTGCCTTCTGACCCTTAGAGTCTTGTCCAAGCCCTATATAAAGAAGACCGCCACTGATGAGTTCAGACTCCTTGGGAACATCTCAAACATCCTGGCCTGCATCGGTCAGATTTTCACTACCCCTGGGTACCCTGTGGAGCTTCAACTTGCAACCTCGGAGGTCTGCACCTGAGCATTACGTGCTGTAATGCACGTCTCTACATACCTTCTCATGGCACAATTTTGGTGTAGTGAATCAGCATACATGCATGCATGCACAAGCAGACAACTAAAAAAAGCGCACTGGTGTATCTCTGCACATGCATTTGTATGTATGCTGGTATTGCATGCATGTGGGTGTGGATGTTGATGTGGGGTGGGTGAAAATGGGGTACATGGGACAAATGTTGGAGTTTAGGGGATGAGCCTTTGGATGTCCTTTGTCATGCTTTGAAGTAAAAGCTCACATAAGCCATTTATGGCTCATTTGCAGGTGTGAGGAGTGTTCATTTCATTGTAAGCATAAGCAAGGCCACTGCTGTCCATACATGCATGGGTGTTTGTGATATCTCTGGGCAAAACAGAAAGGGCTATTTTGTCCTTCATTTCAGCTTTCTCTGCGACATGGAAGGCATTTCCAGCACAAGATCCTGTGCACATGGAATAAGTCGATCAAATGGGGGCACGTTTCTCATACCTTGTTCCCTGTGTTCCTATGTCTGCATCATTCTGAGCTGCCTGAGTGAATTATGCATAACAGCAATACGCCATGCATTGATGTCAATTCTGTGGATGCTGATGTCAGCGCATACCTGTATTCAACACCTGGACACATTTCCTTCACGTTGAAGTCTGCCTAGCTTGTACCTCATGCAACAATTTTGTCCTCTTTCTCCACTTGGCTTGCAGCTTTTGATCATCTTTGCCAGTGGCTATGGACAGCGGCCAAGCCTCCTGGACAAAGTGCCCCCCGTGGAGCAGATTGAGTGTGGAGCCAGCGCACGCCAGTACCACACAAATCAAATGTGAGTGCAGGATGGACAAGAGGCGCAATAATGGTAGGTGCTGCACAGAAACGCAACCGTTCATGTCCAGGCCACCAGGCACAGCAGGTTCCATATTGGACAAGGCTAATAGATGACATTGCGTCCATGCTGAACGCTTGTTTGTGTTGCGTCTCCCAACTAAGCAGAAAGCGGGAAGTGGTTTGCTTTGCTCTGCACTGGCGTATGGTGTGCAGCAGAGACATTTTGTGCGACACAGAATTATGCAGTTGTTTGGTCATGTATTGTTGACATACAATGATTACACAGTTGTTACAATAGAGAAAAACTGGCAGTTGTGTACGGTGGGCTGATAGGCAGTAACTTGATGATGCATTGTCACCTACATACATTGGTTACAATGGAGAATGACTGGCAGTTGCAGATAGTGGGCTGATCGGCAGTGGCTTGATTATGTATTGCCAATGTGCAATTTCACCATGACCATGTCTGGAGTAAACTGGCGAGCTTTGGTCTGTTTTTGCAGGCTCATTAACAGCAGTGGAGTGTTGACAGCAGTTGTGAAGAGCCTGGGTGCTGCAGTCTCTGCGGGTGATGAGGTGAGGTAGCTTGCCTCTTACTGCTGCTGCTGCTGCTATCAACATGCTGCCGTGACAGCTTTTCAAATGCTTGTTGTGGCATTTTGATCTCTGACACTGACACATTTTTCACTGCTGTCCGGCACTTGTCTCTGCATGTTGAGCTGTGGGAGATCATGCTGCACAGGAGCAACTCATACGCTAGAAAAGAGGCATCCGCAAGCCCTGTACTTACTTCTTGCTGCATTCGCAGCACGCTCATTCATGGTCAGGCTCAGGGTCTGGAGCAACAATTGCACAAAGCTGCACGGTGGTCTCCTTTTTAGCCTGCTCTCTTGGCCTGCTCATCAGCCGTGTCCATCCCGTCAATATGCTCTCCAAACCTGTCTCCAGCCACTCTGCATGCACCCTGGACTGGCCACTCTGCATGCACCCTGGACTGGCCACTCTGCATGCACCCTGGACTGGCCACTCTGCATGCACCCTGGACTGGCCACTCTGCATGCACCCTGGACTGGCCACTCTGCATGCACCCTGGACTGGCCACTCTGCATGCACCCTGGACTGGCCATTCTGCATGCACCCTGGACTGGCCACTCTGCATGCACCCTGGACTGGCCACTCTGCATGCACCCTGGACTGGCCACTCTGCATGCACCCTGGACTGGCCACTCTGCATGCACCCTGGACTGGCCACTCTGCATGCACCCTGGACTGGCCACTCTACATGCACCCTGGACCGGGTACCCTCCTTCTGCAGGCCTTGTACTGGTTCATAGGCTATGAGCCATAGCCCATCATTCCCTGAACTCCTAGTCTTACTCGTTCCATGTTCTTCTTCTCCCCATACACTGGAGGTGCCTGCGATGACATGTCATTGGTGATTCTCATGATGTCATCGATGCCACTGATTGGGGTGCTCATGATGACGTTGATGCCAATGATTGATGTGTTCATGATGTCATTGATGCCACTAATTGAGGTGCTCATGATGTCGTTGATGCCGTTGATTGAGGTGCTCGTGATGTCTTTGATCTCGTTGATGTCACTGGAGGCGCTTATGGTGTATGTGCTGCAGGTGCTCATGATGTCCCTCTCCCTTGTAGCATCCCAGATCTCCTACTTCCCTGAAAACGCAAACGCGCTGTTAGATGCGGGGCTCCTACACAGCCTGCCCCACTTGTTTGCCTATGACTACCGCCATCCTCTCACGCCAGTGGCTGTGCAGCTGTTGTGGAACCTGCTGGATTTTGCTGCTGTGGCAACGCGGGTACGTGGGGGTCGTTTGAGCCGCTAGGCTGTCTGTTCCTTACCTCATTTCCTGTCACACGATCAATCCAAGAAAAACGTGACATTCAAAGCCAGAAAATATCGTAGAGAATGTATATCACCGCGCATAAATGACGTGCTCTGCCCTGCGCGGTGACTGCACGCGCTGAATTAGACTATGCTTGCTTGTGACATTCATCATGGTCAAGCAAGTGCATTAACAATGGCCCAGCAAACCCTAAAGCTGGCCCTAGCCATCACTTTGCTGATAGGAGCAAGGCAGCCCTGCTGTGACTCTGGGGTGTTAGCCAACCTTGCAACAACAGGCCAGTAAGCAAGTGGAGGTTGTCGGTGCGTTTGTATGCCCAGAAAAGTATGCATACTATCAGTGTCAAAAGGGATGCTTGGCTCACAACAGCAGCTGCGGACACAGACTTGGGCGCGAGCTGCGTCGTGCAGTGCTGTTGGTATTGTCAGCTTCATTCCCATGCTGTGATTGTGTCTGTTATGCAATTTGGGTGGGCCCCTCGACCACCCCAGTGCCTACGGGCATGCAAGCCAGACACAACTGTTTCCATTATGCCAATTTTAGGTGGGCCTGGTGACCACCCCAGCTTCTCAAGGCCCGGCCAGTCAGACTCTGGGTACTACCAGGAGAGGGAAGCAAGAGGATGCACAGAGAAGCAGTGTTCAGAACACACAGGAGGAAGCCCAGCAGCAGCAGCAGCAGCAGCAGGGGGAAGGGCAGCAGGGGGAAGGGCAGCAGGAGGAATGCAGAGAGCAAAACAAGAGAGTTGGTGATCCCACAAGAGAGCCCATGGCAGGAACGGGAAGGGAGGGGGAGCAAACAGCGCCATCTGGAAATGCTGATCTTGGCGGATCACAGGGTGCTACTTTTGGCCGAGGAGCCAGGTGAGTTGTTGTTGGGAGCCTGGATGGTACTCATGAGCTTAGGCCCTGGTGATTAAGCAGAAAGTTGAAAAAAGGCCCGAGGTTTGCCCGCGGGGAGTGAGGATTGCCGTGTGCGGATACGCATAGGGTCAAGACGCCCAGCAAAGCCTGAGCATCGGTGGCTTGGGTAGAGTGGATGCTCCGTGGTGACCTTGGTGTCCTTGCGGAAATTGTATCATTTGTTCTGCCGCAAGGTCAAAACAATATTGCATGCAGGGTAGCATCTTGCCAAGGGCTTTTGTACACTACAAGCGCAACATGGAAGCTGGAAAGTGCCAATGGTATCACGGTGCATTCATTGCTGTTGCTCCCTTCAGGCACATAATCAAGCAAATACAATTCTGAGCTGTGCACCGCTTTTCCCTTAGGACCTGAGCAGAAGAAATAGCTGCGCGCAAGTGCGGTAGGAGGAACTGGACCAAAGAAGACGTGGCATGAGAACACGACCTTTGCTGACATTATGTTGTGCATGTTGAAATGCACTTTCTTATTGCTTGCACTTCTTTTCTATCTATCCTTGCAATTTTTGTCTATCTGTCTCCTGCAGATCAAGGTCACCAACGGGAATGAGACCTCCCAGCAGCCAGCCAACATCCATTTTGCCTGGCCTGGCCCACTCCCTGGCATCGCTGTTTCTCTCCGACTTACTTTATGTGAGTATGTACTTGGGTGCTAAGAGGAAAAGGTAGTTTGGTTCTGGTGTGCATATTTGTGAGTGCCGTTCATTTTATTGCCCTTCAAAAAACTAAAGGCTGAAGATGTGTTGGCATGGAAAACGTTGATCAGACTGCAGGCATGAAAGGTTTTGGTATGAAATGTTTAAAGTCTGCATGCTTGAATGGTGCAGATACGAAGCATGAAAAGACTGGATGCATTAGATATGTTCAATTTTCATTATTGGCTGCAGCTCTATCAGTTATTTCTTGCACGGAGAGTGAGCGCGGGAGCAGCCAAGACAAAGCATGCCAAGGTGCTTGCTCTTACATGGATGCATGTGCACGCACGTCCAAATCAACAGGGCTTCCGCACAATAGACAAAGAGCTGCGTAACGACCTGGTAGTCGTGTGCTCCCTCATCATTGGAAGTGACCACCCAGAGCTGCCTTCGCCCAATCCCACAACAAATTCCACCCAATCTACGAAACAAGCAGGTGTGAACTTGTGTATGTGTGTTGCATTCGTGTGTGGGTGTTGTGCTTGTGTGTGTTGTGTGTGTGAATGTGTACATGTACGTGTATGTGTGTATGTGTGTCCATGTGCGCACGCGCGCTCGCGTGCGAGAGCATGTGCTGGTGAACATGATTGCCCCAACAATCCCAGCTGTGGCACTCGCCTGTGCTTACCGCAGACCCGCATGAGCAGGCTGAGCTGCTGCGTTTGTGCAGCACTGAGTCCATAGGGGCAACAATCTTTGACTGCACTGGCAGTGGCATCCATCCCCCCAAAAGTCATAAGCATGACGCTTACCTGTGCACATTGCAGACCTGCGTGAGCAGGCTGAGCTGCTGCGCCTCTGCAGCATGGAGTTTGTAGGAGCGGCACGTGAGGCAGGGCTCTTTGAGGCCCTACTGGCTGTGGCCACCTCTCCTGAACTTGGCCTGCCTGAGCACGAGGGCCTGGTGAAGGCGTGGGCGCTGAGCACTGAGGAGCTGGACTACGAGCTCAAGCAGCTAGCCTGGAAGACGGTGGTAGCAGGGTGGGTTGCTGGCGGCGGTGGCGATGTTGCTGGTGGTGGTGGTGTATGTGTGTGTGTGTCCGTGTGTGTCCATGTGTAAGCCTGTGTTTATTTGGATGTGGACCCGCACCCAACACTTGACGCATGAATGGATTTAAGGCTGGGGCAGGTGACGTCAGAGACTGTGGTGGCAGAATGGATTTGCAGAGATGCAGGGTAGCTTGCAAGAGGGCCCGCTTCCCTTAGTTCAAAATGTGACTCAACCCGATGGGCACATGCATCTCCGCATCTGCCCTTGCAAGTGTTTGCATGCAAGTCCTGTTTAGACATTGATCGCGCTGGATGCTTTGCGCACACATTTGCACAACGTTGATAACGTTTTTCAACACAATATGTGCATCTGCACTGGCAGTTGTGTGCATGCAAGCCTTGTTGAGGCGTAGGTAATGCTTGATGCTGTTCCCACTAGGGCATAGATAAACAACATTACCCAGCACAATGTGCACATCTCTACATCTGTGCATTGCACTGGCAGGTGTGTGCATGCAAGCCCTGATGACGCATGGATTTTACTGGATGCCGTACGCGCATGGGCATTGGTGCGTGCCCTGCTTGCATTTGTGGAGGAGGTGCCTGAGGCAGCGCCCCATGCCAACCTGGCCTCAGCCGCCCTTGCTGCACAGGTGAGTTTCGTGTTTTTCCAACTTTTTTCAAAGGATATTGGTTTGAATTAGCATCCAATTGAACCTGGTTTCAGCTGCTCTTGCTGCACAGTTGAGATTTGTCCTTCTTAAGAAAACCTCCTTTCAAAGGAAATTGACTTAAATTGGAATATGTAAGCTCTTTGCTTGCATTTGTGGAGGACGTTAAGCTGAAGCAGTTTTGAAGCTGGAAGCTGATGCAATGCCCTGTGCAGACCTGGCTTCAGCTGCCCTCCCTGCACAGTTTAATTAACATTCATGATGACTCATGAAGGCCCATGATTCAGGCGCATCAGAATTGTAGTGCAGAGCTATCAAGGGCTTGGAATGGAATTTTTGCTTGTCAGTTCTCAAGTAAGGTTGTAGTGCAGAGCTGTCGAGGGCTTTGCATGAAAACATTACTTGTCTGTACTGTGCAAAGATCAGCATGAAATGCACGCATGCGTGCATCAGCAAACATCAGCAGCACGCCAGTGCTAGTGGTCGTCGTTGCCTGCACAAAAGTGCAAGATTCTTTTACATTCCCTTGATGAGCATCAAAAAGCTTTGGACTGAAATTATGTCTCGATGCATGCAGCTGGGTCACAGTCTATTGCAAAGGCCTCTATCAAAGCAAGAAAGGGTAAAAAGTATGCACAAGCCAGGGCAAGGTGGCTACGTCCTTTTTCCTGGAGCTGGAGCGTGCCAATTTCTCGTACTGCACTGTACTGCACTGCAGCGACGGTGGTCACCAGACCAGTTGGATGCCCTGCGTGCTGCTGCCTTGGCAAGACTGCATGCCCTGGCTCCGTTGTGTCCTGAGGTGAGGCCCTTCTTGTGGCTCAGCAAGGTTTGCTCCGTGCCCTCCTCGTGCGTATGTCAGTACCAAAACCACATTATATCCTGCAGCATGATTGCATGGACATACAGAGCTGACGTAAAGGATCGGCTTGCCCTGCTCTTTCTACATGCAGAACTGCTGCATGCCTTCACACTTTTGGGTCAGTATTTGAAGCCTTCAAGAAAGGCATGTTTTCAGGCACAGTACAAAGCTTTTGAGAATTGAGATCCAGGCAGCACTTTTCTGTGTGTTTTCTGAATTTGGCAATTTGGGGGGGGGGGGGTGCCTTTGGGATTTCCGAGGTTCGCACCCTGAATGTGACACCCAGAGCATAAACTTATATGTGACACTTATGCGCAAGGACGCGCCTTAAAAAACCATTAGAATCCCGGGCCTTCCGATAGTGGTCTCGGATTCTGATTAGTTTAATCACAGCACCCCCATACCTTCCATTCCAGCCCCAAACCAGTCAACAGTACGCCTGCCACACCCCAACACCTTTTCTAAATAACAAATGGTGCAGAAAGTGTGTCAGTAGCCTGCTCAAATAGCCCTGGAACATGCAGCTGTGCAAGCGCAAACAAGCACAGGCATGCAAGCACAGGTGCACACAACCCTCATGCTGCTGCCCCCTCCATGCACACCCTAAATACATTTGTGAGCATCAATGCAGCGTCATTGGGCGCCTGATGAAGCAGGTGGTATGCACGCACCAGCACTGCTCACCACCACCACCACCACCACCACCACGATCTGCTCACCAGTGTTTCTTTTTTGGTTCAAAGACCTTGAATTTATATCACACCAAAGTATGCCTGTCCCTGAAAGCTTGGTTTTATGTCCTTTGCCCAAAAGCCTCCGGCCCGCCGGGAGACCGCAGGCCCCCGGCTATCCACTTTCCCACATGACTTCTGTATCAGACCTTGCAAATCACTCCCTTGAAAATCATAAAATTGTCAGCATGAAGGAAAGATCTTGTTGCCTTTAAGTTGCGTTTGTTTGTTGGTCTGTTCAGAGCCTGTCCGCAGACAATTCAACTGTCCCTTTGCTTAGCCATCCAATCCTTGGGGTCCGTTCTTGCTGGCATCTAGCCATTCGCCAATGGCTGCTGGGTAAGAAAATGAAGCAACACTGGATTCTTTGCTCTTGGGTGCCCACGCGCATGCAGTGAGGTGACCCTCTTTCATCCTGTTGCGCTGGGGGTCCTTGAGGCATTTTGTTGCCTATATGAACTCCAAGAAAGGCAACTCAGCAGAAACATCAGTGATCGGGCGCCCCAGCTGCAAGTGCTTGTATGTGCTTGAAACAGAGTGTGCAGCTTGGGGTCAGCTGCCTGTCATGCGCGTTATATGCACGTACTCCGTGCCCTTGTCCATGTGCTGCTGCCATGATGGCTTGTCTCTCTGTGTGTGCCGCCATTTCGCTTGCACGAGTGCCTCTTGCCTCTTGCCTTGCTTGTGCACTTTCTGTGCTTTACACTGGAAGCTGCTCTTGCAGAGGATGCACTGCGCCACACACTCATTGTTGCATCAAAACCACCATCTTTCAGCCAATGCTTTTGCAGGGGACACTTTGTTGGCTCCTGAGCCCCCTGTCTGCCTGGGACTTGTCGGTGACACCATTCGGCAACTCGGTACTTACCATCACTTTGCCTCATCTTCACTCTTTTCCCGCTATCCTTCTCGCTCAAAAGAATTTCGGAACTGGAGCTGCTGGACTCAAAATTGTGATCTCACAATTAAAAGCATTCTAAGGCACTTCGACCCTTTTCACCAAAGCCCCACAAACCCTCCAAAAGCTGATTTCATATCTTTAAAAGATTACCCAAAACCTTGATTTCAATATCAAGATATGATATATCGAGAAAAAAAAAGAAACACTGCTGCTCACACATCCCTTCCCCATTCCCACACCGCAGCATCATCCACGAATCCCATGGTGCTGCTACCTGCCTGCAGAGCTCAAATCCAATGCCCATGCAGGCATGTGTTCTCATCCTTGGAGTAGGCATGTGCGCCACTCAGGGTGCTAAGCTTTGACTCTTATAGACCCTTCATGTGCGCCACTCAGGTTACAAAGCCTTGACTCTCAGACCCTTTATGTGCGCCACTAAGGGTACAAAGCCTTGACTCTCACAGGTCCTGTATATGTGCCACTCAGGGCACAAAGCCTTGGCTCTCACAGACCCTTTGCCTGCCTGATGCATGCACAGGCCCTTGTGCATGGGATTTATTTACATTTGCGCAATGTACACCGTAGCTCTTGTGGTTCAACGAGTGAGATGCGTGCAATGACCCTGGAGGCTCCCCGTGCCTGAGAGCATGCGCCCCTATGCAACATCCCTGTGCAATGACCCTGCGCAACATTCAAGCCATTGCAGCATTTCAGCCGTTGCCCCGGTTGCAACATCCCTGTACAACATTCCTGCGCAGCATTAAAGCCATGGCAACATTTCAGCCGTTGCCCCGGTTGCAACATCCCTGTACAACATTCCTGTTTTGCAGCATTTAAGCCATTGCAAAATTTCAGCCATTGCCCCTATGTGTCTGCCTACCCACCTTTCAATGTTCAGAGACCCTTTATTGTAATAGGCTTCACAGCTCTTACCCATGTCTTTCCTGCACACTTCTTTGCGTATCTTGTATCTCAAGGCTCACTGACAGAGCATTTGAAATAGACCTAGATTATTTGTAAAGGCAAGAAGGATGATTTGCATATACTGGCTGTCTGCAGGTGTACGTGGAAGAAGGGGGACCAGAAGTGCTACTGCGATCCCTCAGCACTAGTGTCCACTCAGCACACATGGAGGGTGCACTGCGCCACTTGCACCATCTAGTGGTGTCCAAGCCCAGCTCCACTTGGGCCTCCTCTCTAGTGGGGGATGGTGGCATGGAGGGAATCTTAGGTGCTGCGGGTGCAGTGTCGGTGCTGCTCATGCTACTGCAAGTGAGTCTTGAGAGGCAATCATTCTTTGGGGTGACAAAATATGTTCTGGTGCTCTGAAGCACTGTGGAGTGCCTTACTGTGGAGCATTTCATCACTATCACTATCACTGACGCTGCTTGGACGAACAAATCTTCAGGCTGTTTGAACTTCTCTTCGATGGATTTGTGCAGATGAGGCACAATCATTTGCTCAAGCTCTACAACAAGGCCTACGCGGTGGAGTGCCTGTGCTTTTGGTCAATACTGGATGTTGTTTAAAGAGCTTCCTTCTAGATTGAATTTAGGCTGGCCAGAAAATGGAGTCTGGAGACTGGACCTCATGCGCCACAGCAGGATTTACCCTGCAGATGATTGTAGCATGCAACTCACGGCCTGTTGTGAGCGTTTAATGAGTACATGGATCAAGGCAGCATGTTTGTCACACATACACAATCGCGCGCGCACACGCACACACACACATACACGCACACGCACATACACATGCATGCACAGGATGGATCCCGCCCAGAGGGTGTGCGCCACTGCTGCCTCCTTCTGTTGGCCGCCCTGTGCCGCACTGGCTCTGGCAGCACAGGCACTCAAGTACGCAACATGATTGGGGAGGCGAACATCCAAAGCCAGCGGAGCTCTTTCACAAGCGCACAGCACACAAACCAACACCTTGGCAACTCGTTGTCTGTGAGTGGCGGAGCTCTTTCGTAGGTTTAGAGCACACAAATCAGCTTGGCAACTCATTGTCTGTGAGTCAGGGTGGGACGGCACATTGTGAGAAAGACTATTATGAAATGTACAACTTGGCCCCTTCCTCTGTTGCATGCCCTAGACTTGGTTGGTGGGCCTCTGTGTGGCTTTTTACCCTGCACCTGGCGCTGATGCTTCCACATGTGCAAGCTAGGTACAGGTGGGTGTCTGTGCGGCGTTGAAATGTGTACCAGGCACTTTAACTTCCACATGCATGCCCTTTCACCCCTGCACCTGGCACCCTTGCATCCACACGCACTTCCACATGCATGCGCTCGCAAACTAGATTTCTGGGCCTGCAGCAATTCATTGCCGCAACAGAAAGGTTGGCATTGGATCTGAGGATGCAAATTTTTCGCACCACATATCCATGCAGCTCAACCAAAATGTCCTGTGCATCAATTTGAAGGGAGGTCAAAAAAGTGAAGTGTGACCTTGACAGTGACCTAGGTCAATGTGATTTGACACACTATGTCACTCACATTGACATAGGTCCAGGGCAGGTAGTTCCCTTTGCAGGGTTAGATGTGTGTGTGTGTGTGTGTGTGTGTGTGTGTGTGTGTGTGTGTGAGGGGGTGTGTGTGTGCGCGCTTGTGTGTGATGTGTCACCCAGACACACTGTGTTGGTGTCTACAATGTATGCGTCAGATCTGCCAGAGTTCAAAAAGAAGTGTCGTGCACTAGAGCTTGCAGCTTGCACTGAGGAGTGATTAGTGACATCAGGAAGGCTATAGACAGCCTCCCTGATGTAACTAATGGCCGTAGCATGTGCTGTGTGGATGGCAGCACTAGCGTTTTCAATTCAATTGCAAGTGCTCCCAAAGTAGCATGACCATTTGGTGATAATGAGGAGTGCAAGTGCTGGTCAACAGAGAGCATGTGCTGTGTGGATGGCAGCACTAGTGTCTCCTAATGGGGCTGCTGCAGCAGGGGCACACATGCACAGGCCGCCATATGTAATTGATGACGGTCCAGTCCACCATTGACCTTAGATGTGGGTAGGTATGTGTCTGGCTGCTGCATTGGAGCTTACAACGTGAATCAGCTCCACTTCCGGGGATTGCATGCACAAGTCATCATGTGGATTTGACGATTCACCCCTGACCTGAGCCCCACATGCAGTGTCGGCTCCTTCTTGTACACAGTGGGTTTGGAAACATTTAAGGCAGAATTAGAAGATAGCTTCAGTTAACAAAGTGGCGCAGTTGTCAGAGCTCATAGAATTGCTGCCTGCTTGTTTCTGACAGCATTGGGGTTCTCCAATGGAGAAATAAGATCAAAAGATCTAAGGGAGAGCTGAGCAAGAAGCATCTGCCTTCTTTTATAACGTAATGTGGTAAAATAACAAAATGTTTTTGGTAACTTTCAAAAAGGTTCGCTAAATTATTGCAGATGACCAGCAAGTCGTGCTTCAGCCCGTGTCAGCAAATACAACACCAACTTGCTGCGCGTGCGCGTACGCGTGCACACACACACTCACACATGCACACGCACACGCATACATATACTCACACACACATGCACACGCATACATATACTCACACACACATGCACACGCATACATATACTCACACACACATGCACACGCATACATATCCTCACATACACACACGCACACACACACACACACGCACACACACACACGCACATACACACACACGTCTCTGCTCTGTGGAACTTCCATTTGCACTCTAGTGCCTGCCTCAGGCCCACGCTTCCTCCTATTTTGATGTGCACTCAGCATATTTGCAGCAAACCTCATTTGTTTTTCTGATGCAGCGAGTGCTGGTTGTGCTGCCATCATACTTTCCCTCTTTGCCTCTCATCAAGCTTATGGTAAATGTAGCAGGGGGCTATGCTTGCCTATCCTCTCCAGAACAATCATGCAAGCTTCTGAAAGCTATGCTCAGAGCATGCGTGTCCCCTGCTTGTCTCCTTTTCAGAGCACTAGGAACAGTGGGCCTGTTACCGGCCGAGAAGCATCCCCTTCCCCTGCGAACAGCAACCTGAGACGGTTCCGGCACGAGGGTGGCGTGGCTATGGTGCTGTCCCAACTTGCACGCTGCGAATCTGCAGACAGGACGCTACCAAGTCCCTACACGGTTCGTGCCTCACAAGCTTCCTCCAGTGTTGTCTGTTTTATTTCTCCTAGTGCGCTGTTACAGCATCAGCTCCTTGGGATGTGTTTGCGCATCCTGCAATGCTTTCTGCCAACTCTCCCCGCGTGGTTAGGGCCCACTGCTGTGTCAACCGCTTGCCTGGATAATAGAGGCCATTCAGATCTTGAATGCGTGATAGATGCCATCCAAGCCTGTTGCGCATAAGCATTTATGTTGTTGACAGTGTACAGCGTCAAGATCATGTTGCTATGTCGTGCAGCAACCTAGCGGCACAGCAGATCCACATGCTGATTAAAACTGCACTGCAAAGGCAGCTTCAAAAATACATTGCACAAGCAGGCAAGGTGCCCTATCAGCACTTCAGCTCCACATGACATCCATGCGCGTGTCCACCTGTGCAAGAAATGCCAGCCCACATTTGCAGGCACACCGCACTTGTTGGCACACGGAACATGTCAAACGATTGTGCACAGGTGGCAGTCTTGGACGTGATCTGGGCATGCGTAGTGCCTGACCGCAAGAACACTGCTCGCTTCTTAGTAGAAGATGGCCTTGATGCACTGCTCAGCCTGCTTGAGGTATGCTTGCTTATTCCTCGGCTGGGCATTTGTTTCACATTTGCTGTATGGATCAGGGTTGGCCACTACCGTCTACCTACCCAGTATTGGCGGGTGCCCAGTGCCGAGCACATGGCTTTATCATGCGGAGAATTATTATAGGAATAGGCCAGCCTAAGAAAGAAACAAAGATCTACGCTTGCCATTCGGCCGCGTGCATTAAGGAAAGAGTCTCCCATAGACTCCCACCGAAGAATTATGTGGAATAGGCCAGCCTTATGTTGGATGTGTCTTGTCATGCAGCATCCATGACGCCCATTGACATTGCTCAACCAAAACACTGCATGAGCTTTTTAATTTAGGTTGGTTTTAAACCGGATGCTCCGCCCGTTCCTAGAAACACCTCTACTCGATAACAGATGTCTGTTATTTTATTTGCTGTCACTCCACCTTAAATTTGCGTAGGAAGCGCAACATTGGGTGTACGCAGACACTCCATCCCAGTCCCAAGCCAGCCTGTGTGCTTTAATTTCCTAAGGCCTATGCCCTTTTCTCAAAAACGTCTGCTCATTCCCAGCTAGAGTACCTGAAGGCTGCAATCCAATCTGTGCACCTTACCTGAAGTCTGCAATCCAATCTGTGCACCTTACCTGAAGTTTGCAATCTATGCACCTTACCTGAAGTCTGCAACCTAATCTGTGTGCCTTGCCTTAAGTCCGCAATCTAAGTTTATGCCTTAAAGGCACTGCCTTCCAACTTTTTGATCGTGTTCTACCTGGTTATTCACCACTGATGTACAGATTGGGAATCGCGGGCATAGAGCAGTTGGTCTGTCCCTCTTGGCTGACATCCTCTCCAATCCGCGCTCGCACTCATTTTTTCATGAGTGGAGGTCACATCAAGACCAGTCCACTGCTGCACACCTGCTGCTGCGCATCTGGAAGGTGAGGTGCATTTGGAAGGAAGGAGTGCAAAAAGTTGGTGTAGCTGGTACCTCATATAAGGTTGGGTAAAGAGGGTCTAGCAAAGTGGTAGTCAGGGCCAGAGGGGCCATTTATTCCTCTTTATTGCTATTCCTCTTTTCAGCCTCTTTGATGAAATGTCCGACCCTCTCTACCCACCCTCACATGCACGTGCGCATTCTTTGTAGGCTTTGGCATTTCCATGCGATTCAGGGTGTATGATCTATTATTTATTATTTGTTATTATTACTATCATGATATTTCAGGGTTATAAATTTTTATCATACTTCAGGGTATATAGTCTATCTATTCATGTGCAGGGGATGTTCAAATACAACCCTCGAATCTTTTGGGACCTTCAAAGGCACTATTGACTGCAAATAAACATCATCTGCGTATGACTTTGTTTGGGAACAGCTTGCATACAACACCAAGCGATGCGACGCCATGATACGAAGGCGCTGGAATCTAAAATGCATGTCTTTATGTCAAAAGTGCTGCAGTGTCAACGCCAGCAGGGTGAAAAGCACAAAAGCATTTGCATATATCACATCCATGTGGGAAATCAAGCAAGGTGCACTAGGCATGAGTGCCAGCAATCTATGGTGCGCACACCATGTCAGGATGTTCATTCACCTTGTGCTGCGTAGACCACGTCATGAGATCCATGCACCATGTCAGAATGTTCACGCACATGTGCCTGCAACCATGTGATGCGCAACACCATGTCAGGAGGAGGACAACGCAGGTGGCATTTCAGATAAGCAAGGCGTGCTCTCCAACACTGCCCTCCCCCTGCGAGGCACTGGCAAGCCAGAGGCATGGATTGCTCCTGAGTCCTTGTCCTATGGCACGCTCTTGCCTGGTGCAACTGCATCTGGGACGTTAAAAGGCAAGCAGACAGGGGCCGGACACCTAGGTGAGTGGTGGGCAGGGATGGGTCAGGCTCGGCTTTAAGAGTTGCACGCATGTACTTGCTTTGGACACAAACTTTCAAGTACTGCATGATTCCGCAGACGCCTGCTTTTGTGCGGATGTCTGTGTGCATGCGTGTTTCAAGGAGCACCCCATGTTGCATCCTTTTGCTTTGCAGATGTCTGTGCCTACTTTTGTTAAGGTGGCGTTGAGGATGCAGGTGTGCGACTCTGGGGGCTGGGGGCTCTTTTGAACTCCAGGACGTCATGTAAATAATGCAACACGGGCATCTGCTGGATAAAGAAACCCAAACAAACAGACAGAGGATGTGCTTGAATTGCAACCACCAACATGCTTGTGCACACGCTCAAACCAGCTATGCACAGGAGCCCTTCACTCTGAGCGGATGCGGCATAGACAGCTGACAACAGCACGACCAGAATTTCATGCTTCCATGTCCTGTCTCCATGTCTCCATATCTCCATGTCTCAACACCTGCGCTCACGCAGCACTGATAGGAGCTCTCAATAGCGTGGCCTGGCATGCGCATGCACCCTGACCAGGTGCCACTATGCACGAGCAGCTGGGGGCCACGGCAAGCCCTCTAGTGGGTGCCCTCGTGCCCACCCTCGAAGGTGGCTTCACAGCAAAGCTGGTGCCTGCAGGCAGCACGCAGCAGGGCAGTACACTGTCCAGGGAGCAGGCCCAGGGTGTCGCAGGTGCTGCAGGGGGGGCGGGAGGGCAGCAAACAGCAACCGGGGGCCTGGGTATGGAGAGGAGCAACTTGGGGGGATTGGCAGGCAGCATGCGTGGGAGTGGGGGGGGGGGGGAAGGGAGAGGGGGATGCAGCATTGCTGAGGAGCCTGGAGGGCAGGGGCGCAAAAGTGGCGGCAATGCTGGCATTTTCGAGCGGGGAGCCGATACTGGTGGGGGCGCCGTGTGTGTGTGTGTGTGTGTGTGTGTGTGTGTGTGTGTGTGTGTGTGTGTGTGTGTATGTGTGTGTGTGCGCGTGCGTGCGTGCGTGTGCGTGCGTGTGTGTGTGTGTGTCCAGCAATGCTTGTATCATATTCATACTATCCTCAAGACCTCTCATCCACAATATGCGCTGCTTGCATGCAGGCAAAGGTGTATAGCTGCTTCAGCCTGCTAGGTTTTGGCAACTTAGACTACCTGCCCTCTGAGGATAGTGTGACGTTGACCTTGGTTGAAAAGTGAGTCGATGATTCTGTGCTCATGGTATCATGCTGAGGAATGCATGATGATGAGTCCACATTGAATTCAAAGGAGTGCCACTGCATGCAGGTTGCAGATTGCAGCTGATTTGCCTCAGTTTGTATTTAGTAGTTTGCTGAATTTGTAAGAACCTTGGTGAGGGTATGCATGGAAAGCAACGCTCTTAAAGACTTCCATAGCTCTCCAGCATCTACACCTCTTACCTTTACTTGGAGCACAGGATTCCATGGCTGGAACTGTGTACTTCACATATAAACACACACACACACACACACACACACACACACACACACACACACACACACACACACACGAGAGAGAGAGAGAGAGAGAGAGAGAGAGAGAGAGAGAGAGAGAGAGAGAGAGAGAGAGAGAGAGAGCATCACACGCACATGCACACATATCTGTGTTGTGCACATGCACATCTTGACAAGAATGCATGCTTACTCACCGCACAGATACGTGAAATTTAAGCAAGGCGAGATATGGGTGGCCATTGCATCCAACTTTGAGGCCAGTGGCATTCGACCCACAGCCCCTGACAGAGAACGTCTTACCTCAGGCATTGAGCTGTCTGAGCACCTTGCAACAGCGGTGAGTTGTGGCTTGAAATTGAAAGGAAGTCCAGTTTCATGGGGACAACCTAGAAGAGCTAGGGGCCATGCATATGGAACTGCGCCAGACTCACTCCCTGGGGCTGTTTGAATGGTAGGGGAGGAAAAAGATGGAGGGTCCTTGGGAGCAAGTGAGTTGGGATTGAGGAAGAAAAAGCAGAGTGTTCCAAATTGGATGTCATCAGTAGACCAAGCGGTGTAGGAATTAGCATCCTTGATCACGTGTACTCCTTGCTTTTTTCCAACAATTGGATGGGGCAGGCAATCACAACTATCATCGTCTGTCCACATGTCTCTTATATGTTTCCTTGCGTTCAGGTTTTATTGCGGCTGTCATACATTCAGGCCCACCAAGATAGTTCTGCATTTGTTGCTGGACTGAGTTGAGCACATGCATGTGTCCTCAATTGGTGCATGCAGCTGTTATGAATTGGGTGTCCCCTTTCTGCATCCTTGTCAAACGTGTGCCTGACATGGCTTTGGTCTATGTTTGCTTGCACATTCCATCTAATTTTGTCTGTATAACAGGTGCGAGATGCGCAGTTGTCCATCTTGGGACGTGAGGCACAGGAGGCTGCAAAGAAGGAGGAGAAGTTTTATGAGGACATGCGTAACCAGCGGAAACTGGAAATTGAGTCAAAGTTCTACAAGAAGGACAGGTCGCAGCTCACGCTTGCTGAGATCAGACAAGCTAAGGAGAAGAAAGAGGCGATGTTGCGGAACTCAATTCGAGACTTTCAAGTCAGCCCATTGGACTTGCCTGGCGAGGACTGATTACAGCACATTTGGACAGAGGTCTTTTTCCCAGGTGGACATGATTTTTTTAAAGAACAGCCAAATTTTTTTACACAAACAGTTTGTCCCCCTGGTGACTGGTGCCGGAACAGCCTTTATCTTTGACATGACAAACAAGTACTTCTGTCTAGAAGACAACGACTTCATTCATCCTGTCAGTCCTGCCTACGCTCATGCTTTTTTGTGCATGGCCGATCAGGTAGAGTCTCGTACAATAAGCCAACCCTTGTAACCCTTCTTGTGCATGTGCCTGCCCTTCGAGGTTGGTCAAATGCTGCACGCTGTTATTGTGTGGATGCAAATTCTGACGCATCGTTGCCAACCTGTTGAAAAGCCAGCTCATTCCGTATAAGCAGCACATTCACCTTGCGGAGGTCGATCTCTGTAAAGACACCAGGCCCTGAAAAACAGCTTGAGGACTCCTAGCACGGCGACATCTGTCACCACCATCAAGGGGCTGTGTTAAGTTACCCTCCAGGTGTGATTGGGGTCACGCGTGAAATTATTAAACTGTGGGTCAGTTCATCTACATCCCTCATGCTTAGAAGCCCGCCGAAGGGCTTGGCTTTTGCTCATACAGTTACCAGGCTGATTTTGAAGCTTCATGCTTCCTCTCAGTACTCGTTAGCACCAGACACACTCTCCAGATAACTTTTAACATCTCTCATTACCAAGATCAACCCCTAATACCCTCCAATATTTTACCAATACTACAACCTTATAGAGTTTTTTGTGCATGACTTTGCATGCTTGTTTCATGTAAAGTGACAGTATGTGATTCTTACAGTCGACACTTCTGAGCTCAGCTCAAGGCTTTCAGTTGACATTTACACAAGTTTGACTCATCGGATTTGGTTTGGTTACAGGCACCTTTTTGCTTTAGCTAAGCTCCCCTTGTAGGCAGGTACAGCTATGTAACCATATCCCTAATACCCTCCTGGATCAGGAGGCCAGATCCCCATTGATTCCTCCTGTTCAACTCCTGTTCAAAAGTTTTATATCTGGGATACATGTAGGGGATACATGATGGCTTTTTTGTGTAAAAACTGTGTAGGGACACTTCTATGCTTCCCTGTTCTCTGACCCTCCCTCCCTCTCTCTCTCTCTCTCTCTCTCTCTCTCTCTCTCTCTCTCTCTTTCTCTCTCTCACCTTCCTCTCAGGTGGCTCCTTACTTGTCTGCCATTCACCATGTTCAGTCTTTTTCATACGTTGTCCTTCACGAATAAAAAAAGGCTTTATCCTTTTTTTACATGAACTTCTCCTCTTCTATGAACAGGCTAGCAGTCAGTTGTGTTGACTGGAGGCCTTCAAGCCTTGAAAAAAAAGTTCTTTTTCCCTGGAACCTGTAGGGACACTTGGTGTTTCAGCCCCAGGTGTCCTCTTTACCCTACGCTGGAATGTTCTTGTGCTGCATGTGCAGTGCTTCCTTCCTTTTCCACCAGCATCAAACTCAACTTGAAGTTGCTTGAGTATTCGGGGCATCACTTCAGCACTGACAATCGCAGCTCTAAGCAATAAAATTTTTAGCCTTTCCTTTCCAGTTCAGATTCAGGTTTAAATTATGTATACTGCATCTGTATACAAGTTACAAGTTACAATGGGGTTTGACCATCTGTATACATCATGGTGCAAGGTGACTCACGTCGTACACAGCAAATGTGCCGCGTTCAGTCACGGTAAAACCCAAATAAGTCATCTTGATTTGAGAGGACACTGAGGCTTATTTGCAATACATGTATCGGCTTGTACCTGGTATTACATGCAAATTAGGAAAACACATTTGAATGCTCAAAGCTGCTGCAGCAAAGAAAATTGGATTCAGACAATAAGCAGCCACAGGACTGTGGGTGTTGACGAGGTGCCGAAATGACATCATGCTCTGCTACGCAGTTGGGACATCCAGGTATAGAAATCCGATGAGTGAGGACAACAAGGAGCAAAAGTCAGGGTCCTATGCATTCAAGGAGCAAACACCAAAATATAATGCGGTACTGTCAGAAAATTTCACCATTGGAGGCGAGCTAGAACATCCGAATTATTGGGCAGCTGCAGAAAACACACACACAGCTCATTTGACGCACTGCTTTGTCTAGGCAGCCCCAGAAAAGTGCATGAAGGACAACAAAATCATACGCTGCTTCAGTTTGTCACTGGCAAGGCCTCAGGCTGTAAGTAAGGCTGACTTACAGCCTGCAAATGCATACTGCCACCTGTCAGCTACCAAGCATTGACCTGACCTCAGCAGGACCCTTAACCTTGAAACAAATACTGCATAGTTGCCACTTACGCCGCCTCACTTCTTGCTTCTTGCCGCCCCTCTCCTTCCTACTACAAGGACTGCAAGCTGGCAGCTCGCGCTGCCTCACTTCTTGTTCTTCTTCTTGTTGTTCCTCTTTTTCTTACTACCACCGCCGCCACCGCGGCCCGCACCGGCGCTGCTGCCTGCTTCAGCCCCTGCAAGCGGCTTTTCTGCATCAGCCTCATCGTCCTCGTCCTGTGCGGCTGGCGGGGCTGGTGCAGGTGCTTGTACGGCTTGTGCTTGGGTGGGAGCCTGCGGGAGCGGTGTTTGGGCGGGAGCGGGGGCCTGCACTGGTGGTTTCGGAGAAGGTGCCTGTGGGGCTGGTGTTGGGGCAGGCGCCTGTGGGACTGGTGTTGGGGCAGGCGCCTGTGGGACTGGTGTTGGGGCAGGCGCCTGAGGGGCTGGCACTGGGGCTGCTGCTGGGGTGGGAGCCGCTGGTGATGCCTGCGCTGCAGGCTCATCACGCGAGGCAGCAGCTGTTTGCTGCTTCAGGGCTTCTGCCTTTCTCTGCGCCGCCTCAGCTGCTGCTTGCACAGAGGAAGGGGGGGCCCCTGCTGTTGCAGGGGCTGCAGTGGCTACAGCGGGCTGTTGGGTCTTCACAGGCCCTTGCTGCTTCTCTTCCAGAACTACTTGGTTGCTGTTAGTGGGTGCAGCTGGCTGCCGGGAAGGAGGAACAGGTGGCTGCTGTTGCTGTGTTGGCGCCTCACCATGGGAATCAGTCAGCAAGGGCTTGTTGCGTTCCGCAGCTCGTTCCTTGCGCCGCGGGCCACAGCATAGACCTGCAAGAGCAGAGTGAACACAGCTGTCTCGAATTGGATCCTACAGGAACTTACATGATGCATGTTGTGTTGAAAACACACTGTGAACACAGCGGTTGCGTTAGCCTTGCCTGCATACTGTTAGCATGCACAATCAGAGAGGCATAAAGTTGGTATGGTAAGATGTGGAATACAGCTTGATGCATGGCCCTGGCAGAGGTTGGCTTTAAAACCCCTCAAGCCCCTTCAAGCCCCCATCCTTTGGATGGGTGCTTGCATGCCTCTGGGATGTAAATGATAAAGGTGACAGCTGACACTGCATGACAAGGACAGACCAAGGTAGACCCATGTAGCAGCAGACAACTGTACAGTGTTCACTCACTGAACAGGCCTCCAAGGGGCATGCCTCAACAGGGGGTCTTGGTGGCGTACGCGAAGGTGGACTTTTATGTCGAAACGAGGCAGTTAGCAGAAATTAAATAGTTTCTTAATTTCAAAAAATGAGATTTATTTCAGTAATGAGGCCTTCACAAAGCCAACGATGACATTATCCCCAGGCAGACATCGAAGGTCTGGACCGGCCTAATGGCAGGTACTTAAAAGTGTATTAGATCCATGCCAACATTACAGGAACGCGCGCGCACACACACACACACACACACACACGCATACGCACCACATGCAGACACACACACAATCACACGAACGCATGAGCACGCCTGCATTCGCTCTAACTCACATGCCTATGGTGCTATTGCGCGCACACAAATATGAATGGAATTGATGCAGATGAGCTCCATGGTGACCTGGTTGTGCTGCTGATTGATGTCCACATCTTCCTCAGCCCACAGCAAAGCTGTGAGGCACCAAAGTCCCTCTTGGAGCAGGTACTGTTTGGTGTGTGTGCACGCGTATTTGTGTGCGTGTGTGTGCGTGTGTATGTGTGTGTGTGTGCACGCGCTACGCATCTTTCAAAGCTTCTGCTGCATGGCAGTCTTTCGGTAACATTTTTGTCTGTGCGCTGTGCTTTCCACCAAGTAGCAGGTAGTCTTCTTTGCTCTCGTGGGTCTCATCGACTCGTTATTCTAGCTTGTCATGAAAGCATTAAGTGTAGGTTGTGGACCACATTGGCTGGACAGGCATATACAGAGGCGCCATGTTTTAGCAGGCTTTTACCCTTCCCAACTGCTTACCAATGAATGGGCAACACTAGTTGTGTGTGTGTATGCGCGCGCGCATGCAGCTCTCGATCTTTGTTGCAGTGGTAACTTTTAGGATTTCAGTGGCTTTGAGCCCCGAGTCCCTGTAAGCCACCTGCATCGTGACCAGCAATTTTACCCTGCTCCCTATTTTAAGAGCTACTTTGCCTCCACTTTGCCAAGCCCATTACGACTTGTCTCCATTCTGATTGTTGCTGTGCAGATTCTGTATTTTGTGAGTGCTTACTTGATGATCAATGACCGCAACCACCTGGCTGTATTTGCTGTCCAAGATCATTCATGGTGTGTGCAAAAATGACCATGAAACTTTTTATTTGTTTGGGGTTGGAGCCAAAAGCTGTACCTGCCTGTGGGACCAGCTTAAAAGAGACAAATGGAAGTCCAACAAAGCCGTCAAAGCTAGGTCAGGTCCAGAAACAAGGACTGGGTGCTCAGCCTACCATAATAAAGCAAGTGATTTGTTGTGCATTTTCCCATGTCAAGATATGTGTACAATAATGTGTGCATGTCTGGAATGCGTTTGTGATGCAGCCACCGGCAAATTAAGCCAGGTGTTTTCAGCCAACAGCACATGGAGTACAAGTGGAGACGCAAAAGGAGTGCATTTAATCCAGTAGCTGGAGCTGCAAGCAGTTCAATGCATGAACTTCAGCAGTTCCACGTTCTATTTGCAGCACTTTTCCAAGTGCCAAGACCTCCAGGAACTAGACTCACGCTCTTGTTGACGTTTGTTTGTCTTGTTTAGTTCAGTTTAGTTAATCATGCTCTTGTGACGTTGTTTAGTTTGGTTCAGTCACGTCACAATTGAGATGCCACGTTACACTTGCAGTGAGATCCTGCACCTGTCCTTGGGAGATGCCACCCCCAAGAGCCCAGAGTTGAGCAACCCCACTCGCAATATTGGCAACAAGTTGGTGGCCATCATCCAGGCCATGGCACAGCAAGATGGTAAGCATGGCAGGGGGGCAAGGAGAAAAAAATAGAGGAAGTAAAAGAAGAAAAGGAAGAAAATTGGAATTGGCAGGACCGTGAGCGTGGCAGGGGAAGGCTATAAAAGGGCTGCATGGCTGGCACAGGGATGTAGTAACAATTAGTCCGCAGGAGAACATATCAGCAAGCTGATGGCAGTCAGAATGGTGGTTCTGACGGCCTATGGAATTAAGCAATGCGCTGGTGGCTATCTTGTAGGCAAATGGGGAAGCTGCGCATGCTGGTAGGTGTATCTCGTCCTAGCCGTTGATCTTGCTTTGAGTAATGGGAGGGAGTGTGGGAAAAGCTTTGGGGCTTTGTCTTGTTAAGGCTGTCGGCATTGGGCGATTGGGGATGGTGCTGGATGGAAAGGGCATTGTTATTCGTGCTGAGCAGACATCCTCCAGGATATCCTGTGATTTGTTGCTTGGCAATCCTAGAGATGCTGTATTGCATTTGATCGCACTCCCCTTCTGCTGTCTGAGATTGATTTGGCAGACAATTGTTGGCTCCACTGGGCCTTGGAAAAATAAAGGCAGTTGAGCACTGGACTTGTCAGGCAGTGCTGGCCATCACTGTGTAGGTGACATGCCCAAGGCAGGTTCTTTTTAGGTTGCGAGAAAGCAAAGTTAGGTGTCTATCCTGCCTTGCCCAGCACATGGGCTCCAGAAAGTACCGGTAACGTGAAACTCGAATGATGTGTGCAAACCCAAGTCCACAATGCAAGGAATTCCTCTTTTTGCAGCCGCCAGCTCTCCACGAGCGCCACTGGCGCTGAGTGGTGCCCTGTCGAGGGCGCTGTGCCTCGTACATCGACTCCGCTCCAAGCCCAGCTCTGATGCTCTGGTGCGCTCCCTGCATGCATCAAAAGAGCACGTCTAATGTGTATGCATTCAAAGATGCGCATCTCATGCATGTGTGTTTGGTCATGCATGTCTCATGCATCTAAAAATATGTGTCTGTTATGCATAAACAATGCATGCCCGATGCTCCAAGCATCTTGTGCTCTTGTATTGATCTGAGCCATATGTGTCTGCAATCAAGAGTGTTTGGCAGGTGGGTTTGGGGTCTAAGTGAACCATGCTTGCGCTACGTGTTTGTGTGTTTGTGTGTGTGTACTTCTGATTGCCTTGAATTTGGCATTGTATGAGTCTCAATTGAAGCTGAAGCGCTAGCACGGTTTGTGCAATTGTATAGAAATGAGGCTAAGGATCCCGCAGGGGGAAACAGAGAGTGTCTGAGTATCTGTTGGGACACAATCACAAAGTCAAGCTCGCTTGACTGAAGCACATGCCTCACCACTCTTGAGATCTTCTATAGCTATGTGTCTATAGGAGCCATGGCTCCCTGGTTTCATGGTCCTTTTGACCAATCATGAGCAGTGAAAGAGCACAGGTTGATCTAATGTGCATGCTCAAAAATGCCTCAATTTGGAACCAGCAGAAATGGGAAATGAATGTCTGCTTTGGAACACTGGCATAAGAGGTATCAAATTGTAAGGAGGGGAAAGACCATGTGAACAAGACTGACAGGAAGCACTTGCATTCATCCCCCATTGTTTTTATGTCCAAACAACGCGCAGCAACATACGTAGAAAGGCCGTCAGCGTACTGCTGCATTCAAGGAGTGAACCACAATATTTTTTTTGTCAGACCTGGCTTACCACATCGATCTTGGCCTTTTTGGGGGTTTCAAAGCAACCTTGGCCTCGAAAAAGAATGCCAAGAATGCTTTGATCTAGTCATTGGAGCCCTATTGCATTTTGAACTCAGATTCCTGATGCCTACCCAGGTGCAAAAGGACTGAGCATTCATTATAAAATAGTGATCTTTATAGCGACTGGCCCCAACCATTTGTGTGACTCTCACAGGGATCAAGCACGTCCTTATGAAAGGCAGGGCACAAAAGGAGGAATGCTTGGCCATGGAGCACAGAAATCAGAACTTTCTGTGCTCCACAAAAACAGGAAGGCAACAACGAGCATGCACAGTTCATCCTGGGATTGGAGATATCTTCAGGACTTTCATTCCAACATTTTTCCTCAAAAACTCCATGATGAGGCACACCTTTTCATTTTTCATCGTTTGTCATACTTGACTGACAAACGCAAACGATTATGTTGCCGTATGTACCGTATGTAATTGTTTACTATCATTCACACAACAAGGCGCGCACACACACACGCATGCACGCGCACACACACGCACATACACGCATGCACACACATACATACACACAATTTTGCTCAATAAATGCATCACAACGCGTGCATCTCCCGCTCGCATACAGGCCGGGGCCCCCCGCCTCGCATCCCAGTGTCGACCGAGGTTGCTCTGCCTGGTTGGGTCCCCAGATGTCCCCATGCAGTACATCCCAGTGATGAACGCCATTTTTTCAGCGCAGCGCGCAGAAGTAGCTGTGGATGCTCTGGTGAGGTTTGTATTGGGGCTTGTTTGTGGAAGTGCTTCACCTGGGGGTGTGTGTCAATGGGAGACGTGCAGGAAATGGGGTCATGCTTTGGGATTGGAGAGATGTGTACAGACAGGATATAAATCAGAATACTTCTTATACTTTTAAGATTGAAAAAGCTCTGAATGCATTGCTGTAGCGCAACATCCCTGTCTCACATCCCTTGTAAGACAGGGATGTTGCGCAGGTACTCCTTTCACTTTGTACAGGTGTGCTTGATGCGCTTGTCGTCTGAGGCAAATCACTGATTTCAAGCAATCAATGTTTACACCTTGGAACTTCACTTTAATACCAGTGTCAGCAAGTAAGCAATGGGTTTAAACCTCCTTTTCAACACACACGCACAGAGACCTTCAGACAGGGGCGCGCTTACACACATTCCCATGCTCGTGTGACCTCTCACACACACACGCACAAGCCCACATATACACACACATCAACAGCTAGAGTAACCACGTGAGACGCAACTGTTCACGCACGTTCATGAGCGCAGGTGCTTGGGCCCCCCGGCTTTGACTCTTCCTTCCTGCAGCAAGCTGCCCACCTCACAGGCGGTTTGTACCTGAGGGCCCCGATTGGCGGTGTTAAGTCACAGGCAGAAGGAGCCGTCAGCGCTGTGCCCCAGCAGGGGCATGGAAACATGGGAGCAGCCTTGCAGTACCTGCTGTCCTGTCTCAGTGCAGACACCGTCACCCGAAGCATGCTGCGGGTGCATCAGCCCCTGGGTGTGGACTTCCGGGCGTCCTGCTTCTGCCACAAGCGGCCCTTGAATGTGGGGTTTGTGTGCTCCGTGTGCCTGTCCATCTTCTGCACGCAGCTGCCGCATTGCGCCATCTGCGGCACTACATTCACGAGGTGAAGCAGGCTTGAAGTGTGTCATTGTGTGCTCTCCGTGCCTGTCCACCTTCTGCACACAGCTGCCACGTCGTGCCATCTGCGGCACTGCTTTTGCAAAGTCAAGTGGGCTTGAGGTGTGTCATGCTGTGAATTCATCAAGTGTATTTTGGGAATGTGGACAACAGGGAGTGGACATCTGGTCACAGGCGATTAATGGTGGTCCCCATCCATGGCCATGGTCCTTTCTATGTCCGGCCTACTTAGAAGTGTCCCTTTTCATTCACCACTTACTAAGACTGTTTTTGCAGGTCTTTGCTCTGTGTTCTGTGTACTCTTGAAGTGGGGACCGTTATACAAATGCACAGGGCCTGTGTACAATACTGGCACAAGTTTCATCAGAGGACAATAAGGATTTTGATTTTTTTAGCTTGGCTTCATTTGCCTTTGTGCAGATGATATTTGTATTCAATTCAACCAAATATCATCCTCTTCTATAGCTTCAGTTACATAGACAGCTTTTTAAAATACAAAACAAACGGTGCTTCTGGTGCCCTCTGGCGGGTGCTGTTGATCAGGTACCAGCTGTCACAAAGACGGTCTTTGTGGCTGAAGTAAGGCTGAAAGCCTACACTGGAAGCAAAAGCAGTGTGTATTGAGGATTGACTCAACAATTTGCGCTGAAACCTACAGTGAGTCCCACCAACTAGAGATGCAGTGGGCAATCAAACTCACCTGGATGTGGCGAGGTGTCGGCCATCCGTCCTTGCCATTCCCCTGGCAGTGGGAGGAATATTCCAGCTTCTCTTCCCTTTTTTTAAGGCAGTCCACCTCTCCATTGTATAAATTGCTGATTGGACTGGTGTGCTGGGTGTTGATCATTCTTTCAAAACTCTTTGTTGCACGGCAGCACTTTAACTGCCATGTTTCAAGATTCATCCTCAAATACTGTGCAAACTTGGACTCACCCCGCACTCAAAAAGAATTAATTAATTTTGCAACCATAAATAAGTATTTACACATTTGCGCATCAACCAAGTAGGGGCTTTTGCCCCACTTTGCCTCAAAGGAGTATAAGGTAAGGTTACATCGCTAAATCCGCCTACAACTTGAAGGGCAGCTGAGCGGAAAGACTGAGGCCTGTAACCAGACCAGCCAAAAAAGCTCAACTTATAAAACCTGGACTTGAGAACAATACCAAACCATGCTTGTTGCGGTCTGGTGTCAGAGGAGGAAAAGGGGCAAAATTTAAAAGTTTATTTAAAGTTTATAAACAGTAAAACATGTCAGGACCACAGGTAGGTGCAATCCACAACAGCAACTCTTATCAGGCAGACTTGGACTGCGCAGTCTTTCTTTCTTTCTTGCTTGCTGTCAGGTCTGCTTTGTTGTGATGTGGGGGTTTTGGTGCAGAAGGGAACAACCAATATGGATTTCTTTTCTGGGCATCATCAGGAACTTCTAGTCTAGGCTTCCGTGTGTGCCTTGACTGCGTCCCTTGCAAGACTGGAGGAAAAGAAAAGAAGAGAAAAGTCTACGCAGGCCACAGGCCGCGTGCATTAAGGACAGGTCCCTTAACTACCAAGCTAGCAAGGGCCCCATCAGAGTTCCCTCAAAATTACACTAGCTACAGCTAGCCTAGGAGAGGGAAAGAGACTGAATTAATGAGGATCGGGCGGGTTGTCGGCCATGCCCCGAGACGCCCGGACTCTCCTTCTCCTTGTATCCACCTCCGCGCGCCCAGCGACACCCCCCCCCCCCCTCCCCCCGAAGCCCCCAGAAAGCAAAGAGCATGTCTGGTGCTAATGATAGTGGTTAGTCTCTGTATGGCATGACAGCTCAGCTTGGAAGCTAGGGATTTTGCTTTGTGTTTGGATAGGCCCAAATTGACAAGAGGTTTGATCGTGTACTCATTGTAAATAGTGCCAGCCACACCAATCAGGATGATGTGTAGAGTCACTTTGTTGACTGGAGGATATAAAGGCTCTTTTGCTGTTTGCTTTGCCGCAAGACCGGCTGCTTGATAATGGCAGATGTTGTGCAAATTATTTTTATGCATGGATGAATGCATTGGAGTAGAGCATGTGAAGGGTGATCATATGCGCCACCTCATGGGATATGGGGTATGGAGCCAATACGTGACCAGGGCCAGATTTGCTGAGAAAGTGTTTGGCATGCTTCTGTTGTGAAAGTTCCATCTGAATGTGATCACACTGATCTGTCCTTTGAAAATGACAGCTCCTATTTGCCAAAAGGCACTGCTAAAACTGCACTCTCCAGGGGTAAGTGATTGGTCACTAACAGAAGGCTTTGTGTAGCATTTGGTGCCGGTGTTTGGTGTTTCCTGACCTCCTAGCTTTTTATGCATTTTCATCTTTGTCAAAGGTTCGGCTTGTTATGGGCCCCGAGCTCTTTGTAATGAGTGAGCCAGGTTCTTAAGTAGGTGTGTCCGGTCAGTGCAGGCGGGAAATAGGACTTTTGGCTTGGTTGAGGTGGTTTAATAGGGAAATTCCTTACAAAAAATATAATGTACGCACACTTTTAGTTATATGCAGACATTTGCCATACACTTAAGAGGTTTAGGGAGTGTATCCCCCCAAACTGCGCTGGATGGTCTGGCTCACTCGGATCTGATAAAACGTCAAATTATGGCTTGTGACCCTGTGAACCTCAGTCAATTTGTGGTGGATCTGAGATCTAGACACCTGGGCTATTGGAACCAATTCACAGCCCCTGATCCAAGAGTAAGCAACAGTAAGCGGCTGACTTACCATCAATGGTGCGCTCTCCCTGTCAAAAATGCACATGCTATTCTGTCACCTTATACAATGCCTAAGTACATGTAATTGGACCTTCCCCATCATGTCCTTCGCAACACTGCCAGATTCAGGCTGCGGGTACACTGTGGCATGCTCTCCGAGTTGAACTGGCTACTTGGTCCAATAGTACTTCTCCGGTCTGTGATATCTGTGATTCTGATGACAAGCAAGATGAAAAACATGTGCTGTTCAGATGCTCCAATCCCCAGGTCTGCTCTCTCCGTCAAAAGTATGCCTCACTTTTTGAGCACAACTTCTCTTTTCTTCACCTCCACGTCTCCCACAGGATGCCCTGTCTAGGCACCATTCACCATGTGAATTCCCAGGATATCAATCTTTTTCTAAACCAGGATAACAACAAACTTCCTTTTTTCCTCCATGACCTCATGTGTATTTATGAACAGGCTAGCAGTCAAACGTCTTGACTTGGGCCTTTTTCCCTTGTAACCCTTGTATCCCCCCATATATATTTTTGGGGGGCACAAAGGGTTAGATTTAGGTTTAGATGTACATGGGGGGACCTTCAGCCAGACTGTTTGGCTGATCGGCCTGTGACTGGTCCTCGCCAGTCAACATAATGTCCATAAGCTCAGAAACAAACGAGAAAAGCTTGTTGTTTTGTTGTAAGAGGAAATCAGAAACATCCTGGACACTGGCTTGCTGCAAAAAAGGTTGCTCCATTAAAAAAATCACCAGAGAAACAGTTGAACAGGCAAGCGTACTTTCTTCTCAAAGCACAAACATCTGCGTCTCTGCACACCAAAAGGGCACGAGCCTCGTCTTGAATCTCATCACAAGGACAACGATCACACAAAAGAGCGTTCCGAGTATCCCAAGCCGCTGTCTTCACCTTCAGTGTGTGCGCCCTAAGTCTGAAACGGCTAACGTTCCTCATGACATTTTTTTTTCTTTTCATGACATGTTGAGACAAATCCAAATGCATGTGCCTTGGTAAACGGGCAGGGGCACGCACATTGTGATCAAAAGGCACTGCAAAAAGAGGCTGATAAGTTTCAGCTTACTATATGTGTCCCGCGGGTTCACTCCCTCAACATCTCTCCACACTGCCCGCAACCTGTGCCTGAGGTCATCAATAAACTCTTGAACAGGGATAGGAGTGCCCTGCACAGCTTGCGCAGAAGAATCAAAGCGCCGTAGGCCTTGGAAAGCATCTAAAACTTGAGCAATCCAGCAGGCAGGCTCACGCGAATGAATATTCAAATCTGCTTTCAGCACTCTTCTCAATGTCTCACTGTTAGACCTCAGCATGCTATTATACATTTTGACAACAGACCTGAACCAGTAAAACTGAAGCGGCTCATGACCACACTCCCTCAGAACAGCCCAGTTTGTAGTGGTGCGCTTAACACCCAGCGTGCTCTTAAGATAACTCATGTGCCGCACTTGCAGATCACTTGCAAATTCCTTGCCCGCTTGAATGTGTTCAGTGCCCCACACTTGGCCTGCATACATTCCAGCTGGAGCCACATACGTCTTCCCAAGCCACAGAGACACGTACGGCCTATTTGCCAGAAAATTCTCACGAACAAATTGATGAACCCGAAAGGCAAACGCCATGAAGGGGCCAGTTGCATGCTCAGAGGACTTGGCCATGCTCATGCACTTGTGAAACATCATGCCAAGATACTTAAAAGAGACTTTTCTTTTTCTTTTTCTTTCTTTAAAGAGTCATTGTGTGCCAGTGGCACCCTCCGAGGATTGGAGTCCAATACGAAAAACAGGCAGGTCTGACCCAGAGGAATCGAAGTGCACCACCTCAGACTTAGCAGTGCTGATGATTAAGTGCTTCCTTTGAGCATACGCATGCAAGCGGTTCAGCATGGTCTGCAACGCAACAGGATCGTTGGCCATCATAGTCAGGTCATCAGCATATAACATGTGCGTCACATAGAATTCAGCTGTGCCCGTGACACAAAGGGTTATAAGTACCACTCAGTGGATAACAAGAGACCTGCAGCCTGGTATTTTGGTTGATCGGGCGCTGGTGATACAAACTCACACAGCATCAATCATTGTAACCAATACAAGGTTACAATGTTACAGGGTAACCAATGCTAAGATGAATCTGAACATAATCTTCCTCGAGGTCTGCAATCAGATATTTATATCTGTCAAGTGCTGTAACAGGAGCTAAACTGGAGAGCCATTCCATGAGCTCCGTAGCATTTCTAGATAATCATCTGCCCAGGAGGCTACAAACTTATACATATGGATGTAGGCAGCGCAGACTGTCTGGCTCAGCATGACTTGTACATCACTGAGCATGTTTCTAATCGTGCGATACCTCCATACCTCTTTCACCCCAGCATTCATGATCAAGCTAGGTGCGCCTCAGCTGCCCTGATGCTATCCTGGTCACTCCTTGCCCTGCTAACCCAAATATACCACCTACTTCCCCCTCACATCGGGTACTCCGCAGTATGAGACGTAATGAAGAAGTAAGAAGCAGGACAACTCCAGCCAGGCAACTCCATGAATTGAACACCCCAAACCGCCATATTCACTCAATGTAAATCAAATACTGCAAAGATACGAGGCCTGGTGCCCAGCTAGAAGCCTCACAGCAACAACACAGTGAGATGTGCAAACAACTTCAAGGTGCTGATATCAATCTCCACACAATCCTCTTGGGTGTGGGTGGGACTATCTACACTGCCCATACCCTGGATTAATCTAAAAAATTAGGGATTGACCCGCAAAGGGCAACCAAGCTTGCACGAAAGCTCCATGGCCACTCTCTGCAATATGCGCACTAACTTACATTAACTAGACGCGCCATTGAAATCAAAAAATACCTAACTCTGGTGCCCTGAGGCCGCATGCTTCCAGGAATCCACCTGACCCACACTAGCTTTCCTCTCACCCTCTGGTGAGGAGACTCACGGCTCTTTGAGCCAATGTGTCTCCTTTTCCTTAATTGATGTAGGGAGTGTTCTCACTGCCTACTGTAGACAGCCTACGTAGTTTCTTCTTTTCTACAGATAGAGAAGTCCATGCCGTCATGTCAATTGAGGAAAAAAGCCCAAGTTACAGGTTGAAGGAAAAGGAAAGGGTTTCGAAGCTGTACCTGCCTACATGGGCAGCTTAGGGAAAACGATGCCTGTAACCAAACCAGTCTGAGCTGGAGAACGCGAACAACAAGTGTCAGTCAGTCACAGTATTTGTCGTTCTAGCCAGCTCCCTCCAGAACAGTGGCGTACTCACCTTATGGTGGTCAAATACTGAGAAGATGTCAGGGCCACAAACCAGCTTGAGGCCTCCAAGCAGCAGCACTGTGACCTCTGTTGCCATCTTACAAGAGCTTCAGCTTGATTTACTTTACGTGGCATTTTGTTAGGTGTGGGCAGGGGTCATCTACTCTCCTCACACTTTGGAACCCTTACAATGTTGGATTAGGAGAGCTTGGTTGTGACGCTCGTGAAGGTATCAACCTTGCTTTGGAGATCCATGTTCATTCTGTCCAGTAGGACTAAAAAGTTGCTAGCACCAGACGCGCTCTCGAGAAAGATCCTGCCATATCTCAACACCAAGATCAAGCACGGGGTACTGCCGGTAACTCCTTAAATCCCCACAGAACTTCAAAGGGTTGAACCCTTTCTTTCCTCTTTCTGTTTGTGAATGAGATACACAGTGCCTCTGCCCTGGGTATGCTCTCTTCCTTGATGAATATAGGGACCGCCTTACTGCCTATGTAGTTTTTTTGCTTGCAAGAAAAGAAAAACTACGTAGGCAGAGGAAACTCTCCCTACATCAATTAAGGGAACGGAGACGCATTGGCTCAGGAGAGCCGTGAGTCTCCTCCACCACAAAGCTACAAAGAAAAGGGCTAATGGGGATCTGGAGGGTTATTGGAAACACCTGGCTCCAGAACCTGGCTGCGAGAAGCATAACTGTTTTCCATAGCACATCTAGTGGTTACAAGCTTGTTAGCATACAGAACAGAATGCGCATGAAGTTTTTTAGCAAGTTTATTGGCTCGTTGATGGTTCAATCCAAGTTGCTTAAACTGATTTAAGGTATGATCAGTGTAGCAGGTCCCCCAATGTGATGCAACAAGTTGTTGCAAATTCTAAGCTCGTGCGGCACCTATTTCCATGATGCCGAAAGGTTTCCACTCAAAGGTTGTGGCTGGAAAGGTGTGAGCTTGAGATATAGCGTGATAATTTATGAGGAATGTCTTGTCATAGGTGAAGAGGCAAATGCTTTTTTTTTACAGGAAAAGAAGGCTTTCAGTCAAAATGATTGACTGCTAGCCTGTTTATGCAAAAGAAGAAGTTCATACTAGAAAGATAAAGCTTGTTGTAGTTACAGAACATATTTAATGGAAGAAAGCCTGCATAAGGCTGTACATGCATGCCATATGGTAAATGGCAGGCAAGTAAGGAGACATCTGAGGAGAAGGGGCGGAGAGAGAGTGAGGAGGGGCTCAGAGAACAAGGAAGCATACTTACATCGAAGATAATAGATCATGAAAAGAGCCCTAGCAAGCCTCTGGAAGAATCTCTTGAAAACTCTTTCAAAGAATGTTTCCAGCACAGGATACACACCACTGTCTGAACCTGCGCAAATTTTTATCCCACATAGGCTGTCAAGGACTCAATGGTCAGGCAACTTTCAAGGATTCTTCGGGGCAGGTTCATCCATCGGGTCAGCTCATTTAGCTTCTTGCAGGGGGAACCTGCAGGCTGACAAGGGTTACAAGCAATGTGATTCAAGGCCTGTTGCTGGGACTCTGGCTGATTGGTTAAACTACATTTGAAAAAGAGAGAATAATGACAAAAGCTCCAGCAACTAGTGGAAGGACGTAAGTGCGATCCCTCACATCTTTCACTTGTTGCCCAAGTCATCTTTCCTCTTCAAGAGATTAAGTTAATCGATTTAGGGAGTGGGTTTGCTGCTGGTGCAAAGAACAGAAAAAAGACAAGAAAACTATGTAGGTAGAGGAAACTCTCCCTACATCAATTAAGGAAAAGGAAACACATTGGCTCAAGAGCCGTTAACGCTGGCCGACCCAGCTTGCCCGAAGCCTGAAGGGTAGTCGATGGTTGATGATCTGATCTGGGAAAACCTGGAATAATTGAGTCTTTTATTCATTCAATGTTTCAATTAGAAATCTCTGTGACCCACATTGAAATTTCAATTGAAAAGAGAAAAACTGCGTAGGCAGTGAGAACACTCGCTACACCAATTTAAAAAAAGGAGACACATTGGCTCAAAAAGCCGGGAGCTCTCCTCGAGTTTCCCTCTGAGGGAAACTCGACTGAGCTCACGGCCAGAGGGTAAGGGGGAAGCTAGTGCGGGTCTGTTGGGTTCCTGGCAGCAGCGGCCCCAGGGCACCAGATTTATAATGAGTGTTTTTGTTTCTCATGGCACGTCTGGTAGAAATAAGTTTGTACTCTTGTTGCACATTGAATTGAAACCATTTAAATTTATCCCATTTAAATGGAATTCTCGGTTAAAACTAAATACTCCCATCCAGCTGGAAATCCTGTTGTTACGTGGGGCATAGGTTAACGGGTCCTTCAGTTCCCTTCTTAAGGTGTATATACTATGTAACACCTGTGGGCAAGTGCTTTGCAAATACAATGGTACCATTGCTGCCGGTAGAGTAGCTAGCAAAGAGACTTTTATCTCTTTTATCCCTTCAACGTTGGTTAACCCAGGCCTTCTTTAGAAAGTGACAGAGCAAGAATTGATTGTAGAAGTTTTTCTCTCCTTGTGCTTGCTCGATCATCATCTCTCCCAACCCAACTTGTGGGCATGAACTCATGCTCGCACGCCTAGACTTCTCTGTACTTTTCAAGCAGCTTCTTTTTCACCGACGTCGGCCGACCAGTGTCCCAGTGCACATCAGGGTCAATCAAGAGAGTGCACGAGGATTATAGAGGGTGCGCGGCAGACGAACGTCTGATCAATAACGTTTGCGAAAGTGAACTTCATTCCCCCGGTGTGAAGATTCAAGAAGTATTGAGCCGTGTTGAAACAAATCTTATTCTAGTTGAATTGGGCGTAGAAAAAATATCTGGAGAGGTAATATCTTGGGTCGCCGTGAGGAGGATTAAACTTCGTGCCCGCCACCAATTGCGGACAAATTTTCAAATACAACTTTTGTAATGCTGTCCAACTTGAAGCAGGGCCTGCGTGGAACGGAGAGGTTGACTCAGCAGGGAGCATTCCAGGGAGTGCCATCGGTTCCATCCGTGTCTAGGGGCGCACATCAGCCGCTGCCGAGGACGTGAGTATTTGTATGCACGCACTCAGAGCGGTGTCTGCAATAATCATCCCGGGTGACCCTGTTTACTGCATCTTGCTTTCGGGGAAGGGGCCCTATCCTGGGTTTTCACTCCCTCCCGCTGCCCGCACTGATGAAGTGTGTTCTCACTTGGATGCCGGCTCTTCGCTCCCCTGAGCACGCAGTGTATATGTGTGTGCTCCTTTGGGCACACAAAAGGAGAAGGAGCAAAGTGCTTCCCTACTAACCCTGTTTCGTTTGCCATCCCGCTTGCAGCACTCAGCCATCCCCCAGGACCACCCGCGTGGCAACGCGCGTGGCCCGCGCTCCCTCAGAGTCCCGCGTGGATGCTGATAGGGATCTGACCAACCCGCTGCACACGTTCGAGGCCAGCACCCTGGTGAGTGCACTCTCCTCCCTCAACCCAGTTTTGAGCACCTGAGCACCCCTCTCCAGCAGCAAGGGACCGGGCACGAGCTCCTCTGTGCATGCAGCCTGCCTGCATAGCCTCTTTCACACCCCCTTGGCTGCATGCGCTGGTTCTTCATCCTCCCAGATCCGGAAATGCAGTAAGGTTACTCCATCTGAGTAACTTCCTGTGCACACCCATGCTGTTGTTGAATGAACATTTCATCCTACATGCTAAGTTGGAACAGTATGAGCTTCTCCTTGGGGAGGTGCTGCAGCATTTGAGGGTCCTTTATGGACACGACAGGCATGGTTCCTGCTTCTGCTTTCACACCAGTCCTCCTCACCTGCCTTGTGAGTCGCCCTGGTCTGAACCCTTGCGCACTTTGCTGCAATTACCCACACCATCGCGCAGGATATGCCCACTGGAAAGGACGTCGAGTCCATCTCAGACACAGAGGAGTGGAAGGCCCTCCAGGAGCATGTCAAGGACATCAATACAACGTAAGCGGGAATGTGAAATGAAAGCAGCTTGAGCCTCGTTACAGGTGGTCTGCAAGCCTACTTGTTGCAAGAATGGACAATGCCCGAAGAATTTGATACAAGCAAGAGTCCTGGTTTTGCCCGAAAATCAAGAGAGAAGAAGTGTGCACGCACTCATTCCTTCACTTCTTCGTGGGAACACACGAAGTTTGCTGAGTGGGCTGTCTTTCCATTCTGAGAACATATGAATAAGCCTTGAGTGCAAAGAAGCCATCAGTGTCCCCTGGGGGAGTCGTGTCTTGTTCCCTATGCTTTGGGGCTAGGTGCTGGTATCCCTCACACCTCCAAACTCACTGTTTGTCTGTGCAGTCATTTGAGGGACCTCTTACGAGATGAGAGGCGCTGTATGTCCTTGATTAAGGAGTCCGAGGGCATTTACTGTGACTTGTCGCGGCAGCGTGTCACGGCCAAGACTCTTGAGGTGCGTGACAGTGTGTGCAAGACGTGTTGGCATTCCAGCATCTTCCAGCAGGATAGAGCATGCTGGCACTGAGCCTTGGTGGATACCCATTTCTTTTGTGTCCTTTCATAGTGAGATTTCCTTGCTACACCAGGCTGATGAGCTGATGAGGAAGTAGTTGAACTGCAGGTGCCTCTTACACCCACCCTGCTCACGCATTGCATGCTGCCTTTCTTGCTTTTTGACTGCAGCTGCTGCTTAAGCTCGCTGAGAAGGCCCAGCTGCGGGAGAAGATTGAGTCCATGTTTGCAGGGGAGCACATAAACAGCACAGAGGACAGGGCTGCCTTGCATGTTGCCACACGGGCTCGACGTGACCAGGTGTGTGTGTGTGTTTGTGCAGCTTGATGCTGTTATTACCATTGTTATTTTATATTTCCTTTCTTATCATCTTACGGCCTGGGTTTGTCAAAACTATATGTACGTGCATCACGCAGCCATACAGGTATTAAGTGGTTGATACAAGTGGTCACAGAATCCACAGCCCTTCCAAGGTTCAGGCTGACTGCTTGCCAGAGACCAGTGTACAGGCTTCAGCAATGTTTTGTCCCCCGTTTGGCTCATTGATGGACTCCGACAAGGCAGTGCATCTGCACTGCATATCAATGAAACAAACAGCAGCAAGGAAGCCTGGGTCCCAACATGCGCAAGCGGTGCTGCATGTGGCAGGCCAGGCCTGCATTGCAGTGCTGCATATGCAGCACATTGTTGCCCTCGGAGGTTATTTTCATTTTTTTAAAAAAGGTTCAGAGGGAAAGTTGGCATGGCCTCTGTGCATGTGGCAGGCCTGCATTGCTTATGAGGTGTGTTAGAAGTGCACGACAGTGCATTCGTGCCATGGACATTTGTGTCGGCAGTTTTTTTATCTTGCACAACCTAAGGAGCTTATTACCCCTGCAAACACAGCAGTAATGTGACATTAATTGCACCTAGGGTCCAGTGTTCCTTGTTCCACAATATTCTTGTGATTTTGGGTTTTTTTAGAGCTTCTGAGGTTGTGCAGGATTAAAATACATGATACTTATGCTGAATTCGCATGGTTATTTTTATTTCATATTGACTGAGTTTCCACCGGGACAGACCAGGGATTTTGAAAAACACCTTTTCGCTCCAAAGGGCAATTTTGTAGTCCGTGGTTTCCACAGGTGTTTGGATTGGGGAATTGCCTCTCGAACCGGGAATTCCTTGTCTTTATGTTTGCGTGCGTGCGCGCGTGTGCATGTGTGTTGGGGGGGGAGGGGGTGCGCGCATGCTTGTGCGCTTGGATGAGACTGTGCTTGAGTGTGTGCGTGCGTGAATGCATGCGTGCGCGCGTGGACGTGCGTGTGAAAGTGCATGTGTTTAGCTTTAAGTCTCCTTTAGAGCTCTGGGCTGGCTTTCAGAAATATCTTAGGCAGTAATAGAAGACATCTGGGCTTGATTAAATTCCCCGGTCCACCTTACGATCACAGTAGGCAGGTCTGCAACAAACTTTGCTGCCTTCCTACGTAATTTACTGCTATTTGAGCTCATGGTGCACAGTCAATTTGTAAGTACGATTGACCTCTCCGCAGAGCATCATCGTGGATGGCCGTGATGTGGTGCCGGATGTGTGGGAGGTGCTGGAGAAGATCAAGGACTTCAGCAACAAAGTGCGCAGTGGCGAGTGGAAGGGCGTGACTGGCAAGCCCCTGAAGAACGTGGTGGCTATTGGCATTGGTGGCTCTTTCCTGGGGCCCCTGTTCGTGCACACCGCACTGAGGTGAGTCCCTCTCTTGACACGCTCGCACTGCACTGAGGTGTGAGTCCCTCTCTTGACACGATCGCACTGCACTGAGGTGTGAGTCCCTCTCTTGACACGCTCGCACTGCACTGAGGTGTGAGTCCCTCTCTTGACACGCTCGCACTGCACTGAGGTGTGAGTCCCTCTCTTGACACGATCGCACTGCACTGAGGTGTGAGTCCCTCTCTTGACACGCTCGCACTGCACTGAGGTGAGTCCCTCTCTTGACACGCTCGCACTGCACTGAGGTGTGAGTCCCTCTCTTGACACGCTCGCACTGCACTGAGGTGTGAGTCCCTCTCTTGACACGCTCGCACTGCACTGAGGTGTGAGTCCCTCTCTTGACACGCTCGCACTGCACTGAGGTGTGAGTCCCTCTCTTGACACGCTCGCACTGCACTGAGGTGAGTCCCTCTCTTGACACGATCGCACTACACTGAGGTGTGGGTCCCTCTCTTGACACGCTTGCACTGCACTGAGGTGCGAGTCCCTCTCTTGACACGATCGCACTGCACTGAGGTGTGGGTCCCTCTCTTGACACGCTTGCACTGCACTGAGGTGTGAGTCCCTCTCTTGACACGCTCGCACTGCACTGAGGTGTGGGTCCCTCTCTTGACACGCTTGCACTGCACTGAGGTGTGAGTCCCTCTCTTGACACGCTCGCACTGCACTGAGAGGTGGGCCTTCCAGGGGTCCCTGGTGGTGCACACAGCACTGGAGTCCCTCGCTGGCACTTGCACATGCGCCCCTGAGGGCCCTTTGTCGTTGACACCGACTTGTTCGGTTCTTCCCGTTTTTGTTCTGCCTGCCTGTGACTTTTTTCTCTTCTGGCTAATGGCACTTGTTGGTGCCTCCCTCAAAGGGGGTTGCAGAATATGAAGCGTTGTTAATGCCTCCCTCAAAGGAGGTTGCGGAAGTGTGAAGCGGAGATTATTTGTGTGACAGCTTTTCTCCTCGTCTTTTGTGTCTGCGTTGCAAATAAAAAGCGTTAACCCCTATGGACAATGAAATTGTCTATCAAAAACGCACGCAGAGCACAGCTGCACGAGTTTCAGACCCTGTGCATGCATGTGTTTCACACACACACACACACACACACACGTTCAGGACAGAACCAATTGCCGCCATGGAGTCTGAGGGCCGCACCCTTCGCTTCCTGGCGAACGTTGACCCAATTGATGTTGCTCGCGCCCTGAAGGTGAGGACACGGCTGTATCATAGTTGTGATTCTGAGCTTAGTGGTCGCTTTCTTGTGGGAGGGGGAGGAGGGGCGGGGGGCAGGGGGGGACAACAGCTTACATGAACGTCGCACGCTGCCTGGAAGTATGATGTTAGTCCCAACAAGACTGCCGGTCGTCCGGGGTCGCAACCAGTTCCACTCTCAAGCTTCATGCTCATTCTGCCCAGTCGCCCCTGAGTGTGCAATGACGGAGGGTGCTCTGAAGGCCAGGTTCTCTAGTGGATGGTGATCATTTCGTGCCCCAAAGCAAGGTGACCCCTGCGCTGTCCCTGAGTGGATTGCTCTGCGCCGATGCATTTTTGACGAGGCCTGCAGCAGCACTTGTCATTGTGGTCAGGAGCAGGCACACTCCTAAAAGTGTGTGCTGTCCGGGCCCTGGGTGTCCTGTTCTGAAACCCTCAAGCTTAAACCCTTAACCAAACCCTCAAAGCAGATTTAAATGGGTGCCCTCTTTCTGAATGAATTTTGTTGTGCCGTTTGGGCTCTGGGTGCCCTCCCCCCAAAAGTCCAGTTGTCCTTTCCATGGGGTTCGTGTCCTCAGTCTTCAGAATGGGGATTAGCAAAGTCACGTGTTTGAGACACAACCTTCATGAATGAGGAGGTGTTTGTGTCCATCGTGAGGCACACATACCAGCAGGGTCATCAGGGAGCATGAGGCATGAACACCAGCAGGGTCTTCATCATTATGTCAAAATTATGTGAACCATTATGTCAACCATTACGTCAATCATTATGTCAACCATTGCGTCAATCGCGAGGCATGCGTACTAACAGAACCATCAGCGAGCTCCTGACTGCAGAGCAATTGCCTGCTCTCAAGACCAAACCCCGACCATCAATCGTGATGGCATGTGTATGAGCAGGGTCGTCAGCAAGCTTTTTGACTGCTTGCTTGCCCACAGGACATGAACCCCGAGGAGACACTTGTTGTGGTGGTGTCCAAGACCTTCACCACCGCTGAGACCATGCTCAATGCCCGCACCGTGCGCAAGTGGCTCATTGCGCAGCTAGGTGGGTTTGAATTACACTGGGTGTGTATGTGTCGTGTGTGCATGTGCTCGGTAATGATGGTGACAGTGGATGGATGAGGAGAGGGTCGCCCAACCGCACAAGACACAATTTCCTGATGTCCACATGTGGGCATGTGCCTCAATAGGTCTTGAAATCAGCCTGTGGATGTGGTGATGGGCAAGACTGACCTGCGCCTGTGCTCTGTATTCAATGGTGTGTGATGCGGTGAATGAGCTCATCAGCCTCCCTTGTCCAGGGCATTTTGCTCGGGGGAGGGATTTGGGCTCATCTCCACTCTCCTATGCGCTTGCTTGAAATGTAGGCCCTGGTGCTGTTGCAAAGATCACGCACTGTTTCTCGCTGGTGCATGCCAGCGAAAATACCATAATCCTGTGTCTGAACCTGCATACAGGCCCTATTGCCGTTACCAAGCACACATTGGCAGTGTAGCCACCGCATTTGCTCTTTTGGCACCTGCAAACTGCAGTTCTTGGAATGTGCAGCTTATCTCCCTTGCCTTCAGCGCGTGCTTTGATTGCCTCGCTGACTGGCTTGGCGTTGTAGGGCCTGCACTCTCGCAAGAGCAGTCCCTACAACGCCAAGCCGCTTTGCTCGCCATCAGAGCAATCAGGTCTTTGCCTAGGAAGGCATTCTCACCAAACTCGAGGACTAAATGTTGGGTCCATTAATTGTTTTGTGTCTTGGCAGATGGATGCCTCGACGCTGTTGCGAATCACGCGTTGGTGGAGGCCCAACTAATTTCCTTTTGGACTGGTCTGAGTACTTGGAACACGCCATGATTCCAGGTCACACACACCTCAGTATTAGACAGCACCCAGCTCACCTCTCTCCCTTGCACTCCCAGTGCACAGGCTATGTTGCACAGATCATGGACACACCAACTCTTCACCAGTGTAGGCTAGCGAGTGGCCTGAAATGAAAAGTGAAATGTTTAAGAGTTGCTGATGTACCGAAGGTCCCCCTGCTCTTGACCTGAGTCAGGCTCTTGACTGATACACACAGGCCCCGACGCTGTTGCAAAGCACATGGTGGCAGTATCCACGAACCTCAAGCTGGTGAAGGAGTTTGGCATCGACCCCGAGAACGCCTTCGGCTTCTGGGACTGGGTGGGGGGCCGCTACAGTGTGTGCAGTGCTGTGGGCATGCTGCCCCTGGCGCTGGAGTATGGATTCGACCTGATGGAGGTGGGTTGGTGTCAAGTCTGGGTGCGCAGCCGGTTCAATGTGCGCAGTGCTGTGGGCATGCTGCTGCTCCTGGCACAGGAGTAGGGCTTTAATTGATTGGAAATGAGCTGGTATCATGGCTGCTTCAGCTTGCTGAGTGCCGTCGGCATGCTGTCCCTTGTATCATAATGCTTCCACCAGGTCTAAGTCATACTTCAACAAAGGGCGGTTATAGCACTACCGCCCTTTGCCAAAGTATGGCTTGTACCTAATGGAGGTGCATTGAGTTCGGGGGTCGTGCATGTACAAAGTGGGAACTCATGTTGGGTCGAGCATGCTGCTGTGTGGCTTGTCCTGGTGATGCTCCGTTGGGAGTCGTGCACGGATGCCATGGGGAGATGCTTATGCACAAGAAGGTGACACGGATACAGTCTAAAGCAGCCTCGAGCTTACCGGAAAGTCTGCCTCGAGGCCGTGTGTCTGTTGGCAGCGATTCTGTTGCCTGCAGAGCTGATCCATCCTCCTCTGGCAGCATTCCTGAGCAGAGGAGCTCAAGGCGTAGGTGACCTGAGTGTGTGCGTACCACCTCTTATCTCTCCATGAGCAATGGCTGGGTTTGTGCTCGCTTGAAAAGCGCATGCTCACACGAGAGCACACACACAACACACGCACACACAGGAGTTCTTGCTGGGTGCCAACAGCATCGACGACCACTTCCGCAACATGCCCCTAGAGAACAACTTGCCGGTGCTGCTGGGCCTTATGTCTGTGTGGAACGTGTCCTTCCTGGGCTACTCTGCCCGTGCCATCCTTCCCTACTGCCAGGTGTGTGTGCGTGCGTGTGTGTGCGCGCACATTTCTTCCACCTCCTCATGCCATCCTCCCCATGGTAATGCCTGCAATGGTTTTCCTTGTGCGGGATTTTTGCCTGTGCTTTGTGCTCATGTGCAGTGCATGCCAGCACAGGGTTGCTTAGTGCCCTGCCCGCGATAAGAGGCGTCTTTTTGCTGCTGTGTGCCTTAACATCTCTCGTGGGCCAGTGCCCGCTCTATTCCATGGGCCCTTATATTCGCACTCTTGCATGTAAGGTTGAGTAGGATTTAGGATGGGTTAGTTCCAGGGTCCTGAGCGTCCTTGTTCCATGCATGTGGATCTTATTACATGACAGCCGGCATTGTCTAAGCTGGCACCCCACATCCAGCAAGTGTCCATGGGGAGCGAAAGCACTGCACATCAGTAATGTGACATTACACAAGTGCGCCTGTGTGTTGTGTGAGAGCAGGCGTTGTCTAAGCTGGCCCCCCACATCCAGCAAGTGTCCATGGAGAGCAACGGCAAGGGCGTCGACATTAATGGCAACCCACTGCCCTTTGAGTCCGGCGAGATTGACTTCGGAGAGCCCGGCACGAACGGCCAGCACTCCTTCTACCAGCTCATTCACCAGGTGGGTGTGGTGGTGCGTGGTGCAGAGTGTCAGCACTGTGTTGGCTGTCGACGAGGGAGAGGCAACAGGTAAGCAGAGGTCCACAGAGAAGGTGTGGTGAGCAAGTAGGTTGTTGATTGGATGAGGGTGTCGGTGAAGAAAGGAAGCAAACTAAGGTGAAAGTGTACAAGCGGCGCCTCGCCATGCACTCAGAAAGTGCCCCATCAGAAAAGGAAAAGGAAAGGTTCACATAGCTGTACCCGCCTACGAGGGCAGCATCGCTGAAGAGTGCCCCATTGCACGTCAAACCCTGCGCACCCTCTCGCTACGCCTGCAGCCCTCTTGCCAAGCGCGCATCTCCAACATCACACAGCCCTCTCGCGTGCATGAAGGCACACACCCACATGACCCAGGAGCTGGTTCGCAGGGCCCGCCAGGACTAGAGTTCACAGAGGTCAACACACGCTGAATGAGCTTGCGTTTGTTTGAAGAGCCTTCCCGGATGACGCGAGCGCACACGTGTGCAGTCCAGCACCCACCCTGCGCTTCTTTTGTTTGGCCATTTTCACATCATCTTTGCCTGCTCTCACGCAAGGAAAAAAGAGCAATGGAAGCAGTGGAAAGTCAGCAACATGCGGCGCAACTTCCATCCACTTTGTATGAGCCCACAAGGAAACCCAGCCCCATACTTAAGGGGACAAACAATCAGAACCAAGGCTAGTTTGGCTCATCCATGGTAAAGTAGAGGATGCTCAATTTCTATCAACAAGATTGGGACTGAAATGGGGAGCCTCCATAATGGCTACCTTGCACTGGCCAGGGCCCCCACATCATTCAGCACAGGCTGCAGCTCCGCCCTGCTGTGTGTTGAACAACTGCTGCCTGATTATTGGTGGCTGGATCTCTCAACATAACTCCTGCAAGAGATGTCGCATTGCGCAGCAACCTGCAGCAGAAGATGCAATCAGTCAAATGCACAGATGTGCGCTGAGTGTCAGGTTCTATTCTCCTGCGTGTGTATCTTTTGGACGCACAAGGTGTAGCAGATTTTAGCATCTCTTTCTATCTCTGCACAGGCGTGCCCCATGAAGTCGGGAGTGCTCCATCTGCATGTCCTCAACCCAACCAGAAGCTGATTGCCTGTGCTCTTGTTGCCGTTCCGCTTGCATGGACAGCAGGATGAACATAGGCATGAAAGACAGGGTAGAGCAGGCAAGCTGCTGCAGCCCTCAAATGTCACGATGTTGTCGAGTGCTAAAGCCGCAGGCATGTCCTTGTTTCCGCACGCACTCAAAACTGGAATTTTTTACTGCACTTTTCAAACGCTGGGCTTCATCTGTGGGTTTCTGTCTCGCCTTGCTGTGCCTGCTTCACAGGGCCGCGTCGTGCCTTGTGACTTCATCGGCATTGTGCGCAGCCAACAGAGCGTGTACCTGAAGGGAGAGATTGTGTCCAACCATGATGAGCTAATGTCCAACTTCTTTGCTCAGGTACGTTGTCTGATTGTGTTTGTCTGTGTGAGAGTCTGACAGTACTTGGCTATTTTCAATCTTTACAGAACTATGATGTGTCTGAGTGTGTGTGTATTCCCTCGAAACACATGCACGCACAAAGACCAATTTGCCAACACTGCGGAGGGGTTTGCCTAGTGTTTGGCTGCTCAGCTGGCTTGTTGCGGGAGTTTGGCATGTCAAGCCACTCAGGCCCCACTCACAGGTCACACCTCCAATGTTGCAGCTGCATCCGTTGTTGATCGGGTCCAGTGTCTTCTTGCTTCACTCCTCTCACACACTCTACCTCACACGCGCGCATGCGCGCACACACACACACATACATGCAGCCGCAGCTGCACTTCCTGCGTCTCTCAATCTGCTTGCAGAAGAGGGATGTAGCACACTGCTTACAAGAGCCTTCACCCATCATCCTCCCAACACACACGCGCGCACACACACACACACACACACACAGGCCGATGCCCTGGCCTACGGCAAGACCCCCGAGCAGCTGCGCTCTGAGAACGTGCCTGATTACCTCATCCCCCACAAGACCTTCACCGGCAACCGTCCCTCCATCTCCATCATGCTGCCCGCATGCACAGCACGCACCGTAGGCCAGATTTTGGCTCTGTACGAGCACCGAGTAGCTGTGCAGGTTGGTAAATTGACCGATAGGATTAATGTGCATGAGCACCTGTTTGCATGTTCGTGCTGGTTTTGGCTCTGTATATGAGCACCGAGTAGCTGCGCAGGTCATGTGCACTCAGAGAATGCATGCACATACTACTCAGCAGGCTTTGTGGAGGGATAACCACAAGTGCTGATGTGCATGGAGGCAGTGTTACCAGCTGCTGACATGATTGAATTTAAGTAATGTGTGTCCATGCAACCAGAGTCGCCCTGGGCTAAGATTCTGCTGCAGTTGCAGCTTCAGTACCCTCTTGTATGCTCCTTTGTCCATCTTGTACTCACACTGCAGCGGGGCCTGAGGGCATTTGTGAGTGTGCAAGGGTATCCCATGCGTTGACTGCGCCGTTGTCCTGCACAGCTGCTGGGTTTTAAGGAGCAGAAAATGAGAGCTCGCTATGCTTCATATGTCGCCCTGCGTCTTGACAACTGCGCATGTGTGCACCAACCTCGCAGGGCTTCATTTGGGGCATCAACAGCTTTGACCAGTGGGGTGTGGAGCTGGGCAAGGTGCTAGCTAGCAAGGTCCGCAGCACCATGCACCAGGTGGGTGTCCAAAGATGCAAGATACGGATTGGGAGTGCTCTTGAAGGAGGCGCTTTATTGAGGCTGCGTGTGGGGCTGTCTGATAGCGCTGAACCGGTCACCTAAGCAAGAGTGTGAGACTGTCTGAAAGCGCTGAACCGGTCACCTAAGCAACTTTTGCACACCCGCATGCATGTCATGTCCTTGCCTGTGTCGATGCTTGGTTGCGACCTTCATGGGAGTGTTGTGGCATGTGCCCCAGGGAGGCCCAGTGAACCCCAGACAATTGAGAAAAAAATTGAGCCTGTGTTGATGCTTGGTTGCGACCTTCATGGGAGTGTTGTGGCATGTGCCCCAGGGAGGCCCAGTAAACCCAAGGCAATTGAGACATTCCGTCAACAGCGCTAGATCGCCCGTTAGGCGATGCTGCACGCCTGCATGCGTAGATTATCTGTGCTTGCTGTTGATGCTTGCATTCGTCCATTTCCATTCTTGCTTGTCACTGTTGTTGAATTGTAGCGCTTGCCGCTGTTGATGCTTGTATTTTCACCCCTTCCCATTCTTGCTTGTCACTGCAACCCCCCTCTCGCCTATCCACCAATTTTACCAAGCAAAACTCGTTGCGACTACGATGTTGCAAAGTCGACATGATGGGGCCCTGATCCCTCTGTGACTTATCCTTTGCAACTGCTCTTGGTCTCCCATTTGAGAGGGCACCCTGAATCGTGCCCTCAAATTGTGCACCTAAATGTCCTCATTCTTTGCCGATGCTCTCATCATGCGTCTGCGTTCTTTGACTGTGTTCCACTCAATCTGTGTTCCACCTGACCTGCAGAGCCGCACCAAGAGCCGCACCGTGGCTATCACTGACGGCTTCAACTACAGCACCACACGTATGATGAACAAGTACCTGGAGGGCAAGACGCAGATGCTCTACCCTGAAGGTACGTGCACGCATGACACAATGTTGGTCGGATCCACGCATCCACGCTGCGGAAAGTGCTCATGTGCAAGGCTGACATCATGTGCCTGGACATTTGTTCTCACTGCATGCCTAGTTCCCCCCACTTCGACAGTAGCTCCTGTGCGTGGACGCTCCTACTGTGCTCCTGTGTGTCACTCCCACTGTGCTGCTGCGCAAGCAAGCAACCAGGTTGTGTGTGTTGTGACCTTGGGGTTAATGTGATAGGCAGCTCATGCACAAGCGCCACTCGCATCTTGTCGCAGGCTTGGAGGAATTCCCCGTTCAGCTGATCTCAAAGCCTTTCTCTCAAAGGCTGTGAGGCGGGCAGTAGCACACGCACGACTCACACAGCCGCCAAACCCCTGCCCATCTCTTGCGGATCATGACTGTCAGCTGCTTTGCTACGAACTTCTGTACACACACACACCATACCAAACAACCTCCCTGTGCCTCCTCCCAACAAAATCAAACCTCCAGGCCACGACACGTTCCCAGTGGATTTGCTGCCATGATGATGATGATAGTGAAGAAGGTCATGATGGAACCCATCATGGTGGGGAAGGTGTTGTGCAGGGCTGGCATCGGTGCTGGGGAAGCCCTTGTATGGTATGGCCTGTCCACATGTATTTTATTCTCGCTGCTTCCTCAGGAGTGTTGGGTGTTCTGTCACAGACAGTTTTAATGCCTGCTTGCAATAGGAGTGGTGGCGGAAAAAACACAACTTCCTCTCATTCTAGACAGATAAGCTGAGAGAAGCTTTTTTTTCTGGCATGTGAGCGTATGCACCTCAAACAGGTCTCTGCTTCAGTATTATTACTGTAAAAGTACCTTAACTTTTTGCTCTCAGTCTCATTAGAAAATGCAAATGTAAACCCTTTAGTCACTGCAGCCTGCACAATTCAGGGCCCATGGCAAAAATCATAAAATGCCAATGTACACATGCCCAAACTTGTTTGGTCACTTGCAGCCTGCACAATTCAGGGCCCATGGCAAAAGCAGCGTAACATGTTTTCAGCATCCTAGGCAGCTCCCACCCGGACCAGCATCTCAATGCACCTCTTCATCTCTTCCACGCAAGCAACATGTTCGTGGCTTCAGGGATTTAAATTGAGTCAGGTGGTTAAGCTGATGCTAATTTGCTTGCACAAAGTCCAGCATCACAAACATGTGAGGGTGAGACCCAAATTGGAAAGGGCAGTCCAGGCACGCTATGAATGGCACCCGGGCCTGGAGTGTTCAGAACATGAGCAGTCCTTGTCTTCCCGAGTGGGTGGCTAACTTCCTAGTGTAAACGTGCAGCAATTCAAAAAGCATTTCCTGCAGAACAGGGAAACAAAGAAATTTTCAAACTGAAAAGAGGCTGAAGTGTACCCCTAAGGTATTTTAAGGCCTCTTTCATCGCGCCTAAAGGCATGCCATAACCAGAAGAAGGCTTCAAACTTCAGGCCAATTGCAGAGAGCTTGCGGTTTGTACTGCCTGTTCCATGGATACTAATGAGTTACAATGGGGTTTGACCTTCAGCCAGGTAGTTTGGCTGCTCGGTCTGCTCAACTGTTCCAACTGCACAAAAAATATCCATGAGATCGGAAATAAAACGATAAGTGTCATTAGTTTGTTTCTGCAAGAAATGAATAGCATCCTCAGAGCTAGCTTGAGAATAGTAGAAAGTGCCTGAATCGTCCAGAAAAATTCTATAAGACGAGGGGAAGTCAGAAAATAACTGTGCATGAGCCCTTCGAAGAGAGCACACAGAAGCGCAAGAACAAAGGAACACGGCATGCTTTTCATCTTGGAGTCCTTGTTCACATTTATCACAAGTTGATGTGTGCTCCTGCCAAAGTGATGTCTCAACTCTTAAAGTATGAGCATGTAAGCGAAAACGTGCTATGTTTCTTAGCGTGCGCTTACCCAAATCAAGATGCAAATACCTGGGGACAGAAAAGGGCGCACCATGAACAGACAAGGGTCTCAAAGGGAGTGCCATCCAGTGATGATATTTGGCTAATTTGTTCGTGTGGTCACCATGTTCTGCCAAGGCATCAGCATTCCACACACCTCGCAGCCTTTTTCTCAGATCAACCACAAACTCCCTCATGACTATAGGCTGCCCTGACCGAACACAATGAGTAAACACGCTGCACCTGTCCAAGCCTGTGCAGGCAGCCAAAAATTCTGAAGTCCAGCATTTATGGGAAAGACTGCTCATTTCAACATCTGCTTGCAGTACCTTATTGAATGTAGTGCTGTTGCTGCGCAATAAAGCATTGTAAAACCTAACTGCTGCATGAAACCAATAGAACTGTAAAGGTTCATGCCCACACTCGCGCAGTACAGACCAATTAGGAGCGGTGCGCTTTACCCCAAGGATACGCTTCAATAAGCACAGATGTACAGTTTGCAAAGGACAGTCCATGGATACTAAGCGTGGAGGACAGATATCCAAGAGAGGCAAGAACAAGAATGGGTATGAAGAGGAAAATTATGAATTTACACTTTCAATTCAAAGCTCATGGACTGGCCGCTGACATGAAGAAAGCTTTCTATAATTCCATTGCTGTAATTCTCAACCTAGGTCTGAGGATGCCTGGCATTTCTTGCACAAACAAACTAATAAGACCTGTCACTTTATTTTTTAATTCATGGATATCTCCTGTTTGGCGACAGTTCAGCAACTTGAAGCAGTAGTCAGGCTCCCTGGCTGAAGGTCAAATCCTATTGTTAACCATTACATGGTACACTATTCTTATTGGAGTAGCTGGAACTATATACAATCCCTACACAATTGCACCTCTCTGCAACTTAGGCTCAACCAAAGATAAGGCTAAAAAAACTGCTACCAAACTCCACTTCCATGCTGTTAAATCCCTAACAAAAATTGACAGCACCAAACATGCCATCCGTTTCAGCAACTCTGACAACACAGAACCGGAGTTGGCGGCTGTCAGACGGGCTGGTTACAGGAGAGTGAGGCGCGCGCCTGGGAGGATGGCTGACAATTCTCCGGATCCACACTAGTCCATTAGTTTTTTCTTAGTTTAGATACTGGTGAGACTCATGGTCAGTGACAGCGCTGACTGTGGGATCTTTCCTTAATGCACGCTTGTTACGTCCACCGTAGGCTTTCTTTCTTTCATGGAGGGGAAAAAACAGCAGTCAGTGTCCAGCCCTGCTGTTGATCTTGTTCTCAAAATAAGACTAATAGTATTACAAGCTTTCTTTCTTCAGCTAGTTTGCCCCCGCAGGTATGTGTAATTGTTTTGTTTCCACCGATAAGCAACACTTAAACATTGTATTATCATATCTATACATCTATTTAACTATCTATCTACCTAAATACCTATTCTATTTACCTATCTATCTATTTATTTACCTTTTCTATTTACCTATCATATGATGATCTATCTAGTATAATAGGAAAGGTACATGTAATAATCGTGCGCAGAAGTTAAAGGAGGGCTATGATGTGGTGATCATGTCAGATCAGGAGCATGGGCCATGCATGCTGAAGATGCAAAGGCTGTGGTGAGGTCATGAGCCCCAAGAACCCCTTGCCAACATGCGAGCAGCAATGGTTGCAATGGGGGGGGCCTTCAGCCAGGTCGTTTGGTTGATGGACTTGTGGCTGGTCTCAGCCAGCCAGGAGTAAATCCATAAGCTAAGCAGAGCTAAGACACTCAAGAAAAGTTTGTATTTCGCTGATGAAGGACCTGCGAAACAAATAGCGAACTCACTTGATGCAGCAAAAATGGTTGCGTCTCAGAGAAATCCTGGAAGTAAGGTTCAAAAAGCACGTGGTACTCGTGGTTTGAGCTTCACTTGAAGAACAAACTTGTCCATCAGTACAGTTGAAAAGAGCATGTACTGCAAGTAGCGCAGCTCTTTGTGCACACGCCCTTGCGAGGAAGAGGTGGTGATTCACTTGAATGGTGGTGGAGCAGGCCTTGCCACCCTGTCAAGCACCAGGCGCAGTCGCCCCCTATATGCCATCAAATACTGAGGGAGGCCGCATGAAGAAAGCAGCTATTGTGCGACTGCACACAACAGTGCTTTAGGGGGTACCCTGTTTTCAATACTTATTTGGGCAGCTCCATTGTGAGCAAGGAAAGGAAAGGAAAGAGCCACACAGCTGTACCTGCCATGTGTGCACCGTGTGCAAGATGATAGTTGAACAGCTACTGGACAAAGCAGCTATTTATGTGGCTGCACACACCTGTGCTTGTGTGATTAATTAATGTGCAATCTTCTGTCTGCTCGATTTTTTCTTGCAGGAATTTGGCCAATCAATTCCTGGGGTACAAACCCCCCCACCACGCCCATTTAGATTTATTCTTGCATTCTGGGGTTTGTTATTCCTGAAATTCCTAAATTCCTATTTCTTAAAAATGATGTCTACTCTCATTAGCAACTCAAACCAATATTTGTAAACGGGGGCAGCTACGCATGTGCCCAAATATGCTCCTTTTCTATGTTTGTGGGACTTGTTATAATGAACATAGGTCAACTTAAAAAATAAGCCTCGACCACCAACAAGCTAGCAAGCTTGCACGTGAACTCCACAAGAGTAATCCTCACAGCCAGGCTCTGGAGCCAGGTGCCTCTAGCAACCCTCCAAATCCTCACTCAGCCTTTGTTTCCTGCTTTGTGATGAATGGGACTTATGGCTCTTTCAAGCCAATATGTCTAGTCCTCAATTGATGTAGGGAGAGCTTCCTCTGCCTAAACAGCTTTTCTTTTCATTCTATATTCCTCACCCTAATCTGACAGGTATGGTTAACAATTTCTAAAATATCTGGAACCCAACCTGTTTATGATTTCTATATCTCTCCGCTTTCATGTACAATCATCGAATGGTGACTGTTGCTGGTATTGTCAAGTTAAAAAAAAGAACGCTGGAAGTGTCTCGCCTCCCTGCCTGCCGTCGGCTCTTTTCTTTCATTCATGAACTTCTACAAACACGCTAGCATTCAGGATTCTTGACTACAAGCCTTTCTCCATCTGTGATCTGCAACCTGCCTTATTTTCCTTGGTAGATCACTTACAAGTCACTTGTAACTGAGTTGAACTTGGGCGTCTGGGTTTACAATAGGTGAAAGGTCATCTCCCTCAAGCCTGGATAAGCATGGGCTAACTGACTTCAAAAGCGCAGTGGAATGTTGTTTGATGTCAATTTGGATGTTAAAAAAGAAACTTCACAGGCAGAAGAATCACTCCCTACAATAATCCAGAAAAGAAGGGTACCCAGGGTCGGAGTGCATGTGCTTCAGCAGCACGTTGTCTCCAGATCAGAACATATTTAGAAATCAGAGCATTCAAATCTTTAATTCTTACAAAAATTGGTCTGAAACAGCAATAAAATATTAATAAGCTCATGGGTTGCCTGATTGAAAGGCCAAAACAATTAATAATAAAGAAATAATAAGTACCTTAAGAAAAAGGAAACAAGACAGAATGCTGAAGTTATAAGGCGTGCATTCCAAGCTACCTTGTGGGGCTGCTTGCAGTGCTGCTTCGTGCTGCCTGGCATGCAATGCTGCAAAGCCGCATACGAATAGCATTGACATCAGCGGTTCGGCGCAAGCGGATGACCCACACGTCACCCTGGAGTTGCATGAACCACAGTAGCAGCCGGCATTGTTTGTGTTACATGTTTATCATTCGAGATGGGTGCATAAATGGGCACAGTGGGCGTTGTGAGGCTATCTGTGTGTGTGTGTGTGTGTGTGTGTGTGTGTGTGTGCGTGTGTGTGTGTGTGTGTGCGCGCGCGAGAGTGTGTGTGCGCGAGTGCAGGTGCTGCACCTGGCTGACGTTCCTTCATCACTCCAGGCCCTGAGGGTTGCATTTCACGTTCAAACCATTGTACAACGCACCAACGCAGAAAGCAAGGAAGTCTATGCTGAGTGATAGCCAGCACACATTCAGGGAAAGCCCAACTGTCAGTGCTCATACTAACGATGAGCCTCGCCATACAAAAACAATTCCTGCTGGCATATGCGGGAATCGTTGTTTTGCACATGCATGTGCCAACCAACATAGATGTAATCACCCCTCAAAATTTATCCATAATATGGTTCCCGCCTCAATTCTGCAACCCCCTCGGCAATAGTTTCGGGCGCCACGCATGTCCCCGCGGGTTCAATCTCAAGTACCAGTCTCATGGACGAGCTACCTATTGCTCATGTACGTGAAGATGAACATGACATACAATCCCTAGCACTCTTCGACAAAGCTGCAAAAAGAGAACATAGTCCAAGCGCACGTATTGTTCTTTTAAGTCAAGAATTCCTCATAATTTGACAAACCCAAAGAAATGCTGCTGTTTCCAAGTGCATGAACAACAGCTGCACACATTCCTCCTCTGAAGGCCACAAGATTTCTTATATCCTTCAAAAACCTCCAAAAATAACTTTTTAATCACTTTCATGCACATTCCCACATGCTTGAAAGTCATAATGTTTTTTGGTTGTCCACAGTCATCACGCACTCCTCTAAAATAATATTTTTGCGGGAGATATATTATACGTAATAATATGTGTATCATCCTTTTTGTAGGTTCTCAATTGAGGAACATGTGAAAACTTTTTGATGTGCAAGCTTTGTCAGCCGTGTAATAGAAGTGTTCAAATAAAAAATGCTGAGAGAGGTGTTATGCGCTTTCATCTTGATAGACAGTTAGGTGTAAGTCATGCACGTACTGGAGTGGCATGGGCACACAGAGGTGAGTGTGCTGGATGGCATGGGCCAGGCACTCAGGTTTTCCAGTATGGCGGCATTAGTGACGCATAGGAGCAAGCTCCAGCGCAGCTGAGAAGCCTGGGAGGTAGCTGCTGTATCACCTGCTGCTCCTGGGTGATCATCTCAGGTGCATGCTGCAGTAGCTGCTGCAGCGCCCGTGCCGCCTCAGAGGTAGAGAGCGCGATGGACAAGCTGCTCTTCTGGCGCATCAGCTCCACAAGCTGCGTGTGTGTGTGTGTGTTCTTGCTTGCTCTTTCAAATACTCACTCCAACAACACTATCATCGAAATATGTGCAGCAAAAAATAAAATACTCATCAGTGCTTCCTTTTTGATTTGAAAAACCCTGATATTACGTCATACTCAAATAGGCCCACCCCTAAAACCTTTGATTTATAGCTTTCGCCCACATGCCCCCGGCTGCCAAGAGGCTGCAGCGGCCTGGCTAAAATCTGCAGGTTCCTCTCTAATGAGACTTTACAAATCGCTCTTATAAAAATGATAGCATTATCTGTGCAAAAAGCTGTTCCGTTGCTCCCTTGAGCTGGAAAGTTCAACACATTTTCTGCCAGAAGTATGTTCCTGCTTATCTATCTTGTCCATAACGCCCATGTTTGCTAGCATCCAGCCATTTCCCAATAGCTTCTGAATAGGGCAATGACGCAATGCTGAACTCTTTGCTCTTGAGCGCCCGGGCACATGCTATGAGGTACTGCTCCTTGAGGCTGTTGCGCAGAGGGCTTGAGAAATACCATCGCGTTGAACATGCACCCATCTTCAACTGAGCCTGGCACCATCACTAGCGCAAGTCATACCAAATTCACAAACTCAGGGTACTGCACATTGACACCCAAGCGACAAGCCTCCTGCCAGAATGCTTTAGCCTTGGGCAGTGGCTTGGCTGCAACCTTATACACCTTTTGCTCAGGCTCAGGCTCGTCTGACTCACTGCCGCTGCTTGGTACTTCAGCGTTCGAGCCAGCTGCTGCCTGTGCTGCTGCTCGCCTTGCTGCCTTCAGTGCCCTACCTGACATTGGCGGTGCTTGCTCTGATGATGCTTCTTCAGTGATGCTGCTTCATCTCCACCTTCCTTGAGCCAATGCTAACGCAGGAGGCAGTTTGGGAGGGCCATACAAGGCAACATGGAATTTTCTGGTCAAGGCCATGCGGCTTACTGGCCTTGCCTTGCTCGTCATCACTCGCTCGTCCTTTCTTACTGTACTCATCGCTCATTGTTTGCACCATCAAGAAGCGCTGATGCTTATCAGACATTTATAATCATCATGCTTGCACGCTGAGAAAGCTTTTGTTCAAGACGATGATCTCAACTCATATTGCAACTCATGCGCTCATATGTCCTGCTGATCGTGCTCCCTACTAACCATGCAAGACACCTGATCAATATCATGCTCTGAATCCCATGTATGGATTGAGATGGGATTTGAATTCAAAGACACTCGATGTCAATTTGCAGCTTTTATTGTTTTTGGGAAGTGCCACTGCTTTAGCAATGTTGGTGCTGAAGTGGCAATGAAATGTAGGGCTCTCCCTATCAGCAGGCACTGTAAAGACAACACAGTGAATTTCTTGGGCTCTCCCTCCCAGCTGGTAATATAAAGAAAAGGCAACAATTGTCCTTTTTGCCAAGTAAAACAATGTACCTTGCCATTTCCAGCTCTGTCAAATCTAACTGCCCTCCCAAGCACACACACCCATTAGCAGGTTATTGCATCATTCCTACCAGCTGCTACCCCACCAGCGCTTTTGGCCATGCTTACCCCAACCCAAATTGCTCCCTCAGCCAACTTTCAGCCAAGTCTTGCTGCTTTGCTTGGGTCTCTCCCCAAAAGCCCCTAGACTCATGTGGAGGCCCTTCAGCAGGAAGCCGCCACACTCTCCCACTGCTTCACCACCTGGGCATTCCTCTCTTATCTTTTTCTGGTGCAGAGGATGCACAGTGCCCAGGCCCTCCTTATTCATGTGGGGATTGTCTTTATGCTGCCTGATTTTGTTCCTTTTCTTCACCACCTGGGCTTTACTCCCCCCCCTTCCCTAACCCACATCCCTCGCTCAACATCCCACTCCAATCACCCATTCTTGCCACTTTCCCATGCGCCTTTTTCACACCTCCTCCCCAATCACCCATTCTTGCCACTTTCCCATGCGTAATTTTCACACCTCCTCCCCCATGTGTGAAAACATTTATGTCGGTGTGGTCAGAACAGCCGTAGGTAGGCTGCTTCACCCCTTTTCTTTGTTCTACCACAAGCCACCTCACCTCTTCTCTTTGTTTCCCTACATGGCCTTTGAGGCTGCCTCACCTCCTCTTTTTCATTGCAAGGCCTTCAGGCCGCCTCAACTCTTCCCTTTGTTTCCCCACATGGCCTTTGAGGCTGCCTCACCTCCTCTTTTTCTTTGCAGGGCCTTCAGGCCGCCTCGACTCTTCCCTTTGTTTACCCACATGGCCTTTGAGGCTGCCTCACCTCCTCTTTTTCATTGCAGGGCCTTCAGGCCGCCTCGACTCTTCCTTTTGTGTTCCCACATGGCCTTTGAGGCAACCCCACCTCTTCTCTTTATCTCACCTCAGGGCCTTTGTGGCTGCCTCAGCTCTTCAGTTGATTTATGACATGGCCATAGAGACCATCTCACCTCTTCCCTTTGTTGTTTATCGGAGGGCTTTTGAGGCCGCCTCACCTCTTCTCTTTGTTTCACCACAGGGCCTTTGAGGCCAAACGCCGCACGCACGAGGTCCATGGCTTGGGGAAGCATCCGCTGGGACTGCAGCAGGTCAGCCTCCGCCTTGAGGGCGGGGCTCTGCTGCGCTTTTTGGGCGTTGCGCTGCAGGGTCTGCAACATATGGCAAAAAAAGTAGGATGTGGTGGTCATCCGATTGTGGGTATTGCATACAGTGGGCAGCGAGCGTACGATGGGCATGGTGTTGCAGGGCCTGCATCTCGGGCGACCGGAGCAGCATGTGCTCACACAGGGGCAAAGAATGGGACACCAGAAGAATGCACGTCCCGGTGCGTTTCTGCTGTGCCCCTGTGCGCACTGCCCTCCAGGGGATAGATGTTGGTGGAGGCACAGTCCTCATCATCTCACATCACAAAAAGCACCTGCAGTTGATGGATGAAAAAAAACATGTGCACAGCCGTTCGACGCGCACTGCATGCTGCAATTTGAGCTTGCCCTCCAGGGTCTGCAACATGCAAACAGGCACAGTGCTCTCAGGCATGCAGAGAGCGTGTAGGGCAGCATCTATGCACGCCCTGAGCATCACACTTATGCAATGCGCTCTGATCTTCCTTGTGCAATGCACACTGATCTTTTTCGTGCCATACATGCTGATCTTCCTTGTGCAATGCACACTGATCTTCCATGTGCCATGCACGCTGGTCTTTCTCATCTTGTTTGCTGACAACGTGCCTCTCATGCGCAAGATGCAGCACGAGCGTGTGCAGCAGCACCAGTGTCTTTGGCAGGCACCCACTGCATGGCCCTCTACTGTTGTTTGACAGCGTCAAGGAATGCAAGGTTGAGCAAGCACCTGATTCCCATGATGGTGCATCAAAAGTTGCAAGTCGCCATTACATGTAATGAGAGCGCAATGAAGCATGCTTACAAAGCATCACGTATGGGCCATCAGCGAATTTTCATCGCACATATTTGCGTAAATCTCAGACTTTCAAGCATATATACAAATTCAATGTGCCATTTTGGGGAAGGAAGATCTTTGGTAGGAGGGATCCCCAGGCAGGTCCTTGCCACCCCCTAATTACCCTCCCTCTGCACCCTCAAGCCATGAACATTGAACTATGCCAAAAGAGACATGTGTTTAGGTGAGATCATATGCATTGACTCAGTCTGAAGGCACAGATGAGGCGGGACAGGTGGAAAGTGAGGGAGAACAGTTGAAAAACAACACATTTAAGGACATGCTTAAAGCAGCCAAGCTTGCCATTTTTGGCCCATTGCAATCGGGTATTGGAGTTCAAGTTCCAGGAATGACCCATCCCTGGGGGGCATGCTGTTTCATCAAGACGAATCGAGTACCGAACCAACAAGAACTGCGCACCTCTAAGGATTTAGGGGACATGAATCGCGAGAGCAGGGAGTTCCTCCGGGAGCCGCCAGATGCAGGGGTGCCCTCTTGAGGGTGTGTGTGGTGTTGACTGCTGGCAGGTGTGGCTGGGCTGGCGTTGACGGACTGCACTGGCACCTGCTAGCAAAAGCAGGACCACATGCATGTGTTTGCATGCAAGCGCGCAAAGTGAGCGTTGTAAGTGACGGTTGCAAACCACGGGCTCCCATTGCTGGCTGCAGGGTTACAACCAGCTGTCAGATACCAGGATTTGTGCAATGTGCACTGCAATCCGATGGTTCATGATGTATTTAGTGAAGATGGCATTTGATGAACCTTGTCAACATGATACCAGGAGGAAAAGCAGAATTTGATCAGAATTCTCAGAATCAGAATTTGATCAGAGATTTGATGAATCTTGTCAACATGATACCAGGAGGAAAAGCAGAATTTGATCAGAATTCTCAGAATCAGAATTTGATCAGAGATTTGATGAATCTTGTCAACAGGATACCAGGAGGAAAGGAAAGGGAAGCGTGTCCAGCAATACAGGCCAATCAACCCCCCTGAGGTATTGACCATGAAAAAGAACATTAGGAAGCAATCATCACTAGCAAAGGAGTCTACCTTGCGCAATGCACAGGCGAAGGAAGCTGCTTGAGCACAGCAAGGCACACTCGCTGTGGGGCGTCTTGAGCAAAGACCTACGTCTTAGTGTGGATACCACCCCCCACAGCAAACCCTACAGTGCTTGTCCTGCCAGCCAGGCCGGCTCTCGAGCCTCCAGGGCATCTTGCCACACCAACACCTTGCAATCATGTTGAGTTTGATGATCCAGTCAGCCATGTGAGGCCAGAACAGGGGGTACAAACTTGGCCTGATTTGCACTCTGTTAGACCACTGTTAGACCACAGTGTGCTGCTTGACCACACTCCCGAATAACCTTGCAGCGTCCCAGGCCCAGACCAGCCCGGCTTGGACCCAAATACCCACCCAATCATGCTGCAACAACAACACCCCATGTAGGAACGTTCTAAGATCCACCTGCAAAAACAGCTCACAGCCATGGCCCTCTTGGAAATGCATGCCCCTCAGTGTTGCTCACAGTGTTTCGAACAAAGGCGACCAGTCACTTACACACACGCGTACGCACACACTTTCTCCTCTTTCACGCATCCATGCCTGGTTCATCTTAGCACCAAAATCTCCAGCCCTTTGGGTCTTCTTAGCACCAAAATCTCCAGCCCTTTGGGTCTTCTTTGTTACATCACTCCTTTTTCCAGGGATGGGTCATACGTGAATACGCGTATTTTCACGTATCGTAAGAATTGATGAAAAAACGCGCATCTTAAAAATGGCTTTTTGCTGAACGTCAGAAAATACGTAGGGTAATCGCTTCGACATGCCCTGTCAGACCTTCGAGAGACCTCTAGAAAGAGCTGCTGCACACTTCGCCACCCAGGACCCTTCTATTTTGGCATGTGCAAGTGTTTGTAAGCCTTGGGGGTGTGTGGGGGTGGTTGGGGGGTAGTCGGGACCCTCCCTCCCACCCAAGACCCTCCCGGCCCAAAATGGCCCTCCCAATTCACGTATATACGTGACATACGCGTATTTTACACGTATATACGCGTACTGTTAAGCCCAAACTCGCGTATGACCCAACCCTGCCTTTTTCGCATGGCATGTAACTACATACACAGCTATGGGCCCATCACTGGGATCCCACTGTAGGTGAAGTCATCTTCTACACCCTTCTCTGGGCCCATGGAACCACATGGCTTATCAGTGGAATCCCACTGGAAGCTGCATCTTCTACTGCACCCTCCTCTTCGTCTTGTTTGCCTGCTGGGGGATCTGCAGGACCGTCCTCACAGGGCAACTGGAATGCAACAGTTACAGTAGGCAGGCATGCCATCCTCTTGCCTGCACACTCAAAGGCCCCTCACATGCTTGCCCCCCCCCCCCCCCCCGGAGGATCTGCAGGACCCTCCTCCAGGGCAATGAGAATGCAACAATTAACGATGGAAAAAATGCAGGCATGCCATCCTCTTGCCTGCACGCTCATAGGCCCCTCACATGCTGCCCCCCCCCCCCTCTTCAGCTTGATCTTTGCCTTCTCCTTGGTCCCACTCACTCGCTCTCTCCACTGTGTTCCTGTTTCTCTCCCCTTCCTGGGACAGTTTGTGTTGCATACCGCCCTCCGCACCTGCACTGTCATGGGTTCGTCATCAAATGCAGACATGTCCACAGTATGCTCTTCTAATGCCAGCGGGGCGCGGGCTGTCCCACCATCAAGGTGAACTTGCGCTTCAGCGTGACCATCACCCTGGTAGGCTGATCCCTCTGCTCCTGGGCATCTCACAGATCCACACGCCCCCAAGGGTGCAGGTCCCTCCAGCTGCTGCTGCTGCTGCTGCTGCCCCTGCTCGCCCCCGCTCCCTTTCATCCCTCCCTCTTCACCTCCAGCAGCTGGCCGTGATGACTCAGCCCCCAACTGCAGCCTACGACGGGCCACCCTCGGGGTAGGGCTCGCCCCGTCCCCTGCCCCTGGGGTCCCCCCACCGCCCCCTCCTGCCAATGCACCTTTACCGCTTTCTGTAATGCCGCCCCCCCCAGCCGCCCCAGGGGTGGCCGGAAGGCTGTGGCCCTGTGGGCGCTGCTTTGCGCGCGAGGATGTGGGGGTGGTGGGCAGGGGGATGGCGCCCCCCGGCCTCCCAGCCCTGCGCTCCAAGTGTGGAAGGTGGTTTGGGGGGGTGCCTGACCTCCCATCCTGGGACGCAGCAATGACAGCACAGCCGTCAGGACCGCCTGCGCCTTGCTGTGCAGGAGATGGAGCACCGCCACCTGCACTGGGTAAAGTGGACCCTGCAGTGCTTGCTTCCGTGCCATCACGTGCACGGCTCACATCCTCCCTCTGCCGAAATTGCGGAGGGGACACCCCTGTCCTCATGCAAGATGCCCCGGGGCCTAGGGAGCTGCCCCGGTGCAACGTGGGTGAGGACCCAGCCGCCTGTTGCCTCTGCTGCTGCTGCTGCTGCTGCTGCTGTTGCCCCGTAGTGTGATGCGGGGCATGTAGGGAGCTGCCCCGGTGCAATGTGGGTGAGGACCCAGCCGCCTGTTGCCTCTGCTGCTGCTGCTGCCCCGTTGCATGAAGCATGCCCTGCAGGGAGTTGCGGAGGTGGGCGGGGGAGGTGGACATGCGGCGGTGCACTTGCATGGGGCTGCCGCCGATGATGATGCTGGTGGGGTCCTTGGGGGGCAGAGGAGCGCAGGGCACGAGAGTGTCTGGGGGCGCACCCTGGGCCTGTGTGTGTGTGTGAGTTTGTGTGTAAGTGTGCGCGTTTATGTATGTGTGTGTGTGCGTGCGTGTGTGTGTGTGTCAACTCATGGCAAAAAATATATAAAAAAGTTTGATCATAAGGTCTGGTCATCCCTTGTGTGCAGGTTACGCAAAAGCACCCTGTGTCACCTCAGCCCCGAATTCTGAACACATGTTCCGGGGGGGGACTGAAGAGCAGATGACTCGAATGCCTGCCTAGCTATCCGCTCTTCATCAGGACAAAGGGCTTTACTTCTGCAGGGATTCCCTGCACACGCTTTCATCACATAAGCTGCATGCCCCAGCAGTGTGCAATTCCTGGCTGCTGGGCTCACTGCAGACTCCTCCAACATTGCCACCTCTCAATCCCCTCAAGCCACCCATGCCAGTACTAGCCAGCACTCCAACCAACTCAACGAGTACCGTACTAGCCGACATCAAACAGCACACCCTCTGCTGGGGCACAACAAGCACGGCACTCTCCCAGCAATTCAAAACCTCGCGCACACCTGACACCACACGTCACATACACACACATCCCTTGCAGCAGTCAATCACCACGCAACCACCCAAACAATGATCTAAGCACACGGAAACACACCTGCTGCGCCTCAAACCACGCGGTTGCCCGCGCCAACAGCTCAGCACGCTCCGCTGCCTCATTTATGCGTCCCACGCTGCTGCTGGTGCGGACGTTGGCGTCACTGGGACAAGAGGCCCCCCCGGGGGCAGTGCAGCGCTCAAATTGCAGCAGCAAGTGGAAGTCAAGCCTGCAAGGGCGCAGCAGTGGAAGTCAAAGTGCAGCAGCGAGTGGAAGTCCAGCCTGAAGCTGCAGTGGCTGCAGCAGCAGTGGCGCAGCAAGTGGAAGTCAGATTCCAGCAGCAAGTGGAGGTCGAAGTCAGATTGCAGCAACAAGTGAAAGCCAAGCCTGCAGCTGCGGTGGCTGCAGCAGCGGTGGCGCAGCAAGTGGAAGTCGAAGTGCGGTGGCGCAGCAGGGTGCACGGGAGAGCGGCGAGAGGGACGGGCATTGGAGCGCATGGGACCAGGCTTGGAAACCTAGAGAGAGGGGGGGTGAGCGGAAAGCTGCAGTGGCAGGGAAGGGTGCTTGAAGCCTAAGAGGATAATTGCACCATATTCGGGCTGTAGGTTAACCAATGTAAAACCCTGTGCACCATGCGGTGCAGAACAGCACAGGGAAAAGGCAGAACAGCACAGGGAAAAGGCAGGCAAACAGTAGCAGTATGGGGCGGGATGAGGAGGGCGCGGGTGTAGGATGCCTCCATCCCTCATGAGATGTAGGCTGCCTTCATGGGATGTACCATGCCTCCATGTCTCCAGGAGGGCACGGGGTGTAGATGCCTCCAAAAGCAACATGGAGTGGTAGCTTTCCCGTATCTGAGCGTTGCTGACTTGAAAACCCTGGCAAGGACCTTTTGAAGGCAGGGGCTTTGGTCGTGAGGCAGGGTGAGTAACACGCTGCAGCAGCAGAGCATCAGCAGTGTGTGGGAGTTGGTGGCCTTGCCATGTAAGCCTGTTCGTTCCCTGCCTGCATGCGCAACACCAATGGCAATGCATGGACCATTGCCCCAGCATAGCAGCCTCTGAGACTGCAAGGCGAGCTTGCATTGTCCAAAAGAAAGCATCTCCCTACAACTCTGAAGGGTTTGCCGATTGCCATCAAGAAGAAAGGCCCCTGCAGCAACAAAAGGATCCTATGGCATGCAAGGCCCGCAGTCTTTTTGCTAGCATGTCCCCCTGCGCGTGATAAGCGGACTGCTTGTTTGGGATTGCACTGGTAACCGGAAACAAAATTTCCTTGCAGAGTATCGCTGGCGCAGAGCAGCACACGTGCCAGGGCCGCACGCATGACATAACTATACCTTTGCCAGGGCTGCACATATGTCTGGGTTGCACGCCCCTGGGAGTGTCCTGGGGGCACAAGCTTGCTGTCTTTGCACTTGTGTATGCGCATAAAACCCTCTGCAACACAGGCCTGGAAAGTGCCGTGCCAGGAAACAACAAGCGCATAATGCTGGGGCATGCACAAACATGAGCTCACCGTCCCACCCTGTACGGGCCTCACACCAGGGCTGTTCAGCTGGGTACCCACTTGTTTTTTTCATGCTCGGAGGGGACACGCACATACTGCCAATCAAAGGCTTGCGGGTACAGGAACTTGATCTGCTGGATGTATTCCACCTATCAGGGCAAGAGGAGGGCAGTGACAGATGCAGCTGTCAGGGAGATGGACACCCTGCTTTGAGGATGGACATGCCGAAACCGGGTGGGCTAGGTAGCAAACCAAGCTCATGTTAGCACATGTTTGTCCAGGATGTGTGTGCGTCCGGTATCAATCCTCTGACAGGTTTTCAAAAGTTCTTTGAGCAACGCAGGAAGCCCATGACGATCACCTTGAAGTTGCGCTTAGTGACAGACTCAACAATAGGAGCCAACGTGGTTGCTGTAATCTTCTCAGCTCTCCTCTTCAGCAACCCACGCCCAGAGTGCATCAGCTCTGCAAGCAGCGCAACCTTTTCCCATGTCACAATTGCTCCCCAGGCTGCTGACGAGATTAAAAGATGCTGGTGTGTGTGTGTGTGTGTTGTGTCATTCAAAGGCTAGCAAATAATCTTTTGTGTGCAGATCAATAGTTTTCCTTTTGCTGCCTGCTTGCTCAGTTATGGATGCAAGCCCCTGCGGGAGCCAACAGTTCCCATGTTTGCACACACCAAATACAGCTTGCAAGCGCTGCAGATGCTCCGGCAAGCCCTTGGGCGTGGGCTGCTTCTTGGGGCTGCCCATAGGCGGTGCTCCGGTGGCTTGGCTATCAGCGCTACGCTTCTTGGAGGCAGGCGAAGTGTTTGGCGAGCCAGGGGCTACGCTGGGCGTGGGAGAGGACACAGGCGGTGGCTCTGGCAGGGAGCCTCCTGCAGCCAGCAGCATGGCTGCTCCTCTAGAGCGCTTGTTCATGCTTAAGTGTCAAGCTGAACCCCTGCTTGCCCTCTTGAGCTGTTCTTCAGACTGTGATACAAATTCCCTGGCAGACAACCCTCAGCAGAAAGGGATGCTTCAGTGTGTATTTCAAATCTGTGTCCTTTCTCCCTCAGTTGGGTCTCTCCTGGGTGCATCACTGGCCCCCCGTAGGATGTATCATCTCAAAACACAGGAGAGCTAAGCTGGATTGTCTACAATTAAAATTTTTATTTTTAAGTTCAAAGTGATATGAATCGATGAACGCACAGGAACGTTAGCAAACTCTCCTTCTCGGGAAAAGTGGGACAGGATGGCCACCAGCAGCACCACTGGAAGCAGCAGGATGATCAAAGTCAAGGTCAGTGTGTGTTGGTTGGCTCGGGACTTGTGCAGCATGTCAAGTTTTGGACTGGCCTGCTACCTCTGCACCCTCGGCATGCAAACAGCTCTGAGCAAGCCAACTGGACTCTGCATACACAGGTGAAAACCATGGAGCCTGCCACCTATGAGGTCACCCTGCAAAACCAAGTGGGTGACTAGAATGATGACACCAAAATATCATCTCCATCTTGGGTCGAGCGAATACTCTGGTGTTTTGCGGGACAGGGATGCATTCTCACGAGAGGAGGATGCTGTTGGGCAAGGCCTTTTGTTTCCAGGACTTTCATTTCTGCCTACATATGCCGCAGACCTGATTGTGCACGCATGCAATTATCATGCCTTCCAGAAAGTTGTTTTGCCATGGTCTTAGGGGGGCTGGAATCACTGTGCAGCTCAATAAAGATGTGGAGGAGCTCATGCTCTAGGGTTCCCAATACGTGAAGCCCTCGACGGAGCCATGCATGGCCGCTTCTACTGTCACCCACCCTTCTCCACTCATCACCATACAACCTTGTCTACCAAGTTGACGCAACACAGCAGCATGTGCAGACAGCCCTTTCCTTTCCTAATTTCCTCGTCGTGTTGCATTGTCGCATTTGTTGAAGGGTTATTTCTTGTAGCGTCCTAGCAAGCTCATGCCCCCCCACCAGGCATTGTAAGCTTGATGGTTATGCTTGTGGTTCAGGACCTCATGGGGGCTCTCAGTTTAGCTGCTCCGCCATCAAAGATAGTGCTGCAGGGGCATTTGTACAGTCTAACAGTAAGGGGCACTTACACAGTTTGACAAGGTAGTGCTCAAACTTCCGCAAGCCGCAGGTTCCTCTGGCCTCTGATTTGATTTTCATGCATTTATCATGAGCGCGTGTTGGTTGCCTCCCTATTTCCTTGAAAAGAGAGCAACCAGTGAAAAGGCTGTGCATGCTGCATTTCCTGTGCGCTGCCAGGACAGCGTCTCGGACTTGAAAGACAAACTGGTGCCCCTAGTGCATGCGCCAAAGGAGCGGCTCAGGCTCATTTTTCACGGCAGGGCCCTGGGCGACGATCAGGAGACCCTGGAGCATGCAGGTGGGTATGCCTGGGGCCATACAAAACCTAAAACAATTGTTTTTTGAAACGAGCCCATGACCTTAATGGTGGGCCCTGGGCGACGATCAGGAGACCCTGGAGCATGCAGGTGGGTATGCCTGGGGCCATACAAAACCTAAAACAATTGTTTTTTGAAACGAGCCCATGACCTTAATGGTGGGCCCTAGGCGGTGAGCAGGAGACCCTGGAGCATGCGGGTGGGTATGCCTGGGGGCATGCAGGGCCTGGTGTAGGGGCTGCTGATTGTAGTGCTCAACTTGTAGATATGATGCATTTCTTTTGAAAGGCCAGGACACATTAGGTTGGGCCTACGAGGCATTGCCCACATACGTGATTTTTTTTACATTGGGCAAACAGCCATTGAGCACACACGTTAAAATACGCGCTTCACACATAACCCATCCTTGCTGGCCAGTGCTGATTGGCTCATAAAACAGGTCCATGGAGCAGAGGGTGGATGGATGCTGAACACAGCACTGCAGTCCCCGGCAGCAGCAAAAGTAGCGCCCTCTTGTTTAGTCACAAACACATCCCTATGTTTTAAGCTGGGGATAGCTAGCTTTCAAAGTTTTGTCCATTTAGTTATGCGATGGGGCTATAGACAAATTCCTTTTCAACACATGCTGCCATGCCCTTGTTGTGAAACATCTGTCCCATGAACGTCAAAGTCGGTGGTGAGGCATCAGGATTTTTTGTTAGTGCAGCCATTGGCGAAAATGTCGGCTGCAGCCCTCATCCTGCTGCAACCAGCCATGAAAAGATAAAGTGTGCATCTACAGCATCTATATCACTGTGTCTTTACATGTGCAAGATCTTCCAAGGACATGAAGGTTTCTTTAAGGACATCCACAGAACAATTATCTGGAAGGCATCTGAGGAGGTCTTCTGGGAGTATGAGTGCCCCTTGTAAAATGAACAGTGCTCTCTATTTTGGAAAGTCATCCAAGGTTTAGGACCATGTAATGGGCGCTGAAGCATGAAGATGTCAGGGAGAGGATGAGCTCAGCGGTTGGTCATTCCCTAAACAGGCTTCAAAAGCGGCCTGAAGCTTACCCATGTGAATCTGAGAGCATTGGGGCAGGTCTCATGTCCATGCATGGGACCTAAGCCTAAATCCAGAGATAACAGAGGTTACTGTTTTCAGCTTGCTAGGTTACAACTGGTTTTGACCCCCAGCCAGGTAGTTTATCTGCTTGGCTTGCTGGACAGTACCGATAGAGGTTACACCCTTGTTCCTGCTCCCTCATGTCCTTGCTTAAGACACTGAAGACAATGGCCTAATTCCAGGTTAATTTGATGAAGAGCATCTGGTACGGGTGCAAGGCACAAATGCCATGGGCTCGTTTGCAAGGGCGCCTGGTTGTTTGTTTCAGTCGTTACTTGGCGTAGCGTGCAGGACGCCTCCTTTGGATAAGTAGCGTGCAGGACGCCTCCTTTGGATAAGTAGGATTGACCTCCATTTCCTCAGTTAGGGATTGCAGTTCCAAGCAACATTGAAGCCAAGCACGCATGCCTTAACATATAAGGTCTAGGCATGCTAGGGGCCTGCATACACTTGAGCGGGCCTGCATACACTCGAGCAGGCCTGCACTTCCCGTTGTCTGGCCTGCAGACACACATGAGTAATGTTACACCATGACGTGTCCCTGCAATCATCGTGAAAAGGACAGGAGGGGTGCACTTGGTACGTGAAGACACAGTTGCATCCTGATGAAGCAAGTGTCTGATTGATCTGGTGCAGGCATCAGAGATGAAGACACAGTTGCATCCTGATGGAACAAGTGTCTGATTGGTGTGGTGCAGGCATCAGAGATGAAGACACAGTGCACCTCGTCGTCCGCCCTCCTGACGCCCCTCCGCCACCCTCGTCGACAGCAGGTGATTGCCTGCAGACTTGTGTGCTGACCTCTGAGGAGTGACTGTCCAGACGTGCACTTTGACTTGCACTCATCTGCCTACCTGCCACCTAGAGGGGCAGCACCCTCATCAGCAACACGTGATGGCCTGGGCCTGTGTTCTGTTTTCAGAATGAGAGGACAAAAGGCAGTTGACCTACAATAAAAGGCAATGCCCTGTGAATAAACCTAACCTGACCAGCCACACACATTGAATAAGAGTGCTGTTGGGGCCCATCTTGGCTTATTTCCTCCAACGCTTATCGCCCAGATCATCTCTGACTGCTTGCCTGTTTCCCTGCTCTCTCTCTCTCTCTCTCTCTCTCTCTCTCTCTCTCTCTCTCTCTCTCTCTTTGTGCTTTTGATTGACTTCTGGTTGCCTTTGAGGCACATGCAAGTGCCTTGTATCTTGACTCCTCACCAGCCTTGCATACTCCTGGCCAAAGATGCTTTACTCGCAATGCTGCAGTTGGGCTTGGTGATGACGTGCAAGCTGCATGAGTGGTGGTGCAACTTGAGGGCTGCTCCGCATGCCTGTTTGATTAACTGGCCCTCATGTGGCTATCGTACTGTCCTCATGCTATTGTACTGTCTGCTCATGCCTGTACTGTCCTCATGCCTGTTTGATCAAATTGGCTCTCATATGGCTATGTACTGCGTGTGCATGCAGCAACCTCAAGTTCCACGCCGAGTGGCAACTCCAGTGCAGATCCAGGGGGTATCAACAGGGTGAGTCAATTTGTGCCCTGTGTGGTGTGTGTGCATATGTGTGTCGTGTGTGTGTGTGTCTGCATATGTTTGTGTGTTCGCATGTGTACGATGACTGGCTTTGGGTTTGAATGAGAGATTAGGGTCAGCAGCTGAAAGTTTTTGCATATGCTGGCGCTGCAGTGGCACTTCTCCACCCATGTGTGCTTGTTTGAGCCCAGCGCATCCTTTGCCTGCTTCTAGCGCATCCTTTGCCGTTGGTATATGCAAGACATTACTGTGAGCATCCTATGCTTGTTTGAGCCCAGTGCATCCTTTGCCTACTTCTAGCGCATCCTGTGCCATTAGTATCTACAAGACGTTGCTATGAGCGTCCTATGCTCGTTCAACTCCAGCGCATCCTTTGCCTGCGTCTTACGCACCCTGTGCGCTGGTGAGCACGAGGTGTTGCTGTGAGCATCCTATGCTCGTTCGAGTGCAGCGCATCCTTTGCCTGAGTCCAGTGCATCCTGTGCAGCTGGTAAACAAGAGGCATTGCTGTGAGCATCCTGTGCCCATTAGAGTCCAGCGCACCCTATGTCACAAGTAAACGCGCGGTAGCCTCTGCCACCTTCATTAAGCCTTCAGCTACACGTGTGGAGAGGAAGGGCAGCCCAAAACAGTTGCTTTGCTAGTGCTGGCATAATGGCACATGGCGCTCTGCAGGGCGTAATGTTAGCAGGCTCGCTCCGCTGCCTACATCGCTCACCTCCTGGTCCCCCTACTGGTGCACACACACACACACACACATGGATGATTCCCTGCAGTTCCTGCAAGGCGTGATGTCCTCGCTGACCTCCCCCCCCTCCGGACCCGGAGCCGCAGGCTCTGCATCCAATAGAGGCCCCCCTGGCAGCACCACCGGCCGCGCCTCCACAACCACCACCACCACTCCCGCAGGTGGCAATGCAGGGGGTGGGGGAGACAGAAGTGCTGCATCTGCTGCTGGTGGTGGCCCAGACGGTGGGCCTGAGGAGGTGCCCCACCTGCTGGCGACCTTTGCTGCATACCTGCAGCGCCTGCAGTCCCCTGACTTCAACCCTGCCCCTGTGCCCATCTCCTCGCTGGCGCTGGGTGCGTGCTTGTCTTGAGCGTGTGTATGTGTGGGTGGGTGGGGGTGAGTTTGTGTTTGCCTTGAGCGTGCTACTCGTTGTTTTTCTCAAGCCTTGTCTGGACTGCACATGTCTGCTCTTGTGTACTTTTGTTTGAAGGCCTGTGTTTGGGCAGCACACGATTGGCAGACACTCGTGTTCAGCTCAGGGTATGAGGAACCTGATGTACAACAAGTGCTTGTGCAAAATGGCAAGCGAGGGTAAGAGGACGGCAAGCGATGTTGCGGTTATCTGTGTATGTGTGTGTTGTGTGTGTAGCTTGTCACCAGGTGTTGACTATGCTGCCTGTAAGAGGGCGGCAAGCGATGTTGTGATTATCTGTGTGTGTTGTGTGTGTAGCTTGTCACCAGATGTTGACTATGCTGCCTGTAAGAGGACGGCAAGCGATGTTGTGATTATCTGTGTGTGTTGTGTGTGTAGCTTGTCACCAGGTGCTGACTATGCTGCCTGTAAGAGGGCGGCAAGCGATGTTGCGATTCTGTGTGTGTTGTGTGTGTAGCTTGTCACCAGTGCTGACAATGCCGCCATGACGCTCATGGGTTTGTCGACTACCTCTTTCTCTCTCACTCTCTCTCTCTCTCTTTCTCTCTCACACACACATACACACACGCACGTAGATAAACACGCACACACATGCAGGTACTCCACTGGAAGAGGTGCTAGTGGCCTTGACTGAGTCGATACAGAACATCCTGCAGGGCACGTACCTGCCAAGCCATTTGCAGGTGGGTTTCTTGGAAGTCTGCTGTGGTGAGTCGGTGCAGGGAGGGCCAGCACTTGCTCTCAATGATGTGAAAGGAAGCCCCAGCATTGATTTTGGCATCAGTCTTGGAATCCCAAGAACGGCGCCATCACTGAATGCTGAGGCGCGCGTTTGCAACAATGAGGGCGAATGCTTGCACTGTAAGAGGCAAGGATGGACCTCCATAAAAGGGGGCCAATTCCAGACCTTCCATTTGGCACTCCAAGAATGAAACTCATGCAGAGGCATGCTATCATGTTGACCAAGGCAAGTGCTTGCACTGTGGGAGGCAAGCATTGGTAGCCCTCTGAGAGGATGAAATGAAAACCTTACGTCAGGTTCTGCCTACAAGTGTTTTTTTGTGCTCCTGTGCTTTTAAACCACCAATGTGTAGGCCACTGTTCTTACATACTTGTTTTTATCCCTTGCATTGATCTCATTTATCGCATCCCTGACATCAACCACTGTTTGATCTTCATGTGCTTCCGACTGGTAAACCGCATCCATTGCATTGATCCCAAATCCTGCATCCATTGCATGAACAACTTTTCAATTCTTACCTGCTTCGTTGCATCGATCTGGACGCATCCAAAACTAGCTCTGACAAGGAGAACTAAAATCCAAGTCCACAATTTAGTACATTCTTAAATACAGCACTTTAGTTGGACTTGCCCGTGCCTTTTTTAGGTTGGTAGGAACGTCACTTACAGGCTCCAGAAGCTGAACCTACGTGTAACCTTTTCTAGTTGCCCCCAAGATCACTCTGAAGGAGCTGCACGCCCTGCTTAATTTCCAGGTAGCCTGCTGTCAGGGTTTATGATTGCCTGTTCGTTTCAAAGCAAGGCTGTTGGCGCAAACCCTCCTGCCTGCCCTCTGCCTCACCGCCACCTCCCCACTCTCCTCCTCCTCACCGTCACATTTCCTTACTTCCACATCTTGTTAGTGCCAAACAGCATGCTACAACTGCAACACAATTCACAGGCATTGCTAGACACGTCCATGACGGACCCGGCTGGCCTACTCCCCGCCACTCCCTCCAGCTCTTCCTCCGCTCCCGCTGCCTCTGGCCAACCCACCACCACCTCCTCAACCACCAACAACCAAGGTATAACCACCACCACCACTACTACCACATCCTCCTCATCTGCCTCCACGTCCTCATCGGCACCAGCCTCTCAAGCCCCTGGGGCGACAAGAGCTGCAGGCACGATGCGTGCGCGGGCTGGGGGTGCAACTCCCGCTTCCGCTCGCAGCAACATGGTAAGCCCAGAACATGTATCTGTTTCAAGGCATGCACTTTGGCGTAACGCTTGCATGCGCTGAGGTGGGATTGAAACCTGCATGCACAGAGGCTCAAGATTTCAGGCAGTGAGTGTTGTTGCATCTGGAATGAATTTATCCAAACCTTGTGCTCGTGCATGGGTGCATCTGTCTCCAAAGTTGTCAACAGAGTATGAAGGAACTGAAATACAAAAGAGAGGAGCAACAGCAAACCAAACGCCTCAGGCAATGAAGAGACATGCCGGAGCCTCTCAAAGGGGCCACCCTCCTTTGTGGTGCTGCAGCTTGTGGTGCAGCTCACGTGGTTGTCGCGCCTCTTTGGGATCAATGTAGTTTTGATCCATTTGCACTGGCTAGAGCAAAGCAACAGGGAAAGTTTTGGCGTTTTATCTGCCGGATCCTGGATGGCTTCTTGCCGCTCCGGGGGCGCTGGCCTATCAGTCGCACCTTTCTAATTTACAAGTTTACACAGGGAAACCATTAGTCAGTAGACGTGCATGACTGCTAGGTTGTGGCATACATACAACAGTCGCATTCAATTGTACCTGTTATGACTGCTGGTAGCCTCTGGATCCCTCTTAGTGCTCCAAGCAAACGTTTGACCGGCCACCTGCCACTCAAGGATTGCTGGCCTAGAACATGCTGCTTTCAGCTGACACCCGTGTTTTGAAGCTCCGCCCAGCGCTATGTTGGCCCAGCGCTATGTTGGCCCAGCGCTGACAAAGGAAAAAGGCAACCACACATCTGTTTACTTTGGGCTGCCGGGTTGGCAAGTCAGCACAAACAATTATAAGGTCATGATGCAACCATAAGGTCATGATGCGACCATAAGGTCATGATGCAACCATAAGGTCATGATGCAACCATAAGGTCATGATGCAACCATAAGGTCATGATGCAACCATAAGGTCATGATGCGACCACAAGGTCATGATGCAACCATAAGGTCATGATGCGACCATAAGGTCATGATGCAACCATAAGGTCATGATGCAACTATAAGGTCATGATACAACCATAAGGTCATGATGCAACCACGGCAAGCTGCCTGGTGTTGGACGAACTGCACAAGAGCAGCACATGCCACAACATACATACACACACGCCCTTTATATTTTTGAGCAGCTCCTTTTCCACGTTTTTTTATTTAATCATTTGTCATGCTGTGTATGAGTCCTTATTTGCAGCGCTCATGTGCTGTTGCGTGTTGTGCAGGATGGGCGTAGTGCCAACCGCCCCAGCGCCAATCCACCTACCACCCGACCACAGTACCGCTACACACCTCTGGCAGTGGCGGCCCTGGCGGAGCTCTTGCGCAGGTACCGTGCTTATGTTGCAGGTCCTGTGCTTGTGTGGCAGGCACTTGCTTGCGCGGTGGCTGCCCTGGCTGCGCGCCTGTGCAGGAATTTTATTTTATTTTGTATTGCAGCTGCTTGCTTGTGCTTGTGTTGCATTTGCTTGTGTAATGGTGGGTTTGGCTAGCTGAGCTTCTGTGCAGGAACTCTGCTTGTTTGTGTTGCAGGTCCCGTGCTTTTGTTGCAGGCACTTGCTTGTGTGGATGAGAGGCCCTGGCTCAGCTCCTGCGCACCCCCCTCCCTTGCTGCTTGGCTTCTTACATTGTGTGTCCAGGTGCAATGCCTGCGCACATGCACTGCGTGTGCTGGATGGATGGGCTTGCGCACACCACCTTCAAGGGTTACAAGGGTTACCAGGGGTTGGCCTACAGCCTGAGACGCTAGCTGATCGGCTGCTGCTCACCGCCTTCAATTCAAGCATAGGGCCTTGATCTAAGCATTAGCTTTTGCCAGCAGCGCCATGCTTGCACCGCTGTGCTTGGCGCTTGTGATAGAGGCGCACAGCCTTTCTTTTACAGTCATGAGTAGCAGATGCGCCATGTAGGATGTCATGCCCTTGTTCGTTGCTAAAAAGGCAGCAAAATCCAATTCTGCCTGTGCAGGGTTGACGTCTGTGTCTGCAGAGGCAATTTTTGGCCAGTGCCAACTCTCTCACCGCTACTCTTGTCTCTACTTGCAATGGACAGACGCCCATTTTAGGGCAAGGTCTGCAGCACTAGCGCTGCTTCCCCGTGCTTTGTGTGCTTGAGCAGGGTGGACGCCCACTTTGTGGCGAATCCCAAAGCACTTTCGCTGTGTGTATTGGTACTAACATTTGCTGACTATAATTTGCTTGCACTGAGTGGACACCCACGTTGTGGCCAACACAGAAATTGGTCAGATCAGATCTTCCGTTGAAGCTTAAATATCTTTAGAGCACCTATACTGTGTGCTTGTTTCCAACACAATTACACTTGCTGACCGTGGTTTGCTTGCGCAGGGTGGACACCCACTTTGTGGCCAATTCTAGAGCGCTTGCACTGTGTGCACCGTTTCCAACACTTTTACCCTTGCTGACCGTGGTTTGCTTGTGCAGGGTGGACACCCACTTTGTGGCCAACTTGCAGCCCCAAATGCGTGAGCTGGCCACCACGCTGCTGGCAGCCACGCCCGCTTGTTCACGCTTAAGCATGCAGCAGGCACGTGTGTTGTGGGTGTGTGGGTGTGGGTGTGTTTATATTGGGGGGGCATGCACCCCCTTGCACCAGGATGTACATGCATTTGCTTGAGTATGGTAATCCGTTTAAGTGGCGTGGGTTGGACGCATGCGTGTGCAGGGTGTGGGGTGCAGCAATCTCTTGGTGCAGCGTTGCTCGCCAGTTGGGCAGTGTGTGCAGCGGAGGTTGCACAAGGAGAGGTTGCACTAAGGGAAGGGCAGCAGGGCTGCAGCAAGCGGATGTGCGCAAATCTGCCTGCTGAGAAAGGGTGTGTGTGACAGCAGATACAGTGGTCCATGCGGAATGATATGTCCATATGGCGTGTGCTGCAGATCCCTTGCGTGTGCTGTCCCCCCTGGGCAAAACCCTGCCAGGTACTTTGTGTTCAAAAATGGATCCTGGAAGTCTCTGCTGCTGCAGCTGCAATTGCAGCTGTGGCTCCAGGAGGCTGCCACAAACCCAGTTAGCCCCAGAGGGCTGCTGCGAGTTTTGTTGGTCCCGCATTGCAGCCATCAAGGTGCTGCTGTTCTTGCTGCTGATGCTCTTGCAGCATTCCTTGCCTCGTGCAGAGCGCAAGGTCCAAAGCCTGGCCTCTCAGACCAGGCCTCCACTGCTGCTGCAGCTTTTTCCATTGGGCTGCATGCTGTGCCTGCTCCCCGGGCTGCTGATGGCCCTTCTGCACAACCGCCCTGTGTGCAAGCCCCAGGCCTCTGCAGTCTGGCCTTCCAGCACAGCGCCTCTGCTGCTGCTGCAGCTGCGATTTGGCTGCGTGTTGTGGTGCTCCTCTGGTTGCTGGTACTGCTGTTGCATACCTCACCTGGCGCACAAGCCACTTTCCTACACCTAAAGTTTGGCCTCTCTGAGCATGCCCCTGTTGCTGCTGCTTCTGCTGCTGCGAATCGGCTGCATGCCGTACTGCTCCTCCTCTTACCGATGCTCGCGCTGCATACCCTGTGTGCTTGCAGGCAAACATCCGCAGCCTGGCCTCCCAGCTGCATGCCTCTGCTGCACTCCTCACGGAGCTCACGCGCATCGCGTCTGCTGTGTCCTGCGCAAACGCCGGCAACATCATGGCCCTGGCAAACAATACCGCCTCTGTCATCCAGCCAGATGGTGCGTGTGTGCGCGTGCTCGTGTGTCTGTGTGTGTGCGCATGTGCTTGTGGGTGGGTGGGTGAGTGGGTGGGTGGGTGTTACAAAGAACTTCATCTTTGTTTGCTCAGTCCTTTTACTCACTTGGCTATTAAGCAACTAGTTCCAAGTATATCTCTGGCGCAAAAAATGAGTGCAAAATACTTTCCACGCAACATGGGACCGGAGTATGATTGAGCAGCGCTGTGCAAACTCATGGCGCATGGTTTACTTGTCGCGCAGCCTGGGAGAAGATCCTGCTTTATTCTAGCTGTGGTGCACAGGCTTCTAGCCGGGAAGCCTGGGAGAATATACTGCTGTGAGCCTCGACACGCTTTTGACGCTTCTGACACGTAAAACACCACTGCAGGTTCTGGGCCTTCGTTCCTTCCTTTGGTGCCCCGCGCGGCCTCCATGCCGCCCTCCATGTTCCTGGGTAGGTCTGCAGGCATGCGCATGCATGTCTCACTTTGCATCTGTCAAGCTGCATGCACATGGATGTCCCCTTCTGCATCTCAACCTGCATGCACGCGTGCAGTACAATAAAAATGGAGGGTCGCTGCAGCTATGCTCGCACCCTCTTTGCACAAACCCTCCAGCACTGTGACATGTGATATTGCAGTTGTGCAAGTCAGGTGGCACAGCAGCACCCTTGACTCTTGTGAGGCTCACCCACACCTGCACCGTACGCCCTCCATCACGTGAGGAGTTACACAGTTGGCATGCTTCCCCACAACCTGGACGATACAGCTTCTCAAACTAGCACTGCACTCACCCAGCAAGCTGCAGCCACTTGTGCAAGAGGGCAGCATGCGCATCCACAACAGAGTGACACCACCACATGTCACCACGCCAGCACTGTGCTCACCCTCTGGCCTTCAAGCACCCTCAAAACAAGTAGGGTGCGACCCTGCGCGCCCTGCTCGTGCCAGCACTGTACTTACTGGTCTTTCTCCCGAGGCCATAAAACATGACGGAAGTGATTGAATTTACATACTGGCATCATTATATACGCATTCGCTTATCACTTGGTGCCCGAAATTTTGCCCGAAAAAAGGCAGTCCCACACGCCCTGCTCACGCCCCCACTCTTTGCCCCTTCCTTCACCCCACGCAGAGGATGGCAGCATGCCTCAGATCACGGCTGGGCCCCCCAACCTGGAGGCCATCCTGGCCGGCATAGGTATGCCTGCAGGCATAATGGGTATGAGTATGGGTGCCCCTCCTTTCCCCACCCCACCGGCTGGCGGCAGCGATGGCGGTGCCCAAGCAGGTCGTGGCGGGGACACCACCACAGGTTCAGGCCGGGACGCTCCCACACAAGAGCCAGGGGCTGGTGGAGGGGCAGGCACACATGGAGGAGCAGGCGAAGGAGGGGCGGGGGGTGGTGCCGATGGGGCTGGTGCTGGCGGGCGACCAAGCGTGCATGCCATGCCTGGCCTGCCTCCTGGGATTCAAGCCATGCTGGGGCCGATGCTGTCGCAGATGGGCATGCCCATGGGCCAAGGTGAGTTGTGCATTGGTTGGTGCCGCAGATGGGCATGTCCGTTGGTGTCCATTGGTGTGTCCATTGGTGTCGCAGGTGGGCATACCCCTGGGCCAAGGTGAGCTGTGCATTGGTTGGAGTGTGACAGCAAATCGTGTTTGATTGCGCTTTGTTTCATTGTAAAGTCATTGCTGGAGAGAAGGGGCTGCTTGAGGGGTTGTGGGCAGTGAGGCATGCAGGCCTGATTGGGCTTATCAGCCCTAGTTCAGAATGTGGATCGGTAATAAAAATAGATGGTTGTTTTTTTCATTGGGGGTAGCGAGGCATGCAGGCCTGACTGGACCTACCAGCCATGGTTTATAGTGTCAACATGCATACAATGAGGTGCAGGCGTCTTATCAAATTAGGGCAGCGAGGCATGCAGGCGTGATTGCCCCGACCAGCTAGTGCTCCCCTTGGGACTGCCAGCTTGTGCTTGTAGCTTAAAACTGCCAGCAGGCAGGCATCCTATAGCCGTGCTTCATCATGGGGCCGATGCTATTGCACACACCCACCTGTCGAATTGACCTCTCACCGCCACGCGCCACGGTCCCACAGCGTCCACTTCCTCAGGGACTACAGGCATGGGGCCAAAGAGGGTCCCAGGCTTGATTTGCCAGGGGTCAGAGTGTCTGTGTAAACACTTATGCCATGAGAGGGATTGCCTGCAAACGCATTTAAGCTTTTTCCTAAAGCATGAGCATCAAAGGTGAACATCGAGATTGCCTTCAACACCCGGCTTCACACTCTCTCCCCCCCGATCCCTCCGCGCTTGCAGAAATATGGGAGGAAGCCCCAGGGCATCGCAGTGGAGCCCGGCAGTTACCAGTTCTCCATCTCGCTTGATTTCACCTGGCTCCGCGTTCTCTCTTTTAATGCCTTCGCGCACGCAGGGGATGGGAGGATGCCCCAGGGCATCACAGTGGAGTTGGGCAACATCATCTTACCTTGAAAAGCCAGTGTCGCATGTTCTCCTTCACATGTTCCTCCGTGCACATAGGCAAAGGGAGGATGCCCCAGGGCATCACAGTGGAGCCAGGCAGCTTTTGGTCCCCATCAACACCTTGCTTCGCATGGCCTCCTCCCCATCCCTCTGTGCACGCAGGGGGAGGAAGGATGCCCCAGGGCATTGCAGTGGAGCCAGGCAACTTCCAATCCCCTTCAATACCCTGCTTCACATGTCTCTATGTGCATGCAGGGGAAGGTAGGATGCCCCAGGGCATCACAGTTGTGCCAGGCAGTCTCTGGTCACTTTCAACTCCCAGCTGCATAGGCTCTCCTCCCCACATTGCCGTACACGCAGGGGAAGGAAGGATGCCCCAGGGCATCACGGTGGAGCTGGGAGACATGTCGGACCTCTCCCAGTTAGGGCCTACGCTGCAACAGATCATTGGGGGGGCACTGAGTGGGGCTGTCCCTCCTCCATCCACGCCACCCACGGATTCAGGCAAGGATTAGCATACATGGTCAAATGCACAAATGTACATGTTTATCAGACATGGTCAGATGTACGTAAGCACAAGGTTAATACACAAGATCAGGTGTACGTATGTACGAGGTTATCAGACATGGTCAGATGTATGTATGTGTGAGGTCATCATTCAAGGTCAGATGTACATGTCAGATCAAACGTGATCGAATGAACATATTAGGTGACGTGTCTGCGCGTGAGTCAAATGGTCATGTGGTGTCACATTTGTATGCAGGGTTAAAAGCCGCTGAGATGTAGGGTGCCCCTGTGTATGATCAAAATGGTCATGCAAGGTCGAGGTTCCACGCATTGGTCTAGCGCAGACAAGAATCAGGGTGCTCCTCTTCATCATAATCAAATGGTTTTGATTCATTCCATGCGTTAATTCGTTCCGTGCGTTGGTCAAGCGTATGGATGCGTATGGATGAGAAGGATGGTACTTTTGTGCGTGATGTGGGCTCCTTGTCTGCCGAGGGATGCTGCCTGCTGTGCTGAAGATGCTAGGATCTGCTGGGTCCCCCTGATTTTATAGGTTGCAAGACCGAGTGTCCATGCATAATCAAGATCAAGTACGGTTAGGAGAAGTAGGATGCTTGTGCGGTGATGGCTTGCTGTGTGCCTTCTCCTGGAGGTGCTGGGGCCTGCTGGATCCCCTTGGTATAGGTTGCGAGTGCTTCAAGGATACATTCAGGGCTCACCGATAAAGGGCCGGAGCAAGGACATGCAGGGATTTGTGCTTGTATGTTGTAGCCTTGATATGGTAGAAAGAAGAAGAAGAAGAAGAAGAAGAAGAAGAAGAAGGAGAAGGAGAAGGAGAAGGAGGAGTGGTAGAAGTAAGAGTAATAGAACACACGCACACGCATATGCGCGCACACACACACACACGTGTGCATTGTTGCAGATCATAGTTCTTGCTTGTAGTGCAAGTGCACAAGCTCTGACTCCGCCAAGCATCTGGTTATTTTTCCTTCTGCTTGCATGCACGCAGGGCGTAGCAACACAGCTCCTCGCTCCTCGACTACCACCACTACCAACAACAACACAAGCAGCAGAGCAGCGCGGCCAGGTAGCAGCAGCACACCAGCAAGCCGTGGGGGAAATGCAGGGGGTTCCAGCAACAGGAATCGGAGGACAGAGGGGCCTCGAGGTGGCCAGGCAAGTGTGGATGCACTGGAGAGTGTGTGTGTGTGTGTGTGTGTGTGTGTGTGTGTGTGTGTGTGTGTGTGTGTGCTCGCGTGCGCAATAGAAAGATCGCAACCCAGAGTCTGTGATGGCACAAATTCCCAATCCCATTCAAGACAGCTGGGATAGAGTTGGGGGAAGCAAGCAAATAGAGTGACGCATAATGAGGTGTGGGCCAAGTGAGTGAAACCAACATTCAATGAGAGAAATGAGAGTGGAGTGCGCAATGCAGGTCGTGCACACAAAGCTGCCTGCTGGTCAGCTCAGAGTGCTGCGTCACATTTTGCATGAAGGAAACACGCTTTGGCTTCTGACCATGGTGCGGTACCAAAGCAGGTTGCGTCAGCCCTGCATGTAGGCTGGCGGTGCTTTGGGTAACGCGATACAAACACAGTGTGGACTAACACGCCTAGGCTAAACACGCTTTGGCTTCTGACCATGGTGCGGGAGCAGGTTGCATCAGCCCTCTGTTGTGTCCAGCCGCCTGCACCAGCAATCCAGCATTGTTTGGCATCCGCGCCATCCTGTGCTTTGCACGCATAGAAGGGAGTCAAGCCTGGGGGCAGCCCTGCAAGTCATGGGTGGCCCACATCTCCTCTGATATCTCCTCCGTTGTGTCCAGCCGCCTGTACCAGCAAACCAGCATTGTTTGGCACCCATGCCATTTTGCGCCTGTGCGCGCAGGGACGGGACTCAAACCTGGGAGCGGCCCTGCAGGTCATGGGCCCCTTGGTGGCCCGCATCTCCTCTGACGTCTCCTCTGTGGTGTCCAGCCGCCTGCACCAGCACATCAGCTCATCCTCGGACAGGCAATCAGGGGCCCAAAGCGCTGAAGACATTGCCAGTACAGCAGGCAGCATCGTAAACCAAGTGTGTGTGTGTGTGTACGTGTGTGTGTGTGCGCGTGTGCACCTGCCTTGGCTAGCCGATCTGCATGTGCTGGTGCTCAACATTAAATGCTTTGTGCCCACCCACTGACCGAGGTTTTGCTGATCTGCTTGCGCCTATGGATGTGTTTTTTATATTTGTATTGCAGGCGCATCTTTGATGTAATGTTTGCATCCATCATGTCAACGCCATGAGGCACAATAGCTGCTGGTTTGAATCACAAAAGCTGTTACTGTGGGTATAAAAGGACAACAGTGAATCATAGAAGGGAAGCATGCTCTCTTTGTCATCGTAGTGTTGCTGGTCTGTATCGCAAGTGCTGAGCAATGCACTTGCACTCAAGTTCTTTCGATTATTGACCTGCAATTCTAGGTGGTACTGGGCAACATGCTCTCATCCACCATGGCCTCACTGACGGCCTATCAAAATATTTTCATTTTGCTTTTGGCTTGCAATGAACACAGGTGCTGGGCAACATGCTTTCATCCACCATGTCCTCTCTGATAGCCCACCAAGGGGCGCTGGAGGAAGCGCTGCAAGGTGTTGATGAGCACACTGATCCCGGAGACATGGCGCGCCAGGTGTGTGTGTATGTGTGTGTGTGTGTGCAAGAGGCGGTCATCTGAGGCATGAGATTGTCTGTTTTTTCCATGCTTCCCACACAGGTGCCCCGGGGTTTGCTGTTTTCATGCTTGGGCCCCTTCTGTTGCACACACAGCAAAATTTGGGACACATGCCCAGTTAGCAACGGCAAGGACCTTACTTTTTGACCACTGAATCTCCATTCCAGGCCACCCACTGCACTGAATTGAGTGATTTTGTTTTAGTGATTTGGGGTCCTGTATCACAAGACGATCTTTGCAAAAGGAATGGGATGAAAAGACCCAGTGTTAGATGAGGTACAGAATTCAAGCCATCTCCCTTACAAGAATCCAGCACGAGGGGTGCCAAAAAGGTCAATGTTTGACCTCCTTCTTTCCTTTCTTGAATATGCAGGATGTTAACATAGTATATGGAGGTCGCAATGACATGATTCTGAAAATGGAAAGTGATCCTAGGGTGGAACTGTTGGCTGTTTTGGGTGATCTGAGGTTCTCCAATTTTCATCATTTTTGCTGAAATATTCTTTATACAATGGTTGGTGTGATTGGATTTGAAAAAGGAACACGAGAAGGAGCATGCCTGGCAATATAGGCCAGTCAACCCCCTCTAGTGTGATGCGCAGCGAATGTCTGGTACAAAATAAGGAGCGTAACATCGGGGATAGGGCCAGGAATGCCTGGAATGTGTATGCTGCTGTACCCGTCAGCCCCTGGCCATGCCGTGGAATTTTTGGAATTTTCCCCTGCAATCCTGTGCAAAAACAAACGGTCTTCAGCCAACCTAGAAGGCTGCACATGAGGCAGGTGCACTGCATGTGGCAGGTCCAGTGATTCATTGTTACATGGAGCAACTCAGGAGCATTGTTGCGTGGAGCAACTCAGGAGCATGGTTGTGTGGAGCAAATTGTTGCGTGGAGCAACTCAGGAGCACCGGGAGAGGTGAAACCATATCAGTGCCTATCAGCGCCCATTCTCCACTGTTGCTGCATGGAGCAACATGGACTTTCAAGAAAGAGCACCTCTCCTTGCCTCTGGACGGGCAAATCATTGTGGCATGGAGCAACCCAGGAGCCCTCCGGCACTTCACAAATCAAGCACGCCAGTCATCACATGCTCAGGGCTTTGCACCCTACTAACTATATCTTCGCACATGCACATGTTGACGCAGGTCATGGATGTCGTGGCCTCCATCACCCGGCCCTCTAGCTCAGGCGGTGGCGATGGGGGCGTGGAGCCTCGCGCTGCGTCTGACTCAATGCGTGCGGCCATGCGTATGATCCATGAAGACACAGATGATGGGCCTCCCCCTCTTCAGACTGACAGTGAGAGGGAGGCAGACATGGATGACGATGAGGAGGACGGTGATGAGGAGGAGGAGGAGGAGGAGGAGGAAGAGGAGGAAGAGCAAACAGACAGTGAGGACGACCGGCGGCCCCGCAAGGCGAGGAAGCCATCCTTTGAGGACAGAGGTGAGGAGGCTTCCCCTGCCAGCATGCCTGCTGCTGCGACCCTGTCGGCGGCGCAGGCAACAGAGGGAGCGGGCAAGCCAGCTTCAGGTGCGTGTGGCCAGGCTAGGAAGCCATCCTCTGAAGACTGAAGCGGGGAGGTGTCTCCTGCTAGCGTGTCTGCTGCTGCGGCCCGGTCAGCGCCAGAGGTGACAGAGGGGGCAGGCAAGCTGGATGCAAGTATATGTGGGCTATTTATGTCATTTGGGGCGTGTAAGCAAATTGTGTTCTTCAGGAATCAACACCATCAAGAAGATTGAATGGCGGCGGAGGGGACAGAGGGATGAGTGAGCATACCAGCAGCGGCTGTGTGGGCTTATTTGGTCATTCAGGGACCGTCAGGTCATAATTTGATCAGAGCGCAGATCTTGACAGTCGGTTTGCATTTTTGAAAGCAACAATCAAGATCTGCTCTCTGGTCAAGCTCCCACTTGACCGATTGGTGAGGTTTAACGTAGGGATGCTCATGAGCAAGAGCGCATGTTATGTGCTTTATGGCTAGCCAACGCTGCTGGCTGCGTGACGATTCTTTCCCTTAAAAGAAAGGATCTTCCTCTCTGAAGAAAAGCATGCTATGTACTCATCAGTGGTTTGCGAGATAAGGCTGTATGTCAATTCGAAACAGATGTGGATGGGCCGGCATGTGTGACCCTGAGCTGGGCAAGCTTTCCTCACATGCTGTCATGCTCCACATGTTTCTGTGTAAGCAGGAAAACCCATGAATGTGTGTGTCTGCGTGTGTGCACGTGTGTGTGTTGACTCCACATGCACGCTCAATGCTGTGTATGTATGTGTGTGTGTTTCGACTCCACATGCACGCTCAAGCTGACCCCTCAAAATTTAATGCCATCAAGAAAGAAAGTCCAGACTTCAAAGGAGGCCACACGGTGCCAGCGTTCCATGCCTGCGCATCTACGCAGCTGCGCATGCTCAGTACAGGCATCCTACACTGTCCCACACTTTTTCCTATCTGCACCTGTGTCATGGACATTCGCTGCTCAGCTGATGTTGTACCACCCCTGCTCTTGTCGCTTTCTCTTTGTTGACTCAGACTCGGCAGCAGGAGGGCTTGACAGTACCACCATGAGCCTAGCAGCAGGGTCCGAAGCCAAAGCTGAGGGGAACAACAGCAGCAGCTCAGGTCCCCCACCCTCCGCCCCTGCAAGCACTAACCCACAGCCCAGCCCTGCTCCTCCAGCCTCCACCACCTCACCCAGCACTGCCAACGGCGGCAGCAAGGAGGAGCGTGGAACAGGAGCTTCAGACACAGATGGTGGCCAGGCAGAGGGCGGGCACGTGTCAGAAGGCGGGGCAGCCGGCGGCAGCAGCAGCGGCCCCAGCAGCGCCGAGGTTGCAAGTAAGGCGGCTGCTGCGAAGGGTGAGGGGGCAGGTACGGCAGGGCCAAAGGGCCTGGGCCTGGGCCTGCGCCCGCCCTCCAAGGGCGGGCGCGCCAACGTGGTGGTGCCGCGCCGCGGCAGCAACGGCAAGGCTGCCAGCCCAAGCATGCACCCAGACAAGGATGGTGATGGTGCAGGGGAAGCGGGAGGGGAGGGGGAGAAAAAGGGGGGCACGAACACGAGCGCGGGTGAGAGTACAGGTGGGGATGGGGCGGGGGGCAACCGGCCTCCGCCTGACATGGCTGCAATAATGGGTATGATGGGACAAATGTTCGGGGGGGGGCGCGCAGGGCCGAGGGCCTGGTGCAGCTGCTGCTGCTGCTGCTGCCAGCAGCAGCAGTGATGGTGGTAGCGGAGCAGGGGCTGACGGCAGCACAGGGGGAGCAGCAGCAGTGCATGCAGCAGGGCCTGCAGCAGGAGGAGGAGTACCGAGGCCCCCGCCAGACCTGCCAGCGATGCTGGGCCAGATGCTGGGGGGCGCTCCTGCAGGGGCGCCACGCACTGCAGGGCCTGGAGATAGCAGCAATGGTGGTGGTAGTGGTGTTGTTGGTGGTGGTATAGGCAGTGCACGCGGGCCTCCGCCAGACATGGCAGCCATTATGAGTCAGATGCTGGGTGGAGGCGGCGGTGGTGGAATGGGGGGGCTGATGCAGATGGCGACGCGCTTGGCATCAGATCCCAATGTGGCTCCCATGTTTGACTCTGCGTTCTCGCAGCTGGCAGGCGGGGGAGGGGGGCCGGGGGGAGGGGGGCTAGGAGGCTTACTGGGAAGCCTGATGGGAAGCATGGCACCCCCTCGTGGTGGTGGTGGTGCGTCAGGTGCGTGTGTGTATGTGTGTGTGAGGGTGTACCTGGAGTCTACAATCGATTTAACTGGTTTTGAGGTACGTCATGCTCAATCTTTTGGCTCACTTGGTGAGGTACCTTTTTTCTTAGCAACATGCTGTACACCCTCGTCTCACAAACGCACACACGCATTTGTGAACCATAGATTAAACACAGAAGTCGCCCGGTTGCTGACGTGTGCATGTGAGCGCTCACACACAGACACACACATTCGTACGTACGCACGCACACGTTCTTTTGTGGAATCAGAAGGCAGGCACGGAACTTGCCTGGTTGCTGATGCCTCAACGCACCTTTGTTCCTGTCGCCCATGCAGTTGTGGTGGAGGAGCCTGTGAGTGATGAGGTCATCAGCGAATCCCTGGGTCCCGCTGACGCACAGCGCTGGCGTGCTACCCTTGCAGCAGATCAGGCACGTCAGGCAGAGGTACAGCAGCAGCAGGAGGGCCAGGAGCCCGCAAAGCACAGTAAGGCCTATGCAGCAATGCGTGGCTTTTAAGAGTCTACAGGGGTTTGCAGGAGTTAACGTGCACAAGCCTTGGTCAAAATGTACAACTGCTAGGCTCATGTACGGCCCTGGGACAGGAGGTGGACTGCATCCAGCAAACAAATGGTAGATGTGGTAGGGGAGCTGCAACGCTTGACAACGAACAGGGGTATGGATTGAATGAGCTGTTGCATGCCTGGTGCTGGTTGTGAGTTAGAGAGATGGTCCCAGAACCTATTATTCCAACCAGAAAGAATTGAAAATTTACGCAGGCAGAGAAAACTGTCCCTGTATCAAGTTTCCTTAAGGAAAAGGAGACATACTTTCAATCAGGCATCGGCTGCATAGACCAGGACAGAGGAAACCTGTCTACGTTGCTTGTGCAGCATAACATCTGTAATAAGTGGAAATGTGAATCTGAACACTGTGCCAGTGCTTCCAAAAGGGCTTCTCCAATCCAGACAACCGGTAAATAGCAGTGGGCGTTGAAGCTCAGAAAGAATAAAAAAGAAGCTGCTAGAGAAGAAGCAGAGTTGTCGAGGCGCAACGCATTCATTCTGGAAAAGGAGGCCTGCAAATGAGAAAATTTGCAATTGTAACGGCGTTTTTGTGTAAAATCAGCTGCTGTTACATGGCGCAGGCTGGCAACACGTAAGTTAGTTACAAGTTACAATGGGGCCAGAATAGTAGAAAGTGCCTGAATCGTCCAGAATAATTCTGTGAGAAGAGGGAAGTCAGAAAACAACTGTGCATAAGTTCTTCAAAGAGAACACACAGGAGCGCAAGAACAAAGGAACACGGCGTGCTTTTCATCTTGGAGTCCTTGTTCACATTTATCACAAGCAGATGTGTGCTCCTGCCAAATTGATGTCTCAACTCTTAAAGTGTGAGCATGTAAGCGAAAACGTGCTATGTTTCTCAGCGTGCGCTTGCCCTAATCAAGATGCAAATACCTGGGGACAGAAAGGGGCGCGCCATGAACAGACAAGGGTCTCTGTCTGGCACTCTCTGACAAGGAAGTGCCATCCAGTGATGATACTTGGCTAATTTGTTGGTGTGTTCACCATGTTCTGCCAAGGCATCAGCATTCCACACACCTCGCAGCCTTTTTCTCAGATCAACAACAAACTCCCTCATGACTATCATAGTCATGATATATGTATATATATGATAGGTATATATATATGATAGGCTGCCCAGACCGAACACAATGAGTAAACACGTTGCACCTGTCCAAGCCTGTGCATGCAGCCAAAAATTCTGAGGTCCAGCACTTCCGGGAAATACTTCTCATTTCAACATCTGCTTGCAATACCTTACTGGGTGTAGTGCTCTTGCTGCACAGTAAAGCATTGTAAAATATAACTGCTGTGCGAAACCAATAAAACTGTAAAGGCTCATGTCCACATTCATGCAGTACAGACCAATTAGGAGTGGTGCGCTTTACCCCGAGAATACGCTTCAGTAAGCACAGGTGCACAGTTTGCAAAGGAAAGTCCATTTTAGCTCCTTCTTTAACCAGGCTGGCAACACGTAAGAAAAGGCAAGGGTTACTTAGCTGTACCTGCCTGCAGGGGCAGCTTGGCTGAAGCGAAAAAGGTGCCTGTAACCAAACCAGTCCAATCTAAAAAGCACGCTAGAAGCTCATTCACAGCATTACAGGCATGCAAAGACGAACTTAGCTAATCCTAAGACACCAGCCTGGTTCATGAAGTCTCTAGGACGTGAGGAACCCGAGCACGGCTGCTTTACAGCAGACGCATGCGACACAACTTAGGATGTAACACACGTATGGATGGCTGAACATCTTGATATGCCATCATGATATCCTTTAGTACAATAGCAGAGGGCGTCATGATGTTACAAGTATGTAGGGTGGGAGGAACCCACCGTAAGCACCTCCAAAAGAACTCACCAAACAACAACAACAACAACAACAACAACAACAAATGTGATAACAATAAATCGTCGGCTCTCGAACACAAATCTACTGCTTGCTTTCTTTCTTTCTTTCTTTCTTTCTTTCTTTCTTATAACTTCAAACTGAACTCAGTGTCCTTACATTCAAAAGCAAATCTTCATTGGAGATGGTTGTTTATAATACAGGACTCAGTGTCCTTCAGCATCTCCAAAGATAGCCTCAGGCCGTCACACCAATTCATCTCCTATTGCCCAGAAGATAATTGGCATGAGTGTGAGAAGCAGCAAAGTAAACGCCTACACCTAGCAACAGCTTGCATGCTTGAAGGAAATACCCCACAGTCAGCGCTGGCAATAACAGTGAGTCCTAACAACCAGAAGCACAGCTGCAGGAGCAACCAAACTAATGCAGATCTGGCGGGCTGTCGACCATCCTTCTAGGCTTGTGTCTCGTACATGAGGGCAAGATGCAAATTGACACAATTTGCGGTGGACGGTCCAGCAACTTGTCTATCTGTCTGTCTTGTAAGCAACTTTTCCGGTAGCTCCTCCCCAATCCACCTTGAACACAAATGCCCTTAGAGACACACACTGCAATAACAGAGTCACACACTATCCTCATCAGAGAACAGGAACTATTTACAATGCATACACCATTAATCCACTCTGAAACTTGCACTTGCACTAGGCCTTTTCCCCTTGTAACCCCTTGTAACCCTGTAACTTACATTTTAAGGATGGCTAAACAAAAGAACATGCATGTTGGGCACATGCCCTTAAACTTGCACCCAAACTCCACTAGCATGCTGTTAAGACCTTAGCAAAAGCTACTAGCACCAAACATGCCATTCAATTTAGCAATCCAAGCAGCAAAGTAGAAAGGTAGCAAAGTCTCATAAAATTCTCGGCGTGCTCAAAGACTCTGAAGCTTTCTCTACTTTCAAATTATCCAGGCGCGCACAGGCCAAATCAAACCAGTGCTTTACAAAAAGGAAAAAAAGATAAGCCAGTTCTGCGTGCATGAAGGAAAGGTTCCTTAGAAAAGAAAAACTACGTAGGCAGAGGAAACTCTCCCTACTAGGGATGTAGTACATCAATCAAGGAAAGGGAGACACATTGGCTCAGAAGAGCCGTGAGTCTCCTCCACCACTAAGCTACAAAGAAGAAAAAGCTTATGGGGATCTGGAGGGTTTTTGGAAGCACCCGGCTCCACAACCTGCTCTTCCTGCCGTACTTCTCTCAGTCTGAACTTCGTGGTGTGGTGGTCATACGGTCTGTGCACCAACGTGGCCCCCTTTCCTTAATTGATGTGGGGAGTGTTTCACTGCCTACGTAGTTTTTCTTTTTTTCCAGTGTAAGCCCATGTCCTCCAGTCAGGGATTTTGAGCATAAGGGTTGGGCTAGATTGATTAGGTACAAAGAGCTCTTCCTGATTACTTATATATGGATAGGTTGGGTTTCTAGATGTTTGTTGTTTGTCAGAGGGGAGACGTTGGCATTTATTGAATCCAGGCGTATCAGCATGCTTTGTATTGAGAGTAGAATGGTTGCCCATACTGCGCAGCTTCCAGTTAACTTCTGGAGGTTCCTTGACTAGTATGCCAGCAAGGGCTTCACCAAAAAGGCTCAGAGGTCCAGCCTAAATTAATCTAGGAGCCGACAGGAAAACAACTAGTGAGGGTCTGGCGGCTTTATGAAAAGAACAGGAAAAATATGCAGGCTGTGGGGGAAATCCCTAGATTAATTAAGGAAAAGATATTCAAAAAATGCCAACGCCTCCCCTCTGACAGACAACATGAATATAGGAATCCAACCAATCCACGCATTGGTAACCAGGAAGGAGTCTTTGCACCTGACCAATCTAATCCAAGCCTCACGCTCAAAGTACCTGACTGGAGGACCTGGACGTACACTGATGGCAGTTGCTTACACAAAATGGCAAACAAAAAATCGGAGCAGGTATCTACTGCTCTCTTTCTAACTTCAAAAACTTTGTTGAGCCCAACGATGCTGGAATTACCAACACCATATGTCGAGCTGAATTAGCAGCAATTGCTGCTGACAACGCACCGTGCGTTGTACCATTGTAACAGTGACTGTTACACATACATTGCTTCAGATAGTCTCACCTCTTTGCATCAAATATTATTTGATGTAATAAATACAAAATGATGTGGTACATAAAAAATTGATGTCATACTTTAAAAAATTAGATATATCCTGAGAAGCACAAAGAACACATTCAAGATGTCCTCAAAATAACATTTACTCTCGTTTGCAGCTCACAAACCAATATTCATGTCTACAAAATGAAGTCTCATGCTGGGATTGCTGGTAACGAATATGCAGATGCTATTGCAAAATATCAGGTAAATTAAGCCAACAGTAGCGCGGCAGAAACTGTGATCCCAAATGCAGCCATCCATTTTCACAAATCTTATGGCTTGCCACTGAGAAAAAAAGAGAGAACATGTGACGGACACATCCACAGCTCCTTCTCCTGTTCCCAAGGCCATATACGTTCCCAATCTTTAAAATGCCCTCAAATCCCACATGCATCATGATCATCATTGTATGATACGAAGCACAGTCTTGGATACGCCAATCCCAAAGCAGCTCATACTACCAGAACTTATTACTACAAGTAGATAAGAAAATCAGCAATGCCTTTAGAAACATGCCCTGTATTTTTTCACATAAGAAGCGCACCATCCTACAATACTGCACAGGCACCCTCTATAACCAAAGGCATGCGGTCTGCTTCAAAAGATTCAATTACCTTTTATGCCCTCTCCCAGGATGCCATCAATAAGACAGTGCACTCCACGGATTCTCAGGCTGCCAAATCATATCATCTCTAACATGAAAATTGCCTGTGGTGTTCAGTGAACACCATGATGTTGCTGGAAGTTAGATCACAAAAGCTCTTAGCATAAGCCCTTTGGGAGCAGGCTTGGTGAACAGGGACATTGGAAAGTGATGATCGACTGGTGCAGCACAACCTTCAAATTCCTGCACATGCATCAAATAGGACTAGACCCCATTATCTCTTTCCACATAGTTTCCCTAATAAGATCCACGTCTAGTCGTCCTGATGCTATACTGATTACCCCCTATCATGTCAAACCCACTTCTTCCTCTCCTTCTTCCTCCTGCTCACAACATGTACTACGCAGCAGGCTCGGCACCTCACACAAGACCAACACAGCTGCCCATGTTAGACAGCCCCACTAATTGAGTGCAAACCAGAGGCACGTACACTTGATTGAAATGTTATTTTATGAAAATAGGAGGCCTGGGTAACAGTTGGAGGCGGCACAGCGGCAGCATGCAGACCTCTGCAAGAATATCTGTGGAAAATCTGTAACATTTACATACCATCCTTTTGGGAGTTTGTGGGACTTCTTGTAATGAACATAGGTCAACTAAAAATTAGGCCTCGACTACTAATGAGCTAGCAAGCTTGCACGTGAACTCCACATTATGCAAAGTATGCCCACAAACTTGTGACATGTTGTTTGTGAGTTGATATCCTCCAAGATGTTTTTATACGTTTCCAGGATTTATTCACACCTTTTTATCATGGTAATCATGTACCGAAAGTGCTGACTCTGCTTGTTGTTGAAGTCTGGAACTCCAGTCTTTCAGCTATCATCTTGCTCTCTTTCTCGTTACTGGACCTGTATTCGTTCTCTGCCTGCCGTACTTCTCTCAGTCTGAACTTCGTGGTGGGGTGGTCATACGGTCTGTGCACCAACGTGGCCCCCTTTCCTTAATTGATGTGGAGAGTGTTTCACTGCCTACATTGTTTTCTTTTCCTTCTTATGTGGCAACACAGGTCTCCTGTAGTAATGATTGAAGCCCATAAATGTTTTGGACACAACTCACGGAGGAAAACTACCAGTCCTGGCGAGACTTGGCACAAGAATGAAGAAAACTACATTCAATGTTAAGTTAACACTTAAGCTCTCCCTACATCAATACAGGAAGATACAGGAAAAGAGGATATCTAGGGCCGAGACACCGTGTATCCCCTACAACAAGGAAAGAAAAGAAAGAGGTTAAAGAGGATTAGGTGGATTACTAGCAGTTCCCCATGATGAATTTGGAGATGAGAGTTGGTAGAGTCCTTCTCGAGAGCGCGTCTGGTGCTAAAAAGCTCATAAGCGTGCTGGACAGAATGTGCATGAAGCGTCAAAGCAAGCTTGATACCTTTGTGCGCATCACTGATCTGGGCAAGGCCAAGCTCTTCAAGGGCAGAATTGAAGGGGTTCCACAGTGTGAGGAGTGTAGACGACCCCAACCACAAAACTTTAAAATTGTGTAGATGGTGACTTGAGCTCCAGCCCCTGTAAGGTGGCAGCAGAGGTCACGGTGCTGTTGCTTGGCAACCGCAAGGTTGTGTGCCTGGTGTCTTCACATTAGTCACCCCCATGTGGTAAATGTGCAGTTTTGTTTAGGGAGCTGGGTGGAATGCCGGACCTTGGAAGCAGGCCGGTGCCATGCTGTCCCTTCATGCTTTTACATAGTAGTGTGACATGTATGGACACTTCAAGCAGGCATGGTAAGACCTAAAGCACAGGACTGAAAGACAACCTTTCAAGCAGGATTCGCTTCAAGCAGGCCACCCCAAAAGAAAGCCAGCTTTTTGAAACCAAATCAAAGGAAGTGATCCCAAGATGTCACCATTCACATTTATTTGTTTTTAAATCTGCTTCACTTTGCTTGATATTTTCGCCGTTCGAAATGTTTCTGCAGCTAGGGTTTTGGTCCAATGTTTAGTTGCTGATCCACACCGTACCCATAACAACAAATGATATTTTAGGATTTCATTGGATTGATTGTGTAGTCGCAAGCAGCACCATGACAAGGAAGCAGAGACGTACAACCAGACACCTAAAGACCAACCACACCGCCACAACTGTGTGTATACCTATCAAAAATGCATATTCATATCTGCTACCATGTGCATGCTCCCATGGCATGGGAAGTTGGCATGGGAACCAATCTCAGAGAAACATTTCCAGCTTTTCCCCTGCTTGCAGGAGGATGGGTGGAACCTGCACCTTGTGAGGACACAAAACTTAAACCAGGAGGCTGTCACATGCAATTTTCCAGTGAGCACAATTTTCCGCTTCTTCATGGTCGACCTAAACAAGCAAAGATGATCAAACAAGCATTATTTGCTGAGCAGATTGGCTATTTAAGGTTCAACTGGTGTTTGCCGTTTTTACGGAGGCTTCCTTATAAATTGATGCAAGCGGTGGGAAATTGGGGGGTAAGGTTACTGGACGGGCTGCTTACGGGAGGGAAAGGCGCACGCCTGGATGGATGGCCGACAATCCGTTGGGGCCTAGTTAGTTTGGTTGTTTCTAGTTTGCTTTCAGTTGGAGGAACTCGTTGTTATTGCCAGTGCTGACTGTTGAGCCTTTCTTAATGCACGCTGGTTGGTGTCCTGCGTTGGTTCATTGACTTTTTGCATGGAGCCCTTATGGAGGGTCAAAGCTCAATGCTTGCTTCTTGTACCTTCATTCAGGTCATTTTGCTCCCTGGCCTGGGCTCCTCAGGCGCATACACCTTTGATTTGTCCCCAGACATCTCCCTCGCAGACTACCTTGCAGAGTTGGGGTGGGATGTGTGGACGGTAAGAGGATCAAACTGCCCTCCGCCATCATGTCCCTTAAGAATTTACGAAAGTAACGATTCAGTGATGTCGTCTTGGTGTTTGAAATAGCACTTACATAGCTGAGTCATCAGGCCATTGGAGCGTGCCTGTGTGCTACTCCATTCATTGCTCTCAGATTGAACTCCGTGGAAACGGGCTTAGCGACAAGCCGAGTCTGTTCAGCAAGCGTGGGCGTTATTGGACGATTGACACCATGTAAGTTTTGTGGGGGCAAAATGAGGATCTGGCAGCCTGGTCAACTGGGCACCTCATGCAGTCTGTCCTTGATCCTGTGCGCTAGATCACCACAACTGCCACTACTTTCAGTCCGTTTTTCTTCTCTTTTCACATGAAGGACTCACAGTATTTTGTTTGCTTCCATGTTGCTGCTTGGCGCAGGGTTGAGAAGGATGTGCCGGCTTGCATGGACCATATTTGCATGCATACAGGTTAGTGAGTGCTATTGGAGTTTAAACAGATCAGGCACCATTCACAAAGACCAAGGAAGGTGCAGCCCTTCATTACACATGATAAAAACCACTTGTTAACATATGCACTGAAACTACTTGTCCCATGTAGGTATCAAATTTCATATACTAACAAAATACAATAAGCCCCTGGCATTGATTGGCGCTGGGATTTGAAATTTCGATTGTGATCAGATTGAAAAGTTTTTGGCTCCTTTTTTGTGAGCAAGCAAATCTATTAACTGCAGCCAGAGGCTTCATCTGGTGGCAGCTGCTTTGAGATTGAATATATCATGCGTTTTTAGACAGTAAGACAGCCTCATCAACTGAGCGCAAGCCAGCAGCATATTCACTTCATTAAAATCAAGAATTGCAGCACAAGGCCTTTTTTGCAACAGTTTGGGGCGTTAGTAGTAGCATACAGATCTCTGCAAGAACAGTAGCAAAAGAGATGTAGACTTACACACCATCCTATCGGGTGTGGGCAGAGCTTATTGTACAAAAACGATTTCTGTAAAAAAATAGGCCTTGACCACCAACAAGCTACTAAGCTTGCATGGAAACCCCATGCCCGTTCTGTACAATAAACCCGCAAACTTGTCAAATAAACCTAGTAGGCTCGCTATTGAAAACATGAATACTTGTCACAGCCAGGTTCTGGAGCTAGGTGTTTCCAATGACCCTCCATGTCCCTACTGGCTTTCTTTGATCTTCAGCTTTGTGGTGAAATCACAGCTCCTTTTAGCCAACGTGCTTCGTTTTCCTTAACTGATGTAGGGAGAGTTTCCATGACCTACAAATTTTAATTCTTCTTTTCTATGATGTATTTTTTGCAATTGACTTCCAAGTGCCGCTCAGCATTGCATGGTAATCATTTTGGTCTAGCGCAATGGCAATGGAGCTCTAGAGCTGTACCTTCATCTCACGATATTGTATGATCCGAGCATGCCACGCAGAGGTTTCCAGTGGCAAATGAGTAGGGTTGGCCAACTTGATATACATCTGCCATTGAATTTCACACTCTCCCTGCCAAAAGCAACGTATGCGGCATGCAAATTTGGGATTTGCTGACCCTACAAATGAGTTGCTGCATGTGCTTGCCATTGCAGGAAACTCCATGGTTCACATTCTGGGGCATTCAATGGGGTGAGAACCAAATTTGCTTCAAAGAGTGATAGGGGCGCCAGACTGGACAAAACAGAGCCTGCTTTCTGTAATCACTGTTTTTGATCCGCAAGTTGTGGCGGTAGAAAACTGGAAGATGCATTTCAAGCAATTTAAGCAGTTCAGTGGCCACTCTACCTACTTCCAAGGTCCGTCGTTCTAGCCAGCTCCCTCCAGAACAGTGGCGTATTCACCTTATGGTGGTCAAATACTGAGAAGATGTCAGGGCCACAAACCAGCTTGAGGCCTCCAAGCAGCAGCACTGTGACCTCTGTTGCCATCTTACAAGAGCTTCAGCTTGATTTACTTTACGTGGCATTTTGTTAGGTGTGGGCAGGGGTCATCTGCTCTCCTCACACTTTGGAACCCTTACAATGTTGGATTTAGGAGAGCTTGGTTGTGACGCTCGTGAAGGTATCAACCTTGATTTGGAGATCCATGTTCATTCTGTGCAGTATGACTAAAAAGTTGCTAGCACCAGACGCGCTCTTGAGAAAGATCCTGCCATATCTCAACACCAAGATCAAGCACGGGGTACTGCCGGTAACTCCTTAAATCCCCACTGTACTTCAAAGGGTTAAACCCTTTCTTTCCTCTTTCTGTTTGTGAATGAGATACACAGTGCCTCTGCCCTGGGTATGCTCTCTTCCTTGATGAATATAGGGACCGCCTTACTGCCTATGTAGTTTTTTGCTTGCAAGAAAAGAAAAACTACGTAGGCAGAGGAAACTCTCCCTACATCAATTAAGGAAAAGGAGACACATTGGCTCAAAAGAGCCGTGAGCCTCCTCCACCACAAAGATACAAAGAAGAAAGCTGATGGGGATCTGGAGGGTTACTGGAAGCACCCGGCTCCAGAACCTGGCTGTGAGAAGCATTACTATTGGCCATAGCACGTCCAGTGGTAACAAGCTCGTGGGCATGCTGAACTGAATGGGCATGGAGTTTTTGAGCAAGTTTATGGGCGTTGATGGTCCAGTCCAAGTTGTTTAAACTGGTTCAAGGTATGATCAGTATAGCAGGTCCCACCAACACCCAGAAGGATAGTGTGGAGAGTCACAACTTTAGCACTGATGAGTTTGCTGAGGTCTGTATGCTGCCGCTGTGCCGCCTCTAACTGTTGTCCAGGCCTCGTGTCTTCACAGTACTTAATTTAAATCAAGTGCACATGTTGCTGGTTTACATGAAGTTGGTGGGGCTGTCTCATGCGGTTGGCTCGTGTGGTCCTCTGTGTTGGGTTGTGTCTGCTGCGTAACGCATGGTGTGAGCGAGTGGAAGAAGGAGAAGAAAGAGTGGGTTTGGCTTTATAGGGAGTAATCAGTATAGCATCAGGATGACTGGATGTGAGTCTATATCTCTTAGGAAATTTTCTAGGAAAAAGGTAAGGGGGTAAAATTATGTTTGATGCATGTGCAGGGATTTGGAGGTTGTGTTGCGCCAGCCTATCATCACTCCCTATGTCCATGTTAACCAAGCCTGCCCCCAAAGGGCTTTTTCTAAGAGCTTTGATGATCATTCTTCCAGCAACATTGTGGTGTTCAGTTTTGCAACTTACTCCCTCCAATTTTTCTGATGGGACTTACCTTTGACGGGCTGTGTTACTCTTCATTTTTTTCTATTTTTGAATTAAAGCTGTGACGAGATGTTGATGTGGCCAAGCCTCCTGCAGGGGCATAACTTTCAGTCAATCTGCCTTGCTAGCCAATGTGGGCTTGCTGACTCTCATGCCTCCAGCTTCCTCACTGCAGGGGCATGATCCTCACTGCCTTGCTAGCCAATGGGGGTCCGACAGCAGCACGCATCCGGTCTGCCATCATTGTGGGCAGCTCATGCTTCCTTGAAGGTAGGTGGGGTTGCTTGCTCCATCTCACAAGCCTGTGTGGGATTTCTCAGAACGGCACGGAGTATGGAGATATCCAGTTCATACCTTGAGACATTCAGTGCATGATTTGCTCAGCCTTGACGAGAGTACCGTCTCCCCTAAAGCAAACAAAATTTGTGCAAATCAAACATGAAGTCAGTTATGTGCTCACCTGAATTATACCCTACGTGCTAGCAGACGTCAAGACCTGCTGCAAGGCGGATCAGGTCAATTTTGGTCAATTCTTAAGACGAGAGATGAAACAGCACTACTGTAGTACAAGGCAATGAAAAACTCTGAACAGTTATGAAAGGAAAGGAGGTACATTGGGCCAAAGAGCTGCATATCCTCTTCGACAGAAAGCTTGTTTTCCTTCCTGCTTTGTGCAGGACCCTGGTGGATAAGAACAGAAAAGAAACTACACAGGCAGTGAAAATTCCCATATCAATTAAGAAAAAGGAACCACATTGGTTTTTAGACTGTATGACTCCCCACCACGAGGTTCAGACTGAGAGGAGCACGGCAGGCAGAGAAAGAAGACAGGCCCAGCAACGAGTAAGAGATCAAGATGAAAGCTGAAAGACTGGAGTTGCAGGCCTTCAACAGCAAGCAGCGTCAAGCACAGTCAGCCTACCATTTAAGGAAAGCCATGCCCAGCTTACTTGCTGTGCACAACTTGTTAGTTGAACTACAGTCTGACCTAAGGCTACACCAGAGATGCAGCTGCTGGCCACAAGCAGGAGCCTGTGGAACAGCCCTTAGAACACCCCGTGATGCTCTAGGGACCCATTGACTTGCTTCTTTTGTTTCTCTTGGTGAAGGGGATACACGGTGCCTCGGCCCTAGGTATCCTCTTTTCCTTAATTGATGTGGGGAGTATTTTCACTGCCTGCGTAGTTTTTCTTTTCTTTTCTTTTCTAGGGACCCTGGTGGATCCCAGCAAAATCCATTGTTTTTCAGCTTACCAACGGCCCAGCTTGTTTCCTGTCCTGCTCTGCACAGGATCCTAGTTAAGCCCAGCACTGCTTGTCACTGCCCGTTGTTGATCAGCTTGAATCTCTGGCGCCCAGCATCCCTCATTTTGGCTCAACTTGTCCCCCTAACTGTCCTGCACTGGATCCTGGTGGAGCCAAGCCCTGACCATTGTTGATTAGCTTGATTCTCCGGCGCCCAGCATCCCTCATCTTGACTCAGCTTGTTTCCATCCCTGCCCTGCACAGGATCCTGGTGGAGCCCAGCGCTGCCCATCATGCCTGCTGCAAGGTTCCTGTATTCAGTCCCAGCTGGAATGGCCCTGCGCTTGTACAGCAACCTTGCATTTTCAAGGTTTGATGCATTCTAACTTTTAACTAACTTTCAACCGTGAGGATTTTTTGGATGAAGGCTTGAGCATGCTAAGGAAGCTGTGTGCTTGCCCTTTTCCTCCATCAAAAGGAGAGGTCACGCCTTCTTTCCAGTTTTGCGCTTGTGGAATGTAGATCAACGTTGGTCGCATTGCATCAAGGGAAGGTTTCCTAACTAGACAGCTTAGCTAGGGCCCCACCAAGGCCTTCATGTGCATGTGCAAATAAACATTGGTCGCATTGCATCAAGGGAAGGTTTCCCAACTGGACAGCTTAGCTAGGGCCCCACCAAGGCCTTCATATGCATGTGCAAATAATCATTAGGTTTGGCACGCGTGCCTTTTTGGAGCTCCAGCACTGATCGCATTGATACTCCTTTCTGCCTCAATACTGTGGTATCGCTGGAGCCTTTCATCACTCCTCAATCCAACTCACAACGTCCAGATTTGCCGTGCGCCTGATTGACGTCCTTTACTTCTATCCGTCAAATGTGGAAGTGCGATTAGCAAAAGCAGTGCTCAGCCGAAACTTTTCATCAATCTCCCCTGGCGTGATCACACAGGTGCGCCCCCCTCACAGCTAAGTCCCAGCCGATCTTTCTCGCTTGCATCCATCTTCTTTTTGTTAAAAATTAGGCTTCAGGCCTCGACAGATGGTGTTTAGGGGTGCACCTTGGAGCATGCTGTTATACCCCTCAAACTTTGCCTGCAGTTCACCTCGGCGTTCAGCAAGCAAGGCCTCCGCTCAGGAACAGCGCCCTGTGCTCCATTCTGTGATCCAGAAAAGATAAAGAGCATTCAGACTCCTGTTTTCATGATTTGTGGAGACCGTGACAAGATGTGCCCTCCGCAGGCAAGTGGCTGCCACCTTGACCGCAACACAGCAGTTCTAAACACTGACCTCTGCAGCGCGTATGATAATGCCAAAAAGTATTTAGAACCACGTTGATGTTACATGATGGTGTGACTGTGATAAAAGGTGCCCTCTGCAGGCAACGCCTGCTGATCTTGACTGCAACACAGCATTTATTTGGTTGGCCTCAACAGTGCTCACTATGATGTCAGGTTCTGAAAGCAAGCCAAATTTAACTTTCAACAGGCTGCCTTGCGATGTTTTGCAGGGTGTAGAAAAGCAGTTTTCAATGATGGGCGGCAGCAACAAAAAATTGGTCATCCTTGGACCTCCAACTACCCCCACCCACTATGGTCACTTTTGCATACTCATGGGTGAGTGCCTTTAATAAGCTGCATGTGCGCATTTCCCTGTATATGCATGCCCTGATGGAATTGGGAAATTTTCTCCAGACTTCTCACGTCTGACTAATTGCCCGTTTCATCCTTAAGTATGATCATCACATGCATGGCCTTGCCCGTGGCTGGCCCCCCCTTGCCATGACAAACAGCACCAATATTTCTGCATGCGTTAGCCTTACACATTTCTGCACATTCCTCTTGGACCTGATAGAAAAGGTAGCCGAGGCAGCAATGCGTGGCGGCAGCGGGCTCATACAAGAAAGAGGAACTTGGATATGACGAAATTGTTTTCCAGTTTGAATTCAGGTCTGAGGCAGGTGAAACGGGGGGCATCCCCAAAGTGTTGCTGGTGTTCCCTCCTCGGACGCCTAGAGAGCAGATGCCTTTGTCCCCCAAAATCTACAGCCAGCTGAGTACCGCATGATTTGTGGGAAAGGAATGAAATGTGGTGAATCAATAAAACGAAGGAGTACAAGGGGACTAATTTCGTAAGTACATTTGACTGGAACACTCAATTGGAAGTGTGTTCCTCATCAGCATGCTCTCCAAAGCAGCCCCTGATTGAACAGCCCAGGATCAGCTCAAGTCAAGCCCCTCTTCAGCCTTGAGGAGCTGGTCATCGGGTGCAAATTGGGAATGGCATCTTTTCTGGCCAAAATGGTTTCAAGAGCCACCAGGCCATGCACTGCAACCCTGATAAGTCTTTGGCAGCAATAAAAGCAAGGACTTCAGCCGATCAGCTAGAGTCTCGGGCTGTAGGCCAACCCCCTTGCAACCCCTTGATAATGGCTTCCAAGTACTTTGTGTACTAGGTCACTCAGCTGGGCGTCCAGAAAGCACACGGTATAATAGCACACCAAGCGACATTATTTCAGAATTAAAGCAGGGGACAGCCATCTATCTGCCCCCAACTATGCTTGCTCTAAATCGGATCTTTAAATTTTGCGAGCTTTAGTGGAATCACGGGTTGTGTCAAGAGTGATTTTTGACATGCCTCACCCTGTTCGGAGGAAATTTCATGAGCATGTGCGCTGAACATCAAAATGAAGAGAGGAGTATTTTTCCCTAAACTTGGCAATGTGATTTCTTGGGAGGTTTGCCTTCTTCTCAATCTTAGTGTGACTGAGCGCAAGGCAGAGTAATTTTGACCTTCAGTCCTTCTGCCAACTTGTGCTTTTGCCAACTTCCAAGCAGGCAGGCGGGCGGCAATCGAGGTCTTTCCCCAGTTGCATGAGTGGCTGAGCTCCCATGATGACCTAGACAGCCTTCCAGAGTCTGGCCCATGTGGCCAAGGTAGCATGGCCAGTATTCCAACAGATGTGCTGCCCGTCCGCGAAAAAGGAGCTGAGATGTCAGCACAGCACAGTCAGTCTCTGCATTCCAAGCCTGTGGGATACGAGGGTATCCCTCCTCTTGTGTACAGCAAGCTGTGAGAATAAGCTTATGTCTGCCCATCTAAAGCCGTTTAGAACTGTATGTGATCCCGATGGTCGATTTTGAATTAGCACATTTTTAATTGCTTTTTTTGTTTTCCAGACTTGCTTGCTTAATGCTCGACATTTGAGGATGCGCACTCATTACGGTGAATCCAAATTCCAAGATGGAGAAGACTTGTAAATACCATGTATGTCGATATGAAAGATCAAATTCCGAATATTTAAAAGTAGAAATCACTCTAAGGTGTTTCGAACAAAGGCAGTAGGAAAGATGCCAGCACAGCTTGCCCTAAAGTAAGTTTGGAAGCCCAAAAGGGACTGCTGGAGCCTTCAGCATGAGCTTTCCTCCTCCATTAGCGGGCTGGGATGAGGGAGAAGGTGAGCACGGGTGCAGGTTTTTTAAGTGGCTTAGTCAGGGTTAGAGAGATGTAGGACAAACATGCAAGCCTCTATTTGTGTGCAGCTCTGGAGTTTAGCAAGGCCCTCAAGCAGCCCATGGTGCTGCAAACCCCTCTACAGGCAAGTGGAGTCCTTCTAGAATGGGCAATATTGAGCGTCTCTCAGGATAGTATCCACATAATTTCTACAGAGGTCTTTGAGTAATGCAAGCATGCTAGCACATCTAAACTAAAGGTTTCTTTCCTGCAAGGACTTGAGGGTGCACAGATGCTGCTGTAGGGTTGAATAACGCACGTGCACACACGCGCACACACACACACACACACACACACACACACGCACGCACGCACACACACATACGCACGCACACTCGCACGTGCACACACACAAGTTTGCATGTACACAGTGGGCATGTGTATAAACAGCTTTGCAGTGCACAGTTGTAGTTGCAGCACATGATCCAAGTGCACATTTAGGTGGCAACACAAGTATTCACTTCCACGGTTGCAGGTGCAAACTATGCAGCAACCATTAGGTCAATGTATGTTTGGCTGCAATCCCAAAAAAGGCACGTGCACACAGAGAATAATTGAAAATTCTGCCACATAATATGCACAGAGCTTTTCTGCTTGCACTAGCATGCTCATTTATGTGCAAGTTATGCCGGACGTGCATGTGGTACAACAGGTCATCTTGGAGGCCCTCTTCTCTCGCATCCAAGCTCAAGCAGGCCTCTTCACTGATGTCCTCAAACGGGTAAGCTGTTACCGATCAACCACACTCAAGCTTATTTACAGGGGGCGTGCAGCCATTTGTAGCAAAGTTGCAATTGTGTATGTGAGAAAGGACTTTTTTGCACCGAGCCAAGCGCCTCAAATTTGCAAATTTGCAAAGGTCTATTTCTTTACAGGTAAGGGAAAATTTGGTCTGAATAAAAACTTCTGTGTACACAAAAGGACACACACACACACACACACAGATTGAGCATTTAGAGGCTAAGGAGGTGCCCCAGGAGGAGCTCTTACATCGCATCCAGAGATGCGAGGAGAGCCTGTCCTCCATCAACCATGAGAAGCTGTCACCCTTTCACCAACAGGAGATCCTGAACCGCATCGAGAACCTAGAGTCCCAGGTGTGATTAAAAGACGAATTTGAGATCGGAACAATGTAGGTGTGACTACAGGGTGTAATTGAAATTGGAACAATGTAACGAAGATGAGCATGGTTCCAGATGTGTTGCCCTTTGGCTCACTCCGGCCCTGGATTGTGTCGACTGAGTCAGGTGCAAAGGGCATGTTTGACCTGGAATGGATGGAGGTGATGCAACTTCTTGTTGCAGCGTTGCGTGTGCTCAAGTCAAGATGTGACATTTTCGAGCAAGAGACACCCCAGGTTGTGTTCGTGTTAGTACTTGCGCTGACTTTTGGTCCTCCCTCGATGCATGCTGGCTGTTATCCAGCATAAGCGTTTGCTTCCCAGGTTGTATCTATTCCGGCAGGCTAGCTGGCTAGGCTCTCTATGACACGACACCAGAGCTCTGTCTTGTGAATCAAATAATATTGTGTACGGCTGCACGTTGTGGCGACCCTTGGCCAAGTGCACGCACCAAGTCTGGTCAATAAAGGAACAGCTTTAGAGCGCATGCATGTCGCCCATAGACCCACAAAAGTGCATTTAATTTGGTCAAACAAGTTGCAGCTTAGAAATGCATATATTTTGCCTGCAATACTGAGAGACGCACCATATCTAGTCAAACGAGCAACAGCTTTCAAGCATATACAAGTCTTTGGACAACCCAGCCCGTGGCCTTCAGAGCCTGTAATAGAATATAATTTCCTAGGATTTGCTGATCTAGATGAAGCAGCAAAGTTAGTGTTAGTGACTGTAAGGCCGCTTGAGTCATGCAACAGCTTGGTGTGTTGTTGCTTGAGCTGAGGGTACCAAACATGTGTGCATGAAGCTAATTCCATGCGATGTTGTAAAACACTCTTACCATGCTACACACACACACACATGCACACGCGCACACACGCACGCGCACATACACATACAGACAGATTTTCACACTAAGGTTACCTTCTCTTTGCTCCTTTTCTGCCCCAGGCATCTGCCTTTGCCCCCCTCCCCGACAGGACCAAGGACGAGCCGTCCACGCGCGCCACTACCCCCATGTTGACTGGACTCGACTCTTTGCTGCGTCCCCCCAGCTCCCAGCAGCAAGGGCAGGGCAACGAGCAAAATACCAATCGAATCAGCCCGCTTCCTGGGGTGGTCAACAATGCATCGCGCCTGGATGCCCTGGAGCAGAAGCTTGCAGGTAAGCTGGTCTTCCATTCAGGTGCAAAAGCCCCTTTCAACATGGAAATGGTGACCCCTTCAATGGGATCTGCGCTTCTCCCCTTGAAAGGGATGGAGCAGAAGCTTGCAGGTAGAGGGAGGAATGAAGGTGGAGTATTGCTGGAACAGGGGAGAGCAAAAGTTCACAGGCAGGGAAAAAAGACATCATTTTTCACCTTGGAAGGATCACCTCCTTTCAAGGGAATGACATTCACCTTATAAGCAGTGGGCCCTGCATGACTCTTTGAATGCTTCCAGCTGCACAGCTCAGAATTCAACCTTTCATTTGTGTGTTGCTGGCCACAAAAATCAATATGCTCAGCGCTTTCGGGAGGTTTGTGGCAGATAAAGACTGACATTCGAGCATTTTGCCTGACCATCTTACCTTTTACATTAATACATCATTCCTCTTTGCTTTGTGCTGGATGATGTGATTTAGATAGCCGGCATGTCTTCCACATACAAACCCATGGAATGCATGCTTGCTCATCCCCTGCCACAGTGTTCTTGACTATAAGGCTAAGTTAGATTTCAGAAGGAGTTGCCTCTATATTCCCCAAGCTTTTTACTTTCCTTATGGATTACTTGTGATAAGTGTTTCCTTATTATGAGTGTTTTCTTCCCTGCTTCCAAACATGTATTGCATAGATCTGCCTGACCCATCCATGTTGCAGGAGTTTACAATTTAGGAGGCAAGCTGATTGCGGTAGAGCAGATGGCGGCTGAGATGGAGATTGAGATCCCTGACACCGAGGTGTGTCCGCCATCTAGTGGGAATGCATGCATGCACTAGTAATTGGAAGCTGAGCTGTTTGGAGTTTGTATTTGAGCATGAGGCAGGAAGTCACATCCAGAAAACGGAACACTCCAGACACAGGATTAGGCCCTCAGTAGTGGTGCATACAGCCAAAGGATATCAAATCATTACTATAGCTACCTTGGGTGTGGGAAAGAAAGCTGATTATGGATCAAGCGTTTGGTCAGACCAACTGCATTGACCTCATTAGTGTCCCAAAAATAAGGGCACCAGTTCTGTAGTCACACGTTTACACTACTCAAAGCAAATTCAAATGGTGCATTATATGCTCACCATACAAGCACAGCAAGAATCCCCCAGCTGCTGGCCTTCTAAACAACATGTCATAGCACAAATGCTTACATGCATGACATACACACGTACGCGCACGCGCGCACACACACAGTGCACCCTGAGCTTGGCGGAGCAGCAGGAGTTGAGGCAGCAGGCGTTGCCCCAGAGTCAAGCTGATGGTAGTAACAGTGGAGGAATGGGGCAGCAGGGACAGGCTGCCTTCCCAGACTTGCATGGAGGTGAGCCAATAGACATTTCTCAGCCATATGCAAGGCAGCAATTTCGAACCATCTTTCACAGTCAAGGGGTCACCGTGTAGATGTAGGCTTTTAAACGTTTGTGGTGGGGCCTCCTCTTGCCGCCATCATACCCATCATTATTGTGGTGTGTCTGGGCCAGCACCTTGAGGTAAGAGCACCTGCTCTGGTGCGAATTTAAGCCCACTCATGAGCCCATGACCTGTGATTTCTCCTCTTGGATATCGTAATCGCCACGACATAAAAGCCCTTATTTTGCTTGGACCACAGGGCTGCGGTGGCACAAAACTCTCAAAAAGCCAGCACTTAAGCCCTCACTTGTGAGATGCTTGCTTTGTGCAATAGGACCCAGGCCTGAAATGCAGCATCACTTCCCTCCTGCAGGCATGCATCATTCACAAGGGACGCAAGTGCACACACCCCCTGGAGCTGATGGCCATGCCAGTTCCAGGCCGGCCACATCAGAAAAACAAGGGGACGGTGTGCAGGGAGGAGGAGCTGCATCTGTACCAAGCCTAGGCACATCAGGCTCTCTACAAAGGTAACAGGCATTTTTACTTTTCATTGAAGCATGGGGACGGTGCACAGGGAGGAGGAGCTGCACCTGCGCCATGCCTAGACACGCCAGGCTCTCTACAAAGGTAAACAGGCATCTTTCCTCTTTGTCATGAGCATGGGGATGGTGCAAGAGAGGCGCTGCACCCACGCCACACCTAACATGCCAGGCTCTATGAAGTTAAACAGGCACCTTTCCTTCTTGTTATTAAGGTTGAGGACAGTGCGAGAGAGGCGCTGCACCCGCACCACGCTTAAGCATGCCAGGGGCTCTAAAAAGGGAAGAAAAAGAAAATACTGCACATGCCAGGTCCGTATGTGAGCATTCAGGAAAGGTTCCCTAGCTAGGATGTAAATGCATTGTGTTCCCACCTTTAACTGAAGAGCTGGTTTGACGAATGCTACGCCGACTTGAAATGGTGTTTCAGTAACTTGCTCTGCACAGTAGGGCTCTGTGCTGCCTGCTCAAGCAATCTTTCTGCTAGGAAGCGCTCGGTGTTTGCCAGACTCTTGAGATGGAATTGCCATGGTCGGAACCCAAAATGTGAGCAGTTGACGGTGTACAATTTCCATATCCTGCCCATGTTTTATTCATTCTCCAAGCCTTCACAGGGAGCCTGTGAGGGACATGAAGTGCACAACCTCCATGCTCATTTCTCCCATTTGCTGTTCCATACAACAGTTGCTGCTTTGCCTCACTCCTGCACTGCCAAGCAGCTCACATGCCCTCTGCACACACATGCGCGCGCGCACACGCACGTGCACACAAACACACACACACAGACACACACACTTGCACACAAACACACACACTTGCACTCAAACACACACACTTGCACACAAACACACACATACTCAAACACAAACTCGCACGCATGCACAAATACTCGCACACACCCATTTGCGAATGCAGGCATAGTGCAGAACAGAACACACTCACACAGATATATATATGCACACATACTCGCACACACCCATTTGCAAACGCAGGCATAGTGCAGAACAGAATTTGGGCCGCAGAGCCCTGCTCACACCGAGGGCAAGCAGGCAGCAGACTGAGCAGCAGCTGCAAGACCTGACGGCAAAAGTCAGCGCCTTGCAGGCAGATAACGCGGAACTGCACAGGTAAGTCAGATGCAGGCAGACTGGGAGCTGGGAACACACAGCTTACCGGGATGCAGGCAGGCAACGCGGAGTTGCACGGGCGGTTGGGCTGCTGGATGAGGTGCTCAGGAATGGTGTGTCTTTGGGCGCAGGTGCCTGAGGGTTGGGGTGTCCTTCTCGTGCATGTGTCCCATAAGCATGATTTACTGTCATAAGCACGGTTTACAGTCTTGCAGAAAACATGTGAAGCATAGAGCGGAAGCACATGAAATTGGCCAACCCCACTGCAAATGCATGCAGGGCTATGAGCATGCATTTTCTTGGATGCATAGGTTGCCGAGCTGAGAAATTCAAGGATAAGGAGGTCAGATTAAAGTTTTATCACCTGGCTGCCAGGGGGGGCTGGCTAGCCTGACTGCAGAAGAAGTTGCTGCCCCAGATTGTTTTCCTTTTACAGCCATTCCAAAATGTGTTTTGCATTTCATAGATATGTGATACCTCTTGCGTGAATGTTGACAGTCTGATGATTCCAGCTTATTTTGCTTTCCTTGAGTGTTTTCGCCGCAGCTCCGCCCTTGAACTTTCATCCATTATGATGATTGTGAAGGTAGTGCCCTGCTAGCATCAAGCACACTCTGAAAACATTTGTCAGAGTGATTTAATTATTATTTTGCATGATTTAGGTTGGCACTCACTAGAGGTAATGGCTTTAATCCTGTTGCAAGCATGCTCACAGACACACATACATACACACACACTCACAAGTTCAAACACGTGTGCGTGCTCACAAACACACATGCACAACACATGCACACACAGGATGCTGGATGAGCTGCACCGTGCCCACGACAGCCTTGAAGAATCCGTGCAAAGTAGCACTGCTGCAGGGCTTAGCAAGCTGCAGGGCGTGGAGGCACAGATGACCAGCATGCAAGAGTCTTTAAGCAACGACCTTAAAGCGGTGTGTGGGCTTTGGCTTGAGTTCCAGATTCATGGAAAAATGGGGCGGAGAAACAAACGGTATCTTTAAATGACCTGCATGCAAGAGTCTTTAGAAGGCAACCCTTAAAGTGGTGCATGGGCCTTGGCTTGTGTTCAAGGGATGGAAGTTGGGGGCGTTGAAACAAGGGGTATCGGCAAATGACCAACATGCAACAGTCCTTGAACAAGAACTTTGCAGCGGTGCATGGGCTTCGGCTTGTGTTCAGGGGCCTTGGTTCTCGGTTATTCTTACCCGTGGTTGCGCATTATGGACAACTTCTCCCTGCGTGTGGTGGAAGGTGCCATTGTTGCCTGTAAGGCGTAACATTGGGTTGGCTTTGGCTGTAATTGCGCATTGTGCATACGCTTATATGGTGTAAGGCAATTTTGGCTCCTCAAAGCTGTGCTCCTTGAACATGTAGTACCTGTCTTGATGACGCTAGTCTTGTCTTGTGTTGTAGATGAAAAAATGCATGTAGGCCCGAGCTACAAGCAAGTTGCCAAGGTGATACACAAAGCCAGTCCACCACGCTGTCTTTACTTTGGAAGTGCAGCACTTGTCTCGGACTGTACAAGCATGCACGCACTAGCACCAATAATCCTCTGTAAGCCTATGTGCTTTGTGCAGCATGCATGCGCCATCAGGCTGATGCCCTGCAAGTGGCCAAGGAGGTGCGCTTGCCTCCCAAGGTGTACTTTGCAGGTCAATGAATAACAACCTGTATGCTTGTGGTTGACAAGCATGCATCACTGCTGATGCCCTGCGGGTGGCCAAGGAGGTGCGCAAGCGTCCTGAGGGGCCCTATGCAGACCAACTAGCGCAACCTGTACGCTCGTGTGGTTGGCAAGCACACACCACTGCTGATACCATGCAGGTGGCCAAGGAGGTGCGCAAGCCTCCTGAGGTGTCCTATGCAGACCAACTAGCGCAACCTGTACGCTCGTGTGGTTGACAAGCACACACCACTGCTGATACCATGCAGGTGGCCAAGGAGGTGCGCAAGCCTCCTGAGGTGTCCTATGCAGACTTGCAGGCGCTGACTGCCCGAGTGGACCAGGCTGCTGCGGAGCTGGGTGTTGTGGGTCAGTCGATGCAGCACATCAAGACCAAGGACATCGTGCAGCTGCAGGAGCAGATTGTGGATATAATTGACCAGGTGAGGCAAGAGGGGGCGTGAGGCTGAGCAGAGGAAAGGAAAGGAGGAGGGTGCAGGATGAGGAGTTCAGAACAAATCATGGATGCAGGGTTGGATGGGACAGTCTTGGTAGGCCACGCTGATGCAGAGCTGGGTGTTGTGGGTCAGTCAAAGCAGCACATGAAAACCAAGGACACCGTGCTGCTGTAAGAGCAGGTTGCAGACGTGGGGGATAAATGAGAGAATTGTGGCCGAGCAAAGGCAAAGCTTATTGGTGCAGGACAAGGAACCATGGACATGTGTGCATGAGGCAAGAAAGGGGAAACGTGGTGGATTACGTGAGGCATGGGAGGTTTATAGGCAGGGGGTGTCACCAAGTCCATTGGGTTAGCAAGGGCCTCAGGGTCTGGACCTTTGTAGCCTAGGCGGCCCATGTGCTGGTGGCTATATGGCTGCTTTGGTGGTGCTCAAGGTAGTCCCTGGTCACAATTGCCCTGGCCCTGATAATTATGTGACCTTTTCTTGTGGCCTGGGAGGCCCTATCCATGTCGGCACTGATCTTAAAATGCTTTGCCTGTTTGTATTCTTAATTTGTTGAAGTGGCTCTTGTCTCGTTGTGTATGCGCGCGCGCGTGCGTGCGTGCGTGCGTGCGTGTGTGTATGTGTGTGTGCGCGCAGATCCTGGTGTCCACAGTCTCAGTTGCGGTCTTGGTCCTGGTCACAAGGATGGGATAGGAAAGGCTTGCATTGCTGTAACTTCCTTCAGGGCAGCTTAACTGTCCTGGTTGCAAGATTAAACGGGGATGGCATGTGAGTTTGGGTCGCTTTATGATCTCGCGAGCTGCCTTGTTTTCAATGGTTGTGGTAGTGCTTGCTCCAGTCTAGCTATCCTTGTGCCTTGCTGTGCCTTGGTCCTGGCATTCCCATTGCCATTGCCTTGACGCAGCTAACTTCATGGCGTCTCCTGTGCTGTTCAATATTAATTAGGCTGCGTGCTTCGGGTCAGTGCCCCTAACTCCCTTTTTCGATGTGAATGATGGGGAAGTATAAGAAGCCAGTTGAGCCACGCTAAAAGATGACAAGTCCAAAAGTCACTGAGGAAGTGCTAGACAAGATTGAACCCAAAGAAGTTCCAGCATCTCGGTGCACACATCTAGAAAGAGATAATGTAACATGGAGGCGCTGTTCTATTGTTCTCTTTTTTAACTAAAACAGCTTGTTTGGGCACACAGATGAGGAAGGGCCAGACGCGCGACATGGACACCCTCTTCCACAATCGGCTGAGTCAGCTGGAGGAGAGCTTAGGGGATGTGAAGACTGAGGTGCAGCTGGCTGTTGCAGATGTTTTAGAAGGTGCGTTCATCAGCAGGAATTGCACAAAACATTGTGTGGGATATCAGGGTGTAAGTGTTAGCAACAAAACAAGGAGGGGGAGGGTGCTGTGTGTGGAAGAAGGTTTGGAACCCCTTGGAACATTTGCGCTGGATGGCACTGTCAAAAGATGTTCCAGGTCAAGTAGGTGAAGTGAGAAAACAAAGAACCAGGCAGAGGGGTAAAGAAGTGTGAGAGGGTAGAGCGTGCTAAGGTAATTTGAAAGGAGACCCCAGTAGGTAGTGCTCTGTGCTGCTTCACCAGGATTTGGTGCCTGGAACAGCAAGATGTGTTCTCATTCTTTTCCTTATGATTGCAGGGGTAGGCAAAAAGGGTGATAGGCACAAACTGGTGTTTGTTGAGGTGAAACAAGGGTGGCACAGATGCAAAAAGCGGCGTGAATTAGGCTTCCTGCAAGCTATTCACGGCCTGGTATGGAAGAGCGTTGCCCAGAAAAGAAATTTTGCAGACTTGCAAGGCTCGTCTGAACACCATTTCATATTGCATAAATGTGAGTTGTTTCTATTCCTGCCAACAAGATCAGCCCATCCCCTCAACAAGAGCATTCACGTGTCAAGTTATTCCCTCAACAACATCAGCCCCAATGGGATCAACCCATCCCATCCCCTCTCCTTGCTTTTGCGCCCCCCCCCCCCCCCCTGCTCATGCTTTGAATTTTTGTCCTCAATTGGTTGGGCCAGGAGGAATTTAAAGATCCGCTTTGCCGGCATCATTCACCCTGTTCTGTCATGCGCAGATGTAGTCAAGGTGTCAGACTTGCAAGGCTTGGAGGGGCTGATACAGGAGCGAGCCTCCCAAGAGGATTTGCGACAGGTGCGTAGCGCAGTAAACAAGTCAAATGAGACAATCATAGAGGACGCATACCAAAAAAGCCAAGCAAATCCACCTGGAATGATTTGTGGCAGACATGTTTGTATAGCCAACAATTTGCATGTATAAGCAGAGGCTTTTTCTCGTGCCCATTGTTGTGAGCATGTGCGCAACAATACTTGTGAGAATGGGATGGTGGTCTCTTGTCGTAATACATTCATTCATCATTTACTGTATGAGAATGGGATCGTGATTTCTCTTGTTGTGAAACATTTTTTTGTCATTAATCATTGTAAGGATGGGATGGTGATCTCAACAGCGGTAAAGCAGCTTTTGAGGTAGTCCTATAGCTTTCTGAGGTTCTTGTCATTCTGAATGGCACGGAGACAGTGCAAAAGATGGGGTTGGGGGGTTCCCCTGGACCCTGTTTTTAATATATGTAAACTGTACATCCGCAAAACAAATTAATTTTTTATCAAATGCACAACGAGTGCAAATGCATATTGATATGAAGACTTTCTAGAGTGCAGATTTGTGTAAGGAAGTCGCCTCCAGACATGAGGTGTATCTTGAAATTATAATAAAATCATGGCATAGTGCAGGGATCAGCAAGGAAGGCAACGAGGCTTTCATCCCTTTTTCGTGTTTAACAAGGTCAATCCTTCAAAAATGACGTCCCAAAAGGAGTAGCAGGAAAATTATGGAGAATGGATCCAAATGGGTAGCAGTATAGAGCAAACGTGCGCACGCATGGGCACGCGCGCACACACGCACACACACACGCGCACACACACACGCACACACACACACACACACACGCACACACACACACACACGCACACACACACACACGCACACACACACACACGCACACACACACACTTGCAGCTGGCTCAGCAGCAGGGCAGCTTAGCGCAATCTGTCAGCCAGGTGGCGAACTGGATGGCTAATCGACCCAGCCCAGAGGAAGGCCCCAAAGCTGTGGCGGCAGCAGGGATTAAAATGAAGTAAGAGGAGTAACTCATGGATGGATTATCTATGGAGAGGCAAAAGTAGATTGAGAGGCATCAGATTTGGAGGGATAAAAATGAAGTAAGAGGAGTCATTTGTGGATGGATCATCTATGGGTGAAAGTAAAGTGAGAGGCATCACCCACAGCTCCAATTTATGGAAAATCTCAGTCTTTTTGACCCTCTTTTTTTGTGCAGCAATGCCTTCATTGTAAAGAAAGCCAACGTGTCAGGTTTTGTGCCTACATTTTTGTTCGTGATGCTTGGGCTCATGAGAACGTACAAAAGTGAGAGGGGATTGTGCTTGTTGTGTATGCATGAGTGTGCTGTGCATGTGGATGAGCGGATGGTGGTTCTTGTGTTTGCATAAGTGTGGTTTTTAACATGAGGATGAGCGGATGGTGCTTCTTGTGTGTGCATGAGTGTGTTGCACATGAGGATGAGCTGACTTGCTTTCCATTAGACAAGCCCATGTCAGGCTCTGGAAGCATTGTGTGACTTGTAAGTGAATTACTCTTGGAGACTTGAGACTCAGTGGGTAAATGGGAGCATGCAGCGAGCACACATGAGGATCCTACTTTCATTTAGCCATCACAGGCCAGTGCCACGTAGAACTTGTGCGTACATGTGCTCAGTGCAACAGCAAGCAGAGCACATGCAAGTGCTTCACATGTGGCCAATTAATCTTTTGCCCAAGCGCACACACACACAGGTGCTTCACATGAGACTTAATGATTCCATGCTCAACTGTACACCTGGGTTCACATGTGATTCACATGTGACCAAGTAATTTCATGCTCAACCGCACACACAGGTGCTCCACATGTGACCCAACAAATGCTTTTGCTCATCCACACACTCGTAGGTGTTACACATATGACCGGAAGGTCTCACGCTCAACCGCTCGCGCAGGTGCTTCACATGTGATCCAACAAATGTTGTTGCTCTTCCACACACACATAGGTGTTGCACACAAAGCATGACCAAGTCACATGCTCAACCGCACCCGCAGGTGCTTCACATGTGACCAAGAGATTAAGGGCCCTGCAGCAGGGGCCAGCGGGAGTGGCACCCGCAGCTCAGAAAGCACGCTCAGACCAAAGACCAACTTCCTGCCAAAGCTAGATCATCCACACTCCTCGCCCAGCAGCCACACTGTGCCATTGGGTCCGGGCATCAACGCAGCAGAACTGCGGCGGCTGGCAGAAGAAAGGATGGCGGGGGGGTGAGTGGAGACGAAATGGAGGCGTACTTGATAAAATGTGGAGTGATGAAAGTTGATGCATCAGGAGTACTTACAGGTAGAGACCAGTAAATTGTGTTGGGAATGTGAACTGAGGCATTATTGTAGGTGCAGTGGACAGACTTGGGAAGAATGAGCATTGACACGTGGCAATGGATGTAGCAGAATGTGGAGGAGGATAAGACAGACGGAGACTCAGGATTCTATAGGATGCTTGTGTATGTGCACAGGGTAACAAAGAAAGCAGAGGCAGCTGCAAAGGGGCTGGTTGAGGGCTGTGTTCTGGGAGGGGGGCCCGGGCAGAGTAGATCAGTACAAATTCAAACACAAGAGGATTCAAAAGTGCAGGGACCATCCAAGGGACAACGGGGCACGTGTGGAGGCAATCAGGCCAAGCACAAAAGCCAGCATGGCGGGTTTGGATGCAAGCAAGCCAAGCATGGTGTGTTTAGAAGTGTGCAGGCGAAGTATGGTACGTTTGGAGGCACATATAGGCCAAGCGTGGCATAATTTGAAGCACAAAGTAGGCAAACAAGCGTGTACATGCACACATACACACACATTGCTGTCTGTCACATTCTCCCCTTGCACTCGTACAGGAGCAAGAAAGGCAGCCCCCTGAGAGGGACTGAAGTAGAAGACTATGCTACAGACAAATCAGGGGCGTCTCCAGGGCCAGGACGAAGTGGGCGCATCCCCCTCCCATCACATGGCCTCAACAGTGTCGTCACAAGGGCGCCCAACCGTCCCCCAATTTTCATATGACAGTGGCCTTTACATGACAGCGCACACACCATTTAATTTCACCTCACTTATCATATTGCCTCCACGGAAATCCTCGTGACTCGTTCTTCAAGCACCTTGGTTCCTTGCACTTTCAACTGTCCTCATCATTTGCATCTGCCTACATGGCTATTCTTATTTTTTCTTTCTTCCTGTTTGCAGACGGTATTGTTGCTAATATTGGAAGAAGACGTTCCAAGAGACAGAAGCAGACCCTTTGTTGTACATGAATGAGATGGGCTATGTCTGGAGTTCCGGCTGCTCCATTTCACCACCTTACTTGCCCACCACTCCCTCATCAGAGTAAGGAAGTCAAAAAAGCTTTAAAGCCTTTTAGTAAAGGAGGTGTTATTCTCCTTGCATCAATCGAGGAAAAGGAGGCATATGGCCTCGAAGAGCCATGAGCCCCCACAGCATCTCATCAGGATGCTCGGAGCAAGGCTACAGCTTTGTGTCCTTTGGTAACAATTTTATCCTCTATCTTTCCTTTACACCCAAAGGGTTACAAGGTTTACAAGGGGTTGGCCTACAGCCCGAGACTCTGGGTGATCAGCTGCTGATGAAACATTTCCAACCAGCATAAAAGATTGAAACCAACTCTGACAACAACTTCGGAAACCTGTACGAGTCTTGATTTAGGAAAGCATTGATCTCGGGATCAGTTACAGTGTGAAAGCTCACCAAGAAAGGAATTAAGTTAGTGTTTTGAAGCCGGGCAAAAATATGTAATGGTTTGAAAGGTCGATGAAAAGGTCCTTGTATTTTCTGCGCAGCTTACACACCTCAAGGCAATTGTAATTAAAGAGAGCATGTTTTCCATTGACTTCAAGCAGTAGACATAAAGCTTAAACCTGCTCACATCATGACTTCTTTACCCATGATTCCTCATGACTTCTTTACCCAACACTTGAATGGGTGCGATCGGATACAAAAGGGAGTACGCTTTGATTGGTTCAATGGTTTTCCGCTTCAGAGATAGTAAGTCACTGCTTTCCTGTTCATTTCTCAGGGACTGAGGGCATCCGCTTCCCTCCAAACCTTCTGCTGTCTTGTCAGGTTATATCATTGTTATTGCTAGATTCCTGCAGGGTTTTACAGGGTTTTACATAGTAAACAAGCTTCTACAAGAAGTTTAAAAAGAAAACTGCCATACGCCATGCTGTGCTATTGCTATTGTTATTGCTAGATTCCTGCAGAAATTTGGATAGGGTAGTTTGGTCAGTTGGATGAGATATTTATCCAGCCCTGTGGTCCAGGAGCAACTGGCGGAGCCAGTGATTGACAATGTTCGCTTATCCCTAATTGATGTTGGATGTATTCACAGAAAACACAAGAAAAGAAAAGAAAAGACTACGCATGCCATGTCTGGCTGCGTGCATTAAGGAAAGGTCATCTGTCCTGAAAGGCAGGGTCCCATCACACAGACCAAGAGGAAGAGCAAGCACAGAAAATATCCAGTATGTAAAATATCCAATTACCATCCATTTTCCTATAACATGTAAAGCACGACTGATGACTGAATAAAGAGCTGTCTGAGCTCTGGGGAGAGCAGCAAAGCAACCGCAGGGAGTATGCTTTGGATGTAGGGACTCCTCTGTGCTGCTTCTGATGGGGAGAGCAGCAGAATTAAAACAGATTCACTCCCCCTGGAGCTTGCTGGAAACAGCGGTTCCGTCCTTTGCGCTAGAGTTACCTACTCTTACTATCAGAGCTTATTACCTCATGTTAACAAGAAAATCAGCAATGCCTTTAGAAACATGCCTTGTATATCCTCACCTGTGAAGCACACCATTTTACAATATCACACGGGTACCCTCTATAACCAAAAACATGCGGTTCGCTTCATAAGGTCCACTATCCCATTATGCCCTCTCCCAGGCTGTCATCAATTAGACAGCGCACTCCACATGCTTTCAGGTTGCCAAAACCATATCATTTCCAGCATGAAAACTGAACGCCACAATGCTGCTGGAAGAATGATCATCAAAGCTCTCAGCAAAAGCCCTTGGGGGGCAGGCTTGGTTAACATGGACACAGGGAGTGATGATAAGTTGGCGCAACATAACCTCCAAATCCCTGCAAAGGCATCAAACAGAATTTTACCCCCTTACCTTTTTCCTAGAAATTTTCCTAAAAAGATCTAGACTCACATCCAGTCGTCCTGATGCTATACTGATTACTCCCTATAAAGCCAAACCCACACCTTCTTCTCCTTCTTCCACCCGCTCACACCATGCGTTACGCAGCAGACATAACCCAACACAGAGGACCACACGAGCCAACCGTGTGAGACAGCCCCACCAACTTCATGTAAACCAGCGACATGTGCACTTGATTGAAATTAAGCACTGTAAAGACACGAGGCCTGGACAACAGTTAGAGGCGGCACAGCGGCAGCATGCAGACCTCAGCAAACTCATAAGTGCTAAAGTTGTGACTCTCCACACTATCCTTCTGGGTGTTGGTGGGACCTGCTACACTGATCATACCTTGAACCACTTTAAACAACTTGGACTGGACCATCAACGGGCCCATAAACTTGCTCAAAAACTTCATGCCCATTCAATCCGGTGTGCCAACAAGCTTGTTACCACTAGGCGTGTGTTGAAAACAAGATTACTTCTCGCAGCCAGGTTGTGGAGCCGGGTGCTTCCAAAAACCCTCCAGATCCCCATGAGCTTTTTCTTCTTTGTAGCTTAGTGGTGGAGGAGACTCACGGCTCTTCTGAGCCAATGTGTCTTCTTTTCCTTAATTGATGTAGGGAGAGTTTCCTCTGCCTACGTAGTTTTTCTTTTCTTTCTTTCTGCCTAGCCTCTGGACCTTTTCTCGATAATTGGCTCCTGCAGGCAGTGCTGTGTGATGCCAGGTCAGTGAAATGTGCATGGCAGTGATCTCGCATGACAGTCTGTACCTCAACTCCCCTTCAAAAACCCTGCATGGGAATCTTGGAAGCACTCTGAGTCAGCACTTTCTGTTTGACATGTTCACATTGCACATGCCACTTTTTCATTTCATTTAAATGCCTTAGACACACGTGCAGACCAAGAGGACTCGTCCCTATCAGCAAGATGTTGATCTGCTTTCAGCATTCACGTAAAGTCCCACTGTCACGACGATTAAATCCAAGCTTATTGTTGAAAAACTTGACAACCGCCCTAAGCCAATAAGATTGCAAAGGCTCTTGGCCACATTCTCTCAGTGCTGGCCATTTTGTGGCAGTGTTCTTCACACCAAGAAAACGCCTCAAGGAGCATAAGTGCCTTCCCTGCAATTGCCTTCTAAACTCGCTGCCTTCTCGTAAATACTCTGTACCCCACACTTGGCACGCATACATCCCCATTGGAATCCCATACACCTTAGAAAGCCAAAGCAAAGTGTGTGGCCTATTCCTCAAATCATGCTAAAAAGGAAAAAAAAGAAAAAGCTACGTAGGCAGAGAAAAATCTCCCTACTTCAATTAAGGAAAGAGAGACACATTGGCTCAAAGAGCCGTGAGTCTCCCTCACCAGAAGATGAGAGGGGAGTTAATGTGGATCAGGTGGGTTTCTGGCAGCACGCTGCACCAGGGCACCAGTGTTATGATGAGTGTTTTTATTTTCAATAGCACGTCTGGTGGAGGTAAGTTTGTACGCACTTTGTACAGAATGGGCATGGTGTCTTCTTGCAAGTGTTTCAGATCTCTGTGAGTCAATCCCTAATTTTTCGAATTGATCAAGGGTATGGGCAGTGTAAATAGTCCCGCCCACACCCAGGAGGATTGGGTGGATAGTAATCTCTGCACCTTGGAGTTGTTTGCACAGTTTGCTGTGTTGTTGCTGTAAGGCTTCTAGCTGGGCACTAGGCCTCGTATCTTCACTGAATTTGATTTCTATCAAGTAGATATGGCGGGCTGGAGTTGTGCTACTCCCCATACTGCGCAGTACCCGGTGTGTGGTATGCTCATGTGCAAACTTCTTTATACTTTGTAGCATGCTCCTGAGACACCTTCAAATTCATGTGCTTGTCAACAAGCATACCTAGTAGGTATTTCAACTGGTCTTTTTGGGGAAGAGCCACACTTCCATACATGAAAGTGGGCAGGAGGAGCACGACTTGCTATTCAAATGCATGACCCCTTTCCTCTCTGCAACCTATTCAGCATAATCTGCATTTCCCCTGGGTCATCAGCGGTTAAACTCAGGTCATCTGCATATAGCATGTACGACGCACCATTCCCTCCATACTATGGAGTCCATAGCCTGTCATAGCACTTTTTATCCCTTCACTGATATCTGTCCATGTCACTGTCTACACCCAAAATCAATTGATAGTGGTTACTCGGTAGCTATGTTCTGGTTTTGAGTGCTGTGTACGCAACGGGGTTACAGATGAGGCTCACAGCGTGGTAATAACACTGAAAGTTCAACTTTCTGCAAGTTGCAAGAGAAATAAGCTTATCCAGTATCAAACTATATTATATTGCAATAAATAATACACCGATTTAGTTTCACGGTGCCTGTCTTCTGGAGGCAGCAATCAGGCACTCCGGCGGCTATGCCGCGGTGTCCGCTCTTAAGGGATTGATTAATCACAATAGATTTAAGTAAGGTCTGCAGCTTGATGATCAGGGCACCTTCTCTTGATGTTCTTGTGATGAGATTCAAGATGAGGCTCATGCCCTTTTGGTGTGCAAAGACGCAGATGTTTGTACTTTGAGAAGAAAGTACGCTTACCTGTTCAACTGTTTCTCTGGTGATTCTTCAATGGAGCACCCTTTTTTACAACAAGCCAGTGTCCAGAATGTTTCTGATTTCCTCTTGCAACACAACAACAAGCTTTTTTCGTTTGTTTCTGAGCTTATGGACATTATGTTGGCTGGCGAGGACCAGTCACAGGCCGATCAGCCGAACAGTCTGGCTGAAGGTCCCCCTGTGTAAAATCTAAATCTAAATCTTGATGAACAAGGCCTCCTTGGCTGGCATAATCTCTGTTCTCTTTTGTGCATGGTGCCTCGGCTGATCGGGCGGCCAGGTTTCACACCAACAATGAGCTCTGCCAATCCAAGTCGCCAAGAGCATGCTAGGAATGAAGGAGAGAATGCTCTGTGCCAAATTCTGAAGTGTAAATTTGTCGCGGAAAAGACAGGGCTCACACATGAGCTATTCTTTGGGCATGCAACTTGATGACGCATGCATATGAATCCCAGATTCACCAAGGTGGGGGGAATGAAGCACATTGCAACAGAAGATGCACAGTAGCACAGATGTTTGATGGAACCCATGCAATGCTCAAAGAAGTTGAGGAACAAAAAGTTGAAAGAAAATGGCTCATGACAACTTGAAGCCATATTGTTTTTATGTTTAACATCTTAATTTGGTGAGACTTTTGCTGGCTCGCTAGTTTGGGAGCCCTTCCTTATGCACATGGCGCTTGTGGCATGCGCAGCCTTAACTTAGAGGCTGTCCTTTCCGTCCATTAGTTCTGCACCCCCAAGTAGCACATCACGTCTTAGAGACTTCATGAACCAGGCTGATGTCCCAAAATGCCGCTCGTGCTATGCTTACATCTGCTTATAGGATTCGTCGTTTTGTACGTGAGCACACACTTGCAGATAGGCCGCATGCTTCCTTGTGGCTTGCAAAGACGTATGTTATTCCAGCTGGTATGTACGCGAGTCAGGTGTGGGGTACAGGTTTCATGCAGGCAGGCAAAGAGTTCTCTAGTGCTCTGCAAACTTTGCATCTGAATTTCTTGAAAGGAACCTTGGGTGTGAAGCGAACTACCACTAACTGGGCTGTTTTGAGAGAATGTGGGCATCAACCATTGCAGTACTATTGGTTTAGAGCTGCATTCAAGCTGTACAACAGCATGCTTGGTACAAATAGTAGTACTTTACGCCGTGTTATGCAAGCCGATTTGAAGTTACAACCTAAGGATGACAAGTGCTGGACAGCGCAGTTAATTCAAGCCTTCCAAGGTTTGCGTGGTTCTGAAATTTTTGAGCAGGCTGTGAGGTCAGGAGGTGCCATTTCCATGAATGATTTTAGTGCAGACTTGAGGTACAGATTGCAAGGAGTTTGGAGAGAAGCCGAGTCAGTGGATCCAAGGGAAAACAACAACAAACTAGCTACTTACCAAGCTTGGTTTGCTACTCCTTTTGCTTGCAACGCTCGCCAAACCTATGCACCCCTGCCTTGGTATCTTTTTTTGGATTTGCCTAAGCAAGTTATGCGTAATGTGAGCAGGCTACGGCTTCGTGCTCATACTTTGAAAGTTGAATCGGCTGTTTGGCAGGATGATGGTACCTCTGTGTGTGACAGGTGTCCTTGCAACCAAACTCAAGATGAAGCACATGTCCTTTTTAACTGTACTGATGAACACGTTTGTTCTCTGCGCCGCAAGTATCAAATGCTTTTTGAACCTTACTTCCAGGATATTGTTGAGATGCAACCTTGTTCACTGCATCAAGTGAGCTCTCAATTTGTTCATCAGTTCCTTCATCAGCGAAATGCAAAGCTTTTCTTTTTTATGTCTGAGCTTATGGATTTATTTTTGGCTGGCAGAGACCAGCCACAAGCCGATCAGCCAAACGACCTGGCTGATGGTCACCCCCCCCCATTGTAACCATTGTAACCATTGATGTCCCAAAATTAGCCACTGGAGAAAAAGTAATGAAAAGGGGTTGGATAGCTGGATTGAAAGGAAATAGGTCAGATCTAGGGGGAAATTCGGTTTCATTAAATAAATTGTCAACACCAAAGGTGCTGATAGTACGGCAAACAAAGGAACCTAAATACAGCCAATGTCAAAACACGGCAAATCATTATATGTACATGCAGGCTGAAGGAAAACCAAAGCTTCAGTCGTCACCAATCAAATTCTAAGCTCATGCATGGCGCATGCAAAAATGCTGATGCTCTGTGGTGCAACAGCACAGTTGTAAAACATACATCTGGAAGTAAACACTTAGAAAAGGAAAAGAAGAAGAAAAACCACGTAGGCAGAGGAAGCTCTCCCTACATCAAATAAGGAAAAGGAGGCACATTGGCTCAGAGAGCCGTGAGTCCCCTCCACTTAAACATTTAGTAATAGGTACCTAATTTACTCCAACAAATGAAACTGCATGCGTTTTTCTCTTGACAACAGTGAATCACTGTTCCCTCGAGCACAAACACACTTGACAAACAGCAGGCTCTGGAAAGCCTACGCCTTCAGCACTCTCTTTCATGGAGCCCCAAAAAGAATCAGCAAAGGGCTTCCCCTTCAATGAGCGCTGCCCATGGGAGCCCAAAGGCTGATAAATTGCAAGCAAGTTTTGCTCCATGCTTTGGCAAAACTGCGCACAAGGGAAAGATGAAGGAAATGGTTGAAAACACCATCTCTATAAAGACGTTTTCATTTGGTGACATCTGGAATGTACACCTTCAGATTTGAACAGGAGAGGCAGAGCCTGAAATATTGATCTCAACCCACTGCAAAGCTCTCTCCCTATGTTCAGGCATGGACTGGCTTGCCTTTGAAGTTACTCTTTCCCTTCCCCATCCAATTTGCTGATTCAGTCGGGTTTCAAATATTGAATTCTTAAAAAAGGGGGCCCAGAGGTGGGATGGACAGCATCAGGAGCCTTCACGCAACTTGGCACAAACGAGCTACTTCCCCTTAAGAGAACCCCAAGTGATGAAAGCACATTCTTGCACAGTACCGTCTAAGAACTGTGAGCTTTGGTGAGACCCTTGATAGCTCGCTAGTTCAGGACCCTTACCCTTTATGCACGCGGCCTTTTGGCTGCCATAGACTACTTGTTTTCTTGAGCTTGGGAAGGCTTGAGATGCAGAACATCCATTAGCACATTCGTGAACAACTCTCACCATGGAACCCATCACGCACATCTACCAGGCACAGAGCACGAGCAGTGACTTGAGCAACGACACCAATAAACACATCTGTAAGCACCTCTTACCATGCACCCCATCACGCGCATCCACCAGGCAAAGAGCGCGAGCAGTGACTTGAGCAACAATACCCGTGATGCCCACAAGCTGTGGGTTGGGGCACTGGATGACCTGCATGATATAATCAAGGGGCACCGTCTCTTCATGTTTGAGTGCTCATGTGTAAGGGATGACACGATCACGTCACACGCTTGTTTGTGCAGCATGGCACAACCAGCAGCGTGGCACGAACACAGCGTGGCACAAAGACAGCATGGCACACACACACAGCATGGCACAACCAGCAGCATGGCACAAACAGGAGCATGGCACAATCAGAAGCATGGCACGAACACAGCACGGCACGACCAGGAGCATGGCACAAACAGCAGCAGGGCACGAACAGCAGCATGGCACAAACACAGCATAGCACTATCAGGTGGCACTACTTGTTTGTGTTTCTTGTGTGTGGGATTTCCATTGCAGGGGCACTCATCATGCGGGTAAGGATGCAAGACAATTTGCAGCTTCCAATGCTTGCTTCTTACAGCAGCAACACTTGCAAGGCGATACTGCGCAGGTTGAGCAGGAAAGCTCACTACAGGTATCCCTTCAGTTGCATTGAGCTGTATATAGCCATCCTGTGTCACCCCTTTTGGGCACCTGACATGCCTAGTAGAGCTGCACCTGCAGGATGTTGCTGTGATCTGTGCTGCTTTCCTCACATCTGTGAAGAAGCTATCTTTGGTCCTTGGCATCCCTCAATCCCTCAATTTGCATGCCATGCCCACCAAAGCTACACCAATAGGATGCTGCCATGCAGACCCACATCATACAGCGGCATTCGTACAGGCAATCTAATACTGGGCCCTATGTCAGAGCTGCAACTGGAGGATGCTGCAATGCAGATCACAGAAAAAAATTGAATTCAAACCTTGCCCTTTGCACCAATCGGTTTCGTGCCATGCCCACTGTAGGATGCTGACAGGCAGGTTGCATCGGGACAGCTACATCCTTGCACTTCCCCAACACACCAAATTACACCCTTTGCACCAATCGGCTACTTGCCATGCCTGGGCACACCGGAACCACACCTGTCAGATGCTGCCATGCAGATCACCGCTGGATCACCACTGGAATGGTAAAACACCTGTGAGATGCTGCACGCTGGAACCCCACCTGTAAAATGCTGCCATGCAGATCACAACGCGACAGCTGTATCCTTGTGGCAGCAATTTCCGCAGGTGACAGCTGCCGCATGTGAGGTACAGTACAGGCAGCAGGAGTTTGCAGGTTTCCCCCTGGATTCCTGGAACTAGAGGGAGGTGGTTGTACACTTGTTCCTGCATTCTGATGCTGCTGCTGCTGCTGCTGCTGCTGCTGCTGCTGCTCTGCTGCTTGTGCAAGCTTTTTCCGCGGCATCTGTTGCTGCTGCTGCTGCTGCTGGAGTGGCATTTGCCGCTGCTGTTCGTGCTGGCCTGGGATCAACGGAGGGAGAACATTGCCTAATTGGTTGCAGATGTACCTCTGCCAAAGTTCATGCAATGGCAGCAGCTGTGAATACCTGCGAGGAAGCAAGCAGTGAGGCAACAGTGAAAAATGGCCTTATAGGCCGCGCGCAGGCAAACTGTCCATTCGACAGTGAATGCTGTCAGCAATAGGGGAGCGAAAAGTGCACGGTCTAGAGTTGCATTGGAAAGGGCACCATACACACACACATACACACACATGCACACACAGAACACACCATATTTTCATGATAAGCAAGCTTTTACTTTACATCTTTCTTTGTCTCTAAGCAAATGTTAATGTGGAATAAACTAACTAATCTTTCCTGTCCAGTTTGCAGCACACAAACACACACAAAAACAAACACAAACACAGACAAACACAAACACACAAACACGCACACACACACACACAGAAACACACACACATACATACACACACATACACACACACAAAACACACCATCTTTTCATGCTAAGCAAGCTTTTACTTTACATCTTTTTTATTCTGTAAACAAATGTTAATGTGGAATAAGTTCCCACCCTTCATGTATGAGGTACAAAGCACCTACTGCAAAGCCTATATTCTTGCCTCCTGCTAGTTTTTGGCCCCTAAAAGAATACAAATGAGATACCATACTTGTAGATCAACTGTGCATGGTCAGCATACTACAATGAGCTTGGCGCTCTGGCGAAATCATGTCTATAAAAACACCATGTTATTGAGAGGTGCATATTTACCCCAAATGACAGAAGTTCTTAATTTCGACTCCAGTTAATGCAACAAGTGCATGATCTCAAAAAATACCATAAATCATGCATCATTTGATCTATGAAAGTACAAGTTAAGCTAACTAATCTCAACTGTCCAGTTTACAGCACACACACACACACAACACGAGTAAGATGAAAGCATTCATGTGTGCTCAGTCATTGCTGGGAGGCTATGATCTTGTTGCGATCACTGCACGTTGCCAACACCTTGTACCTTACATCTCCTTGCTTGAGGATTGCTGGGACGGGAGCCCTGCGCTTGCTGGTCAGCTGCTTAGAGTATCCTGGCGGCTGCCTGCCAGAAACACGATGGTATGGAACCGGCAGTTGTGAGATGCCAGAATGCCAGGCATCTGGTGGCATCTGCCTGGCACACAGTATGATGACTGAAATTGGCAGCTGTGAGATACCAGGCACTTGATGGCATGGTACCAGCCGTTGTGAGACGCCAGAATGCTAGGCATATGGTGCCACCTGCCTGGCACACAACATGATGGCTGAAATCGGCAGCTGTGAGATGCCGAAATGCCAGATATATGGAGATATCTACCACCATATATGGCCTGAAAGTGGCATCTATGGGATACTTTGCACGAGGGGTGGAGTGCCTGTCTGCCAAACATTTGCTTGTTTCGAAAACCCGACATATCTACAAACATAAACACAGTTTTGAGATGTAGGGATGAAGGCAGGCAAACAAGTTCCACAGACAAAGTTGCTTTGCAGCCCCGAGGAGGGGCAAACACGCGCTGTGCAGACATATGTGCTGTGTTAACACAAGGTGGCAGACACAGGTGTGTGCAGACAGGGGTGGGGGGCAAACAAGCACTGCGCAGACACACGTGCCGTGCAGACGGGGGGGGGTGTTTCCCACTTCATTCAGCCTGATACACCATGCTTCAGCACAACCATCTGAACGCTTCAGAGGGCCTCCAATCCCACCCATACCAGCCAGCTTGCCTTAGCTGAACATTCTGCTGTGGACCTGCCTTTCACCCTCCCACAAACGCATCAGCAACAGCTATCGCCTGAGCACCCTGCTTCCGGCCAACAAGCTTGTGCCCCGAGGCACGTGTGCCTTGCAGCAACGCACCTTGCCCCTGCCTTGGCCTGCTTTGCCCCTGGGTTGTCTAGCAGGATGCTCCTGTCCTGTACCCGCAACCCCGCGCTTGCCCGAGCATCGGCACTGCCTCTGAAGGCCGGGTTGGTGCGCAGCAGCGTCTCTACTAACACATCGAGGGCAGCACCTGGGGGAGGGGTGGGGGGCTGGGTACTCAAGGGCGACTGCTTGACCTGCTGGGGTGCACGAGCAGCGCTGGATGCTTGTGTGTGCGTGTGCATATAAGTGTGTGTGTACGTGTGTATTCTCCTCAATGCAGTGCACCTGTTGTCCCTCCCCCTTGTAGAGGCGAGACGTTGAGCAGCGTGCAGAAGATTGCAAGAAGTCCTTTTATGAGCCTTGGGGACAAGGGCCGCACAAGAAGTCCATGCTCACAGGAATGTATAGGACTTTCCTTGGCATGAATGCTTGCAGGGAAAGAAACCATGTGCCAACAACAAAGTTGCCTGAGCTGCCACCATGCACACAGTTCATGCAGCTTGTACAGCATCGCCTTGCTTTAGGCATGCCCACCGCTTCCATGCAGGACACAACATGTGCTCCTTGCTTCGGGTGAACCCCACTCCCTTCTACCACACATGGCAACCTAGGACTCTACAGATCTTTGGATGGCCGTATGCGTCTGCATAACATAGCATTGGCTGTCACCTGCAGGACACGTGCCAGTGGACCCCTCGCGATGGACTCATCGAGGCTGTTGTAGGGCGGCTCTCCTGCATGCGCATCCCCACCTGTCTGTGGACCTCCCTCAGAACCCCCTGCGGTACTAGCAGAGGCAGGGCTAGCTTCCATCCCCCTCCCTATTTTTGCTTGAGCCAGCTTGCCTGGCGTGTCTGTGCTCCTGCTGCTGGGATGCTGCTTTGCTTGACTGCTGGAGGCTCCCTTGCCTTTGTGGGCGCCTGGTTTGGGGAGCTGCGGCATGGCTGTGCTGGCTTTCGGCTTGGCATGGTGCAAGTTGCTGCTGGGAGGCTGTTGGTGCTGCAGGCTTTGAACCGCATTTCCTGCCATAAAGGATGAATGTGTACATATGTGTGTGTGACATAAGGGAACTTGTTTCCAAACTCCGCTGCTACCGGAGATCCACACACAGACTACCCTGTCTTTTTGTTCAGGAATAAAGAGTGTAGCCGCCGCAATGAGAGGACCAGGGTGTCACAGCAAGGAGTGCTAACCTCGCAGGCCCACCTGTTCTAGCCTTTTTTGCAGGGGGCCCAGGGGCCAGTGCATCATTGCCTTGTCCTGCAGTGAGAGCTTGGCTGAGGGACTGCAGTCTGGCCTTCTTTGCTTCCGACTTTGACTTGGGGCCGCCTGTGACCAGTGAGCATCGACATGAAGCTCAATTCTTTCCAGCGCGCATGCTGGCATACATTCATGAGGTGCTGAGGTTGTAAAAGGTGGGCTCATACCCTGGCTGACAAGATGGGGCTAGCAAGAGTGCACAGTGTGCTGACATAAAAGTTGGAACTACAGCTTGCTGTGTAAGCGCACCAGTACCTGGAGCCGCATCCGGGCTCCTCTGCATGGCGGCCACTCGCTGGGTTTTTTGTGTGTATTGAAGCTGTACCTCTGAATAGAAACACTATAATGACATAAATGAATTGAATGATAGAGTGCTTTCAACGCAGGTGCGCGTATTCAGTTTCACCATGTATAACTAACTGACACAACTGACACAAATAGATAGGTTTGCCTGCCCATATGCTTCATTTCAATCATCTAACTCCTTCCTCAGGATGTCTTACTTCCCTTCCAAAAAGAAGTTAGAAATAGGCAACATAAGCCAGGTCAAGTCCTCAGTAGCGCGCGGCATTAAATGTGAGTTCATGTGGATATACAGCTACTGCTGCGCGAGTGCATGGTGCCCCTGCCCCTCCAGGCTTATTCAACAATGTTTGGCCTGCCCATCAGCAGCAAGTGAGCTCTGGAGGGAAGAGAAGAGCAGCGAACACAGCTCCCTCCTTTTTCCCTCTCCTGGCTGCAGCCTCAATTTGCGAGCAATACCCCTACTTAGAAGAGACTGGCGTGATAGATGTTTTGATTCCCAAGAAGGAGCCTGTGTACGTGGGAAAGTGGTAAGTGAGAAAGGGCGCATGCTGAATTCCCTGGTTCCACCTCCTGCATTGTGACAGCTGAATGGTCATACGGTGAATTTATGCACAGGCCCCATCTGTGCCCAGCACAAGCTGCACACATCTGTACAACAAACTAAATCCTGTGCCCTTGCCTGGACCTTTCCTCATGCAGTGAGGGGCATGTTCAGGTCGTCACCATCAACAATGTGCCTCTGTTCTTCCAAGGCCGAGACGCGCCATGGTGTCCAACGCTGCGAATTTTGCATCAGTATCCGGAGATGATGAAGCGTTTGAGGGCGGACCAGGGGGCGATCAAATTTGTGCTATCGGGGGCCAATATCATGTGTCCTGGTCTGACATCTCCTGGAGCCACCATTCATGATGAGGTATGCTGTGGGCTGGCATTTGCTATACGCATTTGCATCAGCAGCAGATGCAGCTGCAAAAGAGTAAAGCAGCTGCAAAGGTTGTAAAGCTGTGCGCAAATGCAACTTGCGCACAGTAGCACGCGCTCGCCGTACACACACACACACACACACACACACACACACACACACACGCACGCACACACACGCACATGCACACTCGCACATGCACACACGCACATGCATACACGCACATGCACACACACACATGTGCTTTGATCGTTGGACCACTTGCACACAGCTTCAAAACAAGCCTGAGCACGTACGTCCACCGAGCAGGAACACCTGCTTTGAAAATACTGAACCTGGAAAAAATGGCAGGTGAAAGCCAAATACGATTGCACTGGCATATGAGTTAATGCTGTCAGGCCCTCACGCTCTGAGCAATCTGAACGCAACCTGGCCTCTCAACGCCCTGCACATGTGATCTAGACGTGATTTCAAAATTGCATTTGAAGTCGCGCATCATATTGAACGGCTATAGAATAAAGCACAAGCAAGCTAAAACACTTGTGAGCAAAGCAGGTGCTTGCGTGCATCCTGTTCAGCATTCAATCCATGATTGATTCGTTTGACCCCTTCTAACCGGCAGGGCCTTGCACACTCACAAATTGGTGTGGATTCAGATGGAACAACAAAGGACCGGAATCAATTGATATGGAATCAAAAAAGGCCAGCTGCAGCAGATCTGTCATTCTCTTGCATACACGGATTTTATGTTGATCTTTAAATATTTGATGGCCATTTGTTGCACCTGGTTGATTCCCTTGTGACTATTTGTGTGCTTGTGTATACTCACACATGCAGGTGGAGGCAAACACGCCCGTAGCAATTTATGCAGAAGGCAAGGAGTACGCAATGGCTGTTGGGCTGACCAAGATGTCGACGGCAGAGATGCGAACCATGAGTAAAGGCATCGGCGTGGACAACTTGCATTACTTGAATGACGGGCTCTGGAAGTTGGAAAAAATTGATTAGGTGCGTGGTTCAGAATCAGCTAAAACCCATCCTTGATGTGGATGGAAGGCAACAACAGAAGGAAAGCTTCCATGCATAACGTTGGACTGCCAGCAGGACATACCATGGACACCCCTTTCTCAAGATTCGTCGATAAGGTTTGTGGCAGGTGTTGTCATGGATGAGGAAAGGTAGATGTTGCACCTCCAATTTGTTTGAAACAGGGGTGCAATTTATAATAGTACATGTTCAAAATCCTTTGTTCTACAAAATGTTATACAACATTAGTTGTTATTGTACTAAACTTAAATTCTTCCCACACCCAAAAAACAATTAATGTTAACAACCACGCATTGACCACGCACCCCAAATTTCTTATTTACACATTTGCGCATCAACCACACAGGGGCTTTTGCCCCACTTGCCTCAAAGGAGTATAATGTGCATTAATTTTAAGGTTCTTCATAAGTCATTAAACATTCAAATATGTCTGGATCACGGAAAATTGCAATCCACTTGAGTTAAACATGTTCACTTGCTCCCACCATGCCCGCCACACGCCCTGACTTTTCACCATCCCCTTCCATTCTTCACTGATCATCACTGCTGCCCTCCCCGCTGCTCCCCTCCCCGCTGCTGCTAGTGCTGTGTTCCTTACTAATGCTGCCCCTGCTGCTGTTGCTGCTTCCATGGCTGCAAGCTTGGCCCTTGCTTCCGCGAGCTTGCCCTGCTGATGCTGCATGGTGCAGGCTACTTTGGTGCAAGACCTGAGGAGCAGCTAGGAAAGAAGGAGCAACTGTGGAGGAGGCTGCTGTGCAGGCGGGGGGGCAGGGCTTGATGGGGGGCGCTCCTGACCACTCATACCTCTCGCTGTCCCAAGAACAGTTTCCACAACAGTTTCCAATTTCCACAACCGCGCACAACCATGCATCATTAGAAAAGTATTTGTTACGTGTGCGCAGTCACAGCGCAGGGCAAAAAACGTTATTAACGCGCAGTGATATTGAGTTTGCGCAATAAATCCAAAAATCAATAATGAATTTCAAAATGGGTGTGGTGGGGGTTTTGCTCCCAAGGAACTGACTGGGTCAAGTCCCTGCAAATTAAGAAAAGCACCAAGACGATTACCTGTGCAAGCATTGCCGTGTGCAGTCGCACAACGGCTGCCTTGTTCAAGCAGCTGTTTTAGTTTCTTTGTTGCCTATGCTTGGCAGAGAGGCTGAGGTCTGCTTTTCCATCACCATCATCCAGGTCAATCGCCTCCTCTTCCTTATGCGGGTGTTTGCACCGAGAACTGTACTGCTTGCATGTCTTTGAGGGGTCGTTGGGGCTCATGACCTGTGAACTCTACAGCCTTTGCACTCCAGCATGCATGGCCTTTGGGCTCCTGCTCTGACATGATGACCGCATCGTAGCTCTCCTTGAGCTTATTGCATTGTGTCCCAGGTGGCGCTTAGCCTCAGCAGGAATTCTGCAGCCTGGCGAACCACAGCAAGCTTGCTCCTTCCCTCCACATTTGTTTTGATGCTGGACTCGTACAGACTCTGACTACCGTGCAGAATTTCTATCACCGCGCATAAATATTGTTTTTTGCCCTGCAAGGCGACTGCACGCACGGAAAAGAAATATTTATCTTGAAGATGCGCGGTTGCAGTAATTGATATTCCGACAGCGAGAGGGTCATGAGTGGTCAATAATGCCCTTGCACGGTTGTATAAAATATTTGTTTTTGGGCTGCACTGTTGATGCGTTATTGCAATACTAATACTTTTTGGGGGTTGCGTGATGAGTCCAATTCTACACGGTATGAAGCTTTCAAGCCCTAGAAAAACGAATATTACGTGCGTTACATGATAAACCGTACGTTCACGACCGGTCCGAATGGTGTCCACTTGGTAATTAATAAATTTTTTGATTTAGTTTGAATGGGGCTCTCCGGATTAATTTATAAGTTCGATTCTATTTTGAATGGCCTTCGACTGGCATTAATTTTTAAATTCGCAAGCTCAATTCAAATCTGCTGCTGCTGACTGTGCTGCTACTAGGCTTGCTGCTGCTGCTGCTGACTGTGCTGCTGTTGGCTTAGCTGCTGCTGCTGCTGCTGCTCAGGGGCAGGGGGCTTCCAGAAGAGGCTTGGGCACATTTTTGCTGCATGAGAGCACACCTCGTCATCAGCATGCAATCCCAAGCAATCCACAAGCTGTCACTGCCACACGGTGCTAGACCCATAATACAACACATAACACAACATCAGCTGCACTGCCACCTAAAGGACGCCCAACTGGGTTCTTCTGTGCTGCTGGCTTCCCTTTCCTAGCTGCTTTGGCGTTTGCCTGCCTGGCACGTCTGCCAAGAGATGCTGGGTTGGAGCTTGTGCTGGGGGCCTGGAAGGCCCTTTTCAGCCCCAAATTTGATCAATTTTACAATTCGATTGGGTTTGAACGCTTGGCAGTAATCAAGAAAAAATTCAAATTTTGGCTCCAGAATTAGTTAATATTCGAATTGGTCGGTACTTTGATATTCTTCATTTCCGCGCCGCAAACACCGATTGATTGCCAATCTGTATTTTCTTTTGCAGGGATGTCATTACACGGATATCTTGCATCGGGAGTTGAGGGGATGATACGCTTTCTTGCTCCGGACCTAAGGAGTTCCTCAGGGCACAATTGTGATGATGTATGAGTGAAGTTCTTTTTAATGTTCTTTACAAATTCTTTCAGCTTAAACAGCCAGCGGCTGGATTTGCTGCAAGTGAGCTAAGCTATTCCATTTTGGGGGCTGGAGGGCCGCCGAACTAAAACGACAATGAACAAGGCTGGCTTGTTTAAACATGGTCATTGTGTACTGTACATATTGCTCTTGCTCCCTTCTGGAATCAGTGCTGTCAATGTTGTACCATGCCTCTTGAGAGCGCAGAGGTGCCGGGTGTTTGTGCATGCCAGCCATGGATCCTTGAGTTCAGTGTTCTGTGACAGCCTCAACCCTAGCGCAGACTCTTGTGCATTCAATTATTGCCGGTTGTCACACTTGATCCTCTTCTGCAAGAATCATTTGATTGAACAAATATTTGAGAAGGGTGGGATACAATGGTTGCAATGGGATTTGACCTTCAGCCAGGTAGTTTGGAAAGGTAAGGAAAGGTAAGTTTGGCTGCTCGGCCTGCTGAACTGTGGCACCCACACACGAAAATATCCATGAATACATAAATAAAAGGATAAATCTCCTTAGTTTGTTTCTGCAAGAGATGAAAGACATCCAAAGAACTAGCTTGAGTGAGTCTGATAAGGTTCAGATGTGAGTGAAGGGGACATCCGAAAACAGATGAAACACATAGGAACGCAAGAACAAGGCAGCATTTGAGAATAAGGCTGAAAGATATGTGAAATGCTGGTGTCTTGGCAGAGCACAGTGATTTATAAACCTATTAGATCTAACTAGATTTAGATTTACATGGGGGGACCTTCAGCCAGACTGTTCGGCTGATCGGCCTGTGACTGGTTTTCGCCAGTCAACATTTTTGTCCATAAGCTCAGAAACAAACGAGAAAAGCTTGTTGTTGTGTTGCAAGAGGAAATCAGAAACATCCTGGACACTGGCTTGTTGTAAAAAAGGGTGCTCCATTGAAGAATCACCAGAGAAGCAGTTGAACAGGTAAGCGTATGTTCTTCTCAAAGCACAAACATCTGCGTCTTTGCACACCAAAAGGGCATGAGCCTCATCTTGAATCTCATCGCAAGAACAGTGATCACACAAAAGAGCGTTCCGAGTATCCCAAGCCGCCGTCTCCACCTTCAGTATGTGTGCCCTAAGTCTGAAACGGCTAACATTCCTCATAACATGTTGAGACAAATCCAAATGCATGTGCCTTGGTAAACGGGCAGGGGCACGCACATGGCTTGGCAGAGCACGGTGATCACTCAAAATGGTTACAATGGTTACAATGGGGGGTGACCTACAGCCAGGTCGTTTGGCTGATCGGCTTGTGGCTGGTCTCTGCCAGCCAAAAATAAATCCATAAGCTCAGACATAAAGAAAAAAAGCTTTGCATTTCTCTGATGAAGGAACTGATGAACAAATTGAGAGCTCACGGTGATCACTCAAAAGAATCAGTAAGGCAAGGTAAGGATACATGATGTATCATACATCGCTAATTCCAACTACAAGGGCAGCTGAGCAGAAACACTGAGGCCTGCAACCACTGGTAGTCTGGTAGTCTGGCAGACCCAGTCGAAAAAAGTTGTAACTCAAGGGTTACAAGGGAAAAAGGCCTCAGTCAAGATGTTTGACTGCTAGCCTGTTCACAAATGTTAAATTAAGAAGGAAAAAAAGTTTGTTTGTGTTTTCTGGTAACAGCTGGTAAAGACGGCTGGTAAAAGGAAAATGTTCATGTCCAGTCATGGCAAAGGGCACACACGCGTAGTACGGATGAGGGAGCAGAGGAGCACAATCCAGAGCAGAAGTCCCACCACACGGATCACCTTGAGCCTTAAGCAGACTCTCTGAGGATGAGCACCACGCATGGATACCAGCCAATGAGAGCTAATAGAACATAACGTAACTCAAGAACTTGAAAAAGAAACATGTCTGTTGCGGCCTGATGTTTGATGAAACAAGATTTACAAGGTTTACAACTGATGTTTCATGAAAAAGCACAAGGTAGTTTACGCTTCAAGGGTTCCAATATGTTGGATCAGATAATTGCTGAGAACATGTGATGAACACTGTACTGCTGGAATGTTTTCGAAGCATTGATGTCAAGAATGCCCATGCACTGCTCCATGTTCGTTAAGATATTAAGCAGTGTTTGGCATTCAAACTACCAATTCAGACAACTCCAGGGATCGACCTGCAATGGTCTATGAGACTCACGCAAAAGCGCCCACTCTGTATACTGCATATGCACACAAGCTTACCTCAACCAGACGTGCTGCTGAAAACAAAAACACTCATCATTGTCATCCTAGTGACCCGGGGCTGCATGCTGCCAGAAACCCACCAGACCCACATTACCTTCATTCCTGGAGGGTCTTTGAGCCAATGTGTATCCTTTTGGAGGAACCTCTAGATGATGCGGGGGGTGTTCCCTCTGCATAGTTACTACTGTAGCGATGTGGCATGTCCACCTGGATCTCCTGTGTTTACACCCCACTATGTCACGAATGCAGCAGCTGCAGCGGGCAGTTGCATTTCGAGAACACGTCAGCAGTGCCGTCCACAATCACCGCTGACAAGTCGCTGCATTGTTCCTGCTTGCTAAGTATTTGTAGAACTAAAATTGTATGACACAACACGAGAGTCGACGAGATTGATTGCAACACAACGTGAATTCATTGTGTGGTGTGCACTGTTGAGGCTTGCGAGTATTATTAGGATTTATTTGGTACACCAATCTTGTCTTTCCTAAATTCAGGCACTAGCATGCCAATCGTCAATGCAGCTGCACAGCCCTAATCCACCCTTTCTCTCTAGGGCAGGAAGGAACCCCCTTGTGCAGAGGAGGGTAGGCAGCAGATGGGGCTGCCACCCTTCTCCCCTAAGCTGCCCCCTGCTGGGCGCCCCTAGAACAACCAGTCTTCGCGCTTTCGAGCACATCCAGCAGAGCAGCACCCACACACCTCCGCTCCGCGTGCCCTCATGGTGGAGCGCCGGCCTCGCTGCAGCGGTGCTGCGCAGCTCGGGGAAAAACACAGCAACCGTCGGGTCTGATGTCTCGGATCAAGGAAGCGAGGGAAGGAAGGGGCGGGAACATGGCAAGGCAAGAAGACCAATGGGAGAGGAGGAGGAGCATGGCAGCAGTGCAGTCAGCACCATGAACAGCAATGAGCTGGATGCCGCAGAGGAGGAGGACCTGGAGGAGAGCAGCATGCACAGGCACCACCATGCCCACTCCACCAACACAGCCTTCCAGTATTCCTTCAAGCCAGACAGCACCTTCAGCAGCAGCAGCAACAGCAGCCTTGACACCGTGGATGACTCGCAGCTGTTCCCCTGGTCCAACGGTGAAGAAAATGGTGCACACGCAGCCGGGCATGGCCCCATGTCCACCAACTCCTTGGCCAAGTCAAACTATGCAGTGAGTGGGGAAAACAATCCAAGCAACAGCAACCTCCCCAAAGCTTATGCGCTCCCTGCTGACACCCTGAAGCACCAGGTCTTGCGCCTGGAGCCGAACGGGAACACCCGGCGCTTTTTTGTCAGGAGGAGGGACCTCCTGCGCGAGCACAAGCTGCAGCCGCGGGACCTGCGCCGCATAGATCCTGCCATTGACTTCACAAAGACCTCACCCTCTATCACCGTCAAAGAGAACGCGCTGCTGTTGTGCCTAGGGGGTGTCAGGTGAGTGGTACCAAGCCAGGGATGCTTGCACTTTGCAAGTTGCACATGAAGCTTGCTTGTGCCTGGGCACCTGGAACGTCCACATACAGCTGCATGGCATTCACTCGTTGATAAAAATGAGTGGAAGTTTGAGCCATATGCATAATTATCAGCACGTTTGACCCCTCCTCTCGGGTCTAAAAGGACAGTAAAGTAGTTCATCTCCGATTGCCCAGTCTCCATTTGTGTGCAGGGCCACTTCCTGTTGTTTGGTTTTCATTAGTGTTCTGGACCGCTTCCTGTCGTTTAGTCTACATTTCACCTCAGCAGGGATTGAAGTAACGGATAAAGAAAAAGGGACTGCTGCGCAGGATGATCAAGTTGTCATGATATGTCATGGTTCCTTGGACACACCAGCTGCACGTGCAGGAGTGTGTTCGGATGAGGTCAGGCATACCACCATGCAGTAGCAAAGTCTTCACAGAGATAAATGCAAAATTGGGTCTTGACGCGTGCATGCCCTTCTGGAAGGAGAGCATCATGGGAGTGGCACTATGGGAGTGACAAGCAGTGTCTGTAGCCCATCTGCACGTGCCCATTGCTGTGTGGCGGGGCAACAAGTTTGCACGAAGGAGCCAGCAGTCAAAACGCTTGACAGCAGGGCCACATGGACATCATGGGTTTGCCATGCAGTGCCTGTTTGCACCTGCCCCTTCCAATGATTTGAGTACGTACTTGTGATTTGCGTGTGTTCAGGGCCATAGTGACAGCCGAGAAGGCGCTACTGTTTGAGCCCAACAGCCCCGCCACCCGCCGCTTCATAGAGACCATGGTGCCCCATTTGCAGAGCAAGGTCGGGCTGCTGTGATTTGTAGTACAGCTTCATGAAAAGACCATAGTGCCCACTTACAGAAAAAAGGCCAGGCCGCCGCTGCTGCGATGGATAGACTTCAAATTGTATCTGGAGGGGTAGAGGTTACAGTAGGCTGCTGGAGGCTGCTCTGGCACTGCCCTCTGTCTCTGTCTGCCTTGTTTATTGCATTTTGGGGGTTTGATGTTAAGTGGTACCTTCCAAGTCTATTAAGGAAATGTGGGTCAACCTATGGGACGCAGCTACTTGGCTCAGCATGAGACCCTGTTCCTGTGCTTTTGGAGGGGCAAGTTCGCCAGTACATTCAGGCATGCATCTGTTGAGTAGCCTCTTGCGGTGTGGTGGTGTAGACTTTCTATCACAGTGAGTGCTGGATGTGTAACCACAAGCGCAAAATGACCTATGTTTGACTCGTAGGAACAGAGAAAGAGAGAGACTTGGCTCAGGTCTCTTCCGTTTTTGTGCCCCGGACCCCTTGTGTTTGAGGCTTGGCTTCAAGTGGTGCTGTCCCTGGTGCTGCTGGTGTGCATGCGCAGGTGGCACAGCGGGAGTTTGGGAAAGGCGACAACATAGTGCCAGCCTCAGACTTGGCAAAAGAGAGTGCGCTGGTGCAGGTGAGGGAAACAAAATGCTGCAGCATGCTTTTGAGAGAGAGAGAGAGAGAGAGAGAGAGAGAGAGAGAGAGAGAGAGAGAGAGAGAGAGAGAGAGAGAAGGGGGGGGGGGGAGGGAGGGAGAAGGACTGTGTGTGTCTGCGATGGTGAGGCAAACAGGTTGTTGCAGCGTGCTTGATTTTGCTTGTCTTCAGGAGCCTAGATACACGCCCAGACGGCACAAGCGTGCTGTGCCTGAATTCAAACATGTTACTGACTTTTAAACTTGAGAGTCTGATGCGTGTCAGGCGTGTGTGCTTGGGGTCTTCCTCTGCTGGTGAGTTCTGGCCTGCCAAGTATTTTGTCTTTTCCATGTCAGGAAGTGTATGCGCCTGTGTACCTCATTTGCTGTGAGCTGCTCCACACAAAAAAGGTGTCAGAAAACTGGAAATGCCGGTCTCATTTCAAGTGATCATCAACTCAATCATGACAATGTGTGCGCACGTTCCTCTGATCTGTCTATCCCAGGCCAGCCATAGTGAATACATGGCGCGCTTCCAGCTCAAGAACAAGCCGGGCTCTGTGCGCATGCCCCCTTTTGAGTTGGAAATGCTGGAGGGGGCGCTCATTGTGGCAACAGGTGGGCACTGGTTGTAGCAGCAAGGTCATGCTCAATCTGCAGCTGGTGGGCGCGCATTGTGGCAACAGGTGGGCACTGGTTGCAGCAGCAAGGTCACGCTCAATTTGCAGCTGGTGGGCGCGCATTGTGGCAGGGGGCTTGCTCATGCCTTCTTCATACACACGAGTGGTCTCTGTGGAGGTGCGTGTGTTGAGGGTGCTCGTGAGCACTGGCAACCTATGAGTGTGGGCAAGCGTTCAGCTATGCCGCCACAAACTTTCAACAAGGTAGACGTCCTGAAAAGGCTTGCATGTACCTGCTTACATTATGCTGATGGCACACGCGCACATGCACACACACACACTTGGATTGCGCAGGCTTCCTGGATGCTGAGCTGTCGCGGTTACGGAAGCGCGTGCAGGCGCTGCTGACCAAGCTGCCGCACGACATTAACCCCAAGGGCCTGGAAGAGCTGCGCAAGGTCAAGACAGCACTGGTGGAGGCGGAGGACCGCACTGACACACTCAGGTGAGCTGGCTATGCACCTTGTGGGTTGGGGAGGTCAATGGCATACGAATGGATGAGCTGCGCCAAGGGCAAGACAGCACTGGTGGTGCAGGTGACCGCAAGGACGCGCTGCTGTGCCAGCTGCAAACGGTTGTTCGCCATATGGTTCACACTTGCAAATAGTGATGTGGCATGCAATTTGCTTATAGAGTTTGCCAGCCTCACTGGTGCATTGTGCACCTCGTGGCTGTGCACCTCATCGGTGCAGAAAGGTCGGAGGAGAGGTTGGTGGATATGTAGTGTCATCTTTTGCAGTTAATGCTTTTGACAAAGAAACAGGGGATTGAGGCAACGTACTGAGGGGGGTAGAGGGCTACATACATAGTGGTGGATGGGACATGCTGTGCTGTTGGTGCACTTACATTTGCTCGCTGCAAATGCTCGCTAAAGCATGCATGCATACAAAACAAAATCCCCGGAAACACCATGTGTGTCAACGGTACCAGTTCTGCCATTCCGGAGTTCTTCCCCAGAGTCTGTTCTTGTCAGGTGCATGCTCATTTGCGGGAGCACGCTGGTGCTTATTCGTAGTGAGCTGCGCAAGTCTAGAGACTGTTACTGCATTATAGTGTCCGTTTCTCCTGTGGCATGTAAGCGCATGGACATGCGCAGGGATATGCTGAAGGGGCTGGATGATGAGCGTGAGGGATGAGGCCAACATAACTCTTTTCTTTATAAGAACGTAACATACTGCATGCACGTGTGCAGGAACATGCTGGAGGAACTGATGGACGATGAAGATGAGTTGCGTGAGATGAACCTGCTGAGTCGTCCTAGAAGAGAGGAGCGCAGGCGACAGAGAGAGCGTGAGCGCTTGGAGCGCGAGTTGGAGAGGTGGGTGGTGTGCAGATTGCTAATGAATGAACTTTTGATAGGTCGGTCATGCGCAAGCAGGCAGCAGCACGTGTGTGTGTGTGTGAGTGAGTGAGTGAAGCGTGCTCTAGAGGCGGATTGTGTGCAACTCCTCATATGTTCATTCTAAATGGATACATTGAAAGAAGTGGGCCGTTTTCCACAAGTGGGTCGTGCTCAAGTCGTGAATGATGTGGTGCTGCTCTTTGCTTTGCTTGTTTAAAACGGAGGTGAGTTGGAGAGGTGGGTTGTGCACAAACCAATGTTGCTGTTTTGCTCTGTCCACCGGGAACAAAAAAGATGACCTGGAGATGTGGCTTGGCCACAGATAGTGTGTGGTATGTGAGCTTATCGCACCATAGCGTTTCGTACGTACCGTGCTTGGCTCTGGCATGTGGCTGCGGGTGTGGGTGTGTAGGTGTGGGCGTGGGTCTGGTTTGCAGTGCTGGTCTAGCAATGAGCTTCAGAAGCATGGCCTGGATGTCTCTTTGGCTGTTGAAAGGAGGGAAGAGTACATGGAAGAGGATGAGAGCAGGAGGTGAGGCTCATTCAGTTTGTGTTAGTCATGCGCAATGTGAGGGCAAGCATGCCGGTCCGCCTGACCTTCAGGGGAAACTCTCACGCCATGCCAGTGGGCATTGCTGACACCTGATGTGCGCACTGTGTGCCATGGAGGCATGCATGCATGGTCACCAGTGCATTCTGTGCGTTGGGTCACAAAAGAATGACCTTTTGGACGCGCGCGCACACACACACACACACACACACACACACACACACACACACACCACGTAACATGCTTGTGCAGGGCGCGCGAAATCAAGGAGGAGTTGGAAGACCGTCTTGAGGAGGATGAGCACTCAGGGGCGCAGGCCACTCAGAACCCTAACCAGCTCAATGGCACAATTCAGATCGCGCCCACGTACTATGTAGATCCTGATGGTGAGGCGCGCGCATGTGCAGTGGTGTGTGAGAGGGGGAGCGGGGAAGAGGTGGGTTGTGATCACAGTGATATGTGGGTAGAGGTTGTGTTCACAGTGGTATTGGGTGTGACCCCTTTTGTTGATCTGAGGCTGTGGAAAGGAGGTTGCCGTCCTTGCTTCACCAAGAAGGCATGGCAGTCCAAACCTGCAGACAGATGTCATCATGCAGCTTTGCCGCCCAGTGCACTTGCTACGTAGTGTTTGAGGCAAGGACTCACTGATACCAGATGGTACTGATCCATCCCTGGATGCATGTGAACGTATTTGTAAGTCCTCTGGCTCACTCACAACTGAACAACTTAACTTCAGGATCGTCTCCCTTGCTCGTTTTTCGTTTGCCATCACGGCTGCGCACCCTAGCAGGCAAAGGCGTGTGTGAGCTGGACGAGAGAGGCGTGTCCCTGCAGTGGGACGAGTTTCTGCCCTCTATTGTATATCTCTCCGGCAGCCAAGTTCCAGGCCTATGCTCATCTTCTGTTTTTCACATTGGTGCTCTGAAGCAGGCAAAGGCTATGCCAGCTGGACAGGAGGCGTCTCTCCGCAGTGGGACAAGCCACTGCCCTCTGTGAACGGCAACGGGAGCCCCACACACACCGGCAGTAGCAAGAGCCCCACACATATTAGCAGCAGGTGAGTGGCCTGGGAGGCCATCAACACCATGAGCGCCGCCGTTCACACCACAATCACCATCCCCTGCCCGCCCTGTGCTCACACCTGCAACCCTGACACCATGTGCGAAAAGTGGCTGCGTAGTCACCCGCACCCACAGGCTTTCCTAGCATGCTGCTCCTCTACGCTGCAAGAATGTTCTCACCTTAATCCTCAATTTTTACAACTGTTTTTAATGACTCAGAGATCGCTACTGGGGATGAGGGTTGACAAATTCCCAACTAAAAAGAAGCTGCATGTTGCATTCTCACACCACCATGTTCCTGTCTGCCAATGTGGCCCTGTGTGCTCCTCAGGGTCACATTCCCTCTGTAGCACCATGATCATGTCCTGAAACCTTGTATCCCCATAATTGTGAACTTGTTCGCAGCAAGGAGGAGCGGCAAGAGCGGCTCCACGCGCTGCGCAGCAAGTTTGACAAAGAGAGGGCCGCGCTGCTGAAGTCCAGGTCCACGCTGGGCAGGTGAGTGCGCGGTGCTGTGTAGGGAGGCTGAGTGCATGTTGATGGTACAGCGGGATTTTATCCCTCCCACTAGGAAACTGTTTTTCTCGAGAGGGTGAGGCTGCAGGTGTGCACACATTGATGGTGCACCTCATGGTTCTGAACAGTGTCCATGTACGTCCCAACTGCACGCGCATTTTGGCCTGCGTGTACACACGCACACACACACACACACACACACACACACACACACACACACGCACACACATACACAAGCACGCACACGCACGCACACACACGTACATGCACACACTAACATTTGCACACAGCAGCAACGATCCGCGCGACCTGAGCGGCATGAGCCGTGCTGCGCGCAAGGCGGCATTGGAGGCTGGTTTGGGCCAAGATCACCCCTTGAGGCGGCACCACCACCACCACCATCACCACCACACAGGCCACCGTAGCTCCAGGTTAGCCGTGTTTGTATGTGTGTGTGTGCGTGTGCATGTGTGTATGCATTTTATTAAAGAGGGGCTAGGAAATTAACAGGAGGGAATTGAAGTTGGACTCTGGGCACCTTGGAGGGTGTGCCCAAGCATGCTCCAGCTACTTGTGCTGTTCTCTATTGGTGAGACGGGGTTTCTGCGTTTCCTATCGTTGCGTGTGGTGCTGTTCTTCGCCGGGAAACAGCATGCCTGTTTTCCTCTGTTGTTGCGCGCGGTGCCTGCAGCCATGCGATGAGTGCGCGAGACAAGAGCCTTGCGCGTGAGCGGGACAAGTTGGAGCGTGAGCTTGAACGGGCGGAGCGCCTAGAGCGACTGCGGCTGGCGCGCAGGTGTGTTTTGTGGGTGTGTTTGTGTGGCTTTGAATTGGATTGATAAAAGCAATCAGCCAGGGGGGTCCAGGAAGCAAAACTTTTGGACGTCGTGTATAAGCCGGTTTCAAAATTGCATATTTAGGATCCTGGGCTCGAGAGCTATTGACCGGTGCATATGTACATATATATGGGACCATTGGAGAAGGTCCATAGGGGTGTGGGCCACAGGGTGGTGGAGGCAAAAATGCAGCAAACCAATCCAAACTTTTAGGTTAGTGATGATGTACAATGTGTAATTGCTTCTTGAATTCAGGAGGGCAGGTGTGCACGGGCGTCCCCTGCTCAGTTTTTGCCCTGAAACTCTGCTGCAACTGATTATTCAGCCGACTCGAACTTGCAGATGGATGGGGAGTAAAAAGAAGAGCAAGTTGATACCCTTCCTGTGTGGTAAGGGCTGCTGGAAAGGGGGGCTCAGAGTGGGTGGGTGAGTCTTAGGGTCCCAAACAAGAAGTTGATATGATTTTCTGGGTCTTTTTTTTTTACCCTCCTGATGTAGCACACGGAAATGGAGCCACCAGCTGAAACAATGGAATTGTGTTTGTTCGTGCCCTCCCAGCATCGGCGGAGAGGGTGATGGCGACTGGATTAACCGCTTGGAGGCCCAGCTCGAGGGCAGTGAGGAGGATATCATGGAAGCGCAGGAGGCGCTGGAAGAGATGATGGAGCAGGTGGGTTGGGGTGTGAAAGGGTAAGCTGCACGAGAGACAAGCTCAGGATAGGAAGTGAGGGAGGGAAGATGTGAGGTAGGCCTTGAGGAAGACATTATGAAAGCGCAGGAGGTGCTAGAGGGGATGATGGAGCAAGTGGGTGAGGGTTGGGGGAAAGTAGGCTGTGAGGGAGGCAAGATGAGGGTAGAAAGAAAGGAAGGAAGAGAGCAGATGGGGTCAGGTGGTGAGGGAGACGGTGAAGTTAGGCTGTGTGGAAGGCAGGAGGAGGCTAATGCACACAGCCTTTTGGCTGGCGTACGTGTTTCTTTCCTTTCTCAGGAATTGTGAAAGGCAAGATGAGGACAAGCTGAGAATGAGGGAATGCCTCCCTTAGCGCCTATCCTCATCTTGCCTTCCACACTTCCTAGCCTCTTGCTCCCTTCCGCACAGCCTGACCTCGCTTGCCCTCTCACCACCTGACCTCATCTTGCCTTCTTCCTCGCTTCAGTGTTCCGGAGGGAGGCCTTGGGGAGGAGTCCAGAGTTCTAGGTGCTGAAATTCAACCGTAGACTAGGGTTATGAAGGGCTTTCAGGTGTGCCACACAAGGGCACAGAATAGGTGCAGGTTGTCAAGTGTGACAGCGTTTGGCATGCTTTTCATTGAAAAGGACTTCAGTTCGATATTTGATAACTTGCATTTGCTGTTTGAGGATCACAGCATTCATATGCCCTAAGGTAATGCTGATTTTGACTAACCCTTAACCCAAAACGCATCTAGGAAGCGCAGAAGGTGTAAGGCGTAGGAGGAGGTATTGGGGCAGGTGGGCAGGGCAGGAAGGGAAATAGGACACAAGACGTGCTGGTGTAAGCTGGTGATGATGGCGACTTTGAAAAGAAACCATGGAGATGGAGGGGACAATGGAACAGGCTGATGAAAGTTGACACCCCACCATTTGTAGGGGATAAGATCATACCGGGGAAGATGCAGATTGTAGGGCATTGCAATTGAGAAGGGGCCCATGCTGCGATTAAAGCCACAGAGCTGCTGTGCGGACCAGCACACACAAGTGTTAGGAGTGGGTAAGAGGGCCTTGCAAAGTGGCGATTGCTTGGATTGGGTAAAGAGGGCCTTGCCAAGTGGCACAGAAGATCAAAGGAGCGAAATTGAGCCCATTTGAGCCTCTTGTGAGCCACTTTGGTAAACATGTGGATCTCTCTACCCACCCTTACACACACCTCTATGCCCACGCCAAGTCAAAACGACAGGGCCTCCTCTTGTCGCCGCCTGAGGCCTGCACACTTCAACAGACTCATTGGTGACCGTGTTGCGAGTGGACTTACAGAGCTACTGCGCCCAGACAGTGCACATAATTGTTTGGCTGTGCCAATGCAAAACGGCAGGACCCCCTATTGTGACCACAGAGGCATGTGCGCTGCTGCTCTGGTGGTTATGAGTCTTGCAGGAAGAAGAGGAGTATGAGGTGGAAGAGGTGGAGGACCTCATGGAGTACTACCTACAGCGCGCCTCCGCTGCACAATCAGAAGCAGAGCGCCTCCTAGCAGGTATGTGATGAAAGGGGGGGGGGGGGGATGTTGTGGCAGTGCAATTTTTCATGGTCTGATGGCTGATAGCTTTGCAAGGAAGCCAGACATAGCAATGCACCCATGGCTTGGAGGCAAGCTGTATGTTGGACCAACGTCAATTGAAAGAGAAAGGTCTTTGCCCTGTGCTTGCAGCAAAAACAAGGGTTGCACACGGAAATAGGGCGCGATGAGGTGTGCAGTCTTGGACCTACCTTACAAATGGCCGCTGGAGCTTGAGCTTGTTGCAATCCTAATAGCACACATCTGCACTCCATGATGTGCACACGCAGTGCGCTCGCACACGCGCGCGCGCGTGTCTGACACACACACACACTCAACACACATTTACACATGCAGAATGCATACGCACGCAAACGCAAACGCACACTCAATTGCATATGCACACGCACACACGTGCACGCACACACACACACACACACACGCACGCACGCACGCACGTAAGGACACATACACATGCACACACGTAAGAGCACACACGCACGCACACGCACACTCAGGTGCTCGTGACCTAGAGGAGTCCATTGGAGTGTCCTTGAGTGCCCGTCGTTTTGAGGTCAACCGCCTGGAGCTTACTCTGTCCATTGCATCTTTTGCTGCTGCCATCGGCGCGGTAAGCACGGCTGGAAAGGCCTCACTTTGCACTCGTTCAGGCCCTTTGGTGACCTTTCTTTTTAGCGCTTTTTGCCACAGCTCACTCTGTCCATTGCATCTTTGCTGCTGCCATCGGCACGGTAAGAACAGCTGGAAAGGCCTCACTTGGCACTCGTCGTTCAGGCCCTTTGGTGACCCTTTTTTTTCGCGCTTTTTGCCGCAGCGTTGCCATTCTTTGACTGTGCAATGGCTCAGGAAAGAGTGTGTCTTGCAGCATATTTGCTGATGGTTCCTTCCTTTGTGTGTGGTTACAAGGACCAGGGTTGCAAGACCAAGGTTGACCAGGGTTGCAGGGTTGACCAGAATTGCAAACCAGGGTTGCAGGGTTGACCAGGGTTGCAAATTAGGGTTGCAGGGTTGACCAGGGTTGCAAATTAGGGTTGCAGGGTTGACCAGGGTTGCAAATTAGGGTTGCAGGGTTGACCAGGCTTGCAAACCAGGGTTGCAGGGTTGACCAGGCTTGCAAACCAGGGTTGCAGGGTTGACCAGGATTGCAAACCAGGGTTGCAGGGTTGACCAGGGTTGCAAACCAGGGTTGCAAGAGCTGAGGCAACGCGTGGCTCACCGATGTGCGTTATACACAGACGAGGCCAACAGTCCAAGCAATGACGTACAACGCAGGAAAAGGCACAAACAAGGCCTAAGATGTTAAGCCATGTTTGCTCACTTTCCCAGCTGGGCGGTCAGGTCTGCCCTCAGCTGCCTTCTTGATACATTGGTAGCTGCACGGGCATCCATGAGTGAACCCCCCTGAGGCTGCTGTCGTACAAAAGAAGCCATAATGGCTCGATTTAGGTTTCCCCTTGTCCACTTTGGTAGGCCTGCATGTAGCAGCTGTTGTGAAGAAAGGGCATGGGAGAGGAAGGGGCCCCAGAAACTGACATCCCTCACACACTCAGACTTGTTTATGAGTCCAAGCTGACTTGAAAGCCTTGTGGCTTTTGGAGCATGCAAGCATGCACACGTGCATATGTCAATGCTTACCACTCATGTGCTTCATGACAGCACAGCATCCAGGAGCCACGAGGTCTTGCAGCACGCGCCTTTCATGGGTGTGAGGGCAGAAGTAACGGAAGGTCGCAAGCACAATGGAGGAACAGAGGCTTCCTCTGTTGCACCCCATGCCTTGCATGGTTGTGAGGGCTGAAGGAACGGAGGGCCACAAGCATGATAGGCAGGCGAAGAAAGCCCCTGCTCCTCCATCATGCGGCCCTCCATACTCTCAGCCCTCTAGACGCTCTGAGCCTCTGTTCCTCTGCCATGCTTTCAGATCAGTGCCCGTAGCTCAAAGCGAGGTCACTGCACGCGAGTGAGCATGTGCACAAGAAACTGGCATCCTTTTGTGTGCTTTAGGCCCCTGCTCCTCCTCCTGCTGGAAGCTTGATGTTGGAAGCTCACAGCTAACTTGACCATGCGATTGTGTGTGCCAGGTTTGGGCTAGCATATTCGTCTCGCACATGGTGTGATTCGCGTGCTATGATATGACACGCATGCAGCAGGGTACCTATGATGTGTGACAGGCTTATGAGCCATAGTATGGATGCATGTTGGTTGCATGATGGAGAGCGGCTGCAGCCTCCGTCTCGTGCACGCCTGTCTCATGCTCGTGTGCCTGGCTATGTGCTTGCAGGTTGTGGCAGGCATTTTCGGCATGAACATGCGCAGCATGCTGGAGAACAGCATTTTGGGCTTCTGGGGCGTGGCTTGCTTCATCTTGCTTGGCTGCACCTTCCTGTTCTTCACCATCCTGCGCTACACGCGCCGCAAGCGTATCTTGTAATGGTGGGGCCATGCAAACAGTGTTGGGAGTGCTTGCATCTAGATCAAAGTACAAGCAAGTAAAGAAAGGGATTGAGTGAGTCGAGCGTCTGTTTGTTTTTGTGGCGCAGCGCCAGGCATTACGCATGACCAGCACAGCAACATGCTGTAGCATGGTGATGGCGTTGCGTTGTGCAGGAGGTGCTCCTGGTTTGGATTACTATGTGTGTGTGCGCGTGCGTGCTTGGTGTTGTTTGGGCAGGCCATGAATTGCCTGCTCACATCCAGGTTATGTACAGAATATGGCTGCTGTGTGCATCTATGGGTGATTGAGCAACAACTTACCTTATGAAGGACATGTTTTTGCGTGTCGTCGTTCTGCAAGCCAGACATAGCATGCTGGCAGGCCGGACCATACCATGCTGCAGACCAGACCATGCTGCAGGCCAGAATGCAACATGAGGGGATGTTTGCTTTTTCGAGTGATAGGCAGAAGCACTTGGAAGCTTTTTAGGTAGTGCAGAGAGAAATGTATGTACCAGAGTGAGAGGAGTGTGTACAGCTTCCATGATGTTTTTGCCCTGTGTTTTTGTCCATACTGGTAGGAAGGCTCTTGGCTGTGAAGTCTGCAGCTTCGTAGGCTAAAATATTTTGGCGCGTGTATAAAGGAAAAAGAGACATGGGCTTACGTTTGCATGGAAGTGGTGGCAGGTAGGCCCGGTGAGCCTGAACGATCCTTGAGCCACACCTGATTTCATTTTCCATGCCTCATACACGCCTGTATGTGTACTCATTCACAAGTAAGTACTAGTGACAGCTGCGCGTGTGCGCCTCCACACAGCTGACTGTGCTTCTCTCATCCACTGTGCTGCAAAGAACATAGAAACAAGTGTGGCTTGAACGGTGTCCTCTTGTTTTGTTTTCCTGATCTGACCGCAAGTTTTGATCCTGTGCACATGCACACCTGTTTGCGTGTAAATTGTGTACCATGTGCGCATCCAAAGTGTGTTGCTGGTCACGAGCTTGTACAATGTGTCAGGGGCAGATTGGATTGTGAGGGGGTTGAACGTTGACGCTTGACAATGGATCTGGGACAGGGGCAGGTTTCTGGGTGTTCAATTTGTTGTGTGCACAATTTTTGTTTGCTCCAATCTTGCTCCTATGCACCCTCTAGCTTGTATCATTCATTTTTTTTGGAGCATTCGCATCTAGGCCTTCATTTTTCTATGACCTCCGAGGGTGGTGTGAAGTGCATATCCTGTAATTTCTTTAATATGCTTGAGACCTCTCGAAGTGTTGCAGACTTGAGCAACAGCTTGCAATTTAAGCTGCATGAAGGGGAATGCAGCAATGCTGTAGCAGCTTGCATTTAGATGTCGAAGGGGGTACATCTGCTGCTGGTGCCTTTAAAGCAGCGATTAGGGGTACAAGTTGCAGGACTGCCAGCCTGTCCATACAAAAAAAAGGAGTTTGTTCAAAAGGGGGAAGGGGGCAAGAATTTGTGCTATTTTCAACTCAAAAACTAACAAGTCAATGGATCGTTCACAATGATTGGGAGATCATCATTGTGACAAGGCCCATCCTGTGCAGCATGTGCACAAACTAACTTCAACAGGGTTCACATATTTACCTCGACCACATGTGCCACTGGAAGCAAAATTCCAAAAACGTAAAGACACTCATCATAACCCCACTTCAGCTTCCTTTTTATCTCCCGTTCCTCGATTGCCAATTGGGTGGCACGGGGAGTCTTCTCCCTGCCTCTGCGGTTTTTCCCTTTCCTTCAGGAGCCATAAGAAAAAAGAAAGGAACTGTTCTGGAGAAAGGAAAGGGAAGGAAATGGTTACATCGGGTGCAATGGGATTTGACCTGCACCTCCGAGTAGTTAGGCTGCTCGGCCTGCTGAACATGGGCTTACAAGGTTTACAAGGATAAGGCCTTCAGTCAAGAATTGCGACTGCTAGCCTGCTCATAAAAAGCGATTAATTCATGAAGGAAAAAAGGAAGTTTATGGTTGTTCAAGGGTTACAAGGGTTACAAGGGAAAAAAAGGCCTCAGTCAAGACGTTTGACTGCTAGCCTGTTCATAAATACACATGAGATCATGAAGAAAAAAGGAAGTTTGTTGTTATCCTGGTTTAGAAAAGTATTGATATCCTGGGAATTCACATGGTGAATGGTGCCTAGACAGGATAGGATAGGATAGGATAGGGTTACATAGCTGTACCTGCCTACAAGGGCAGCTTAGCTGAAGCAAAAGGTGCCTGTAACCAAACCAAACTAAACTTGTGTAAATGTCAACTGAAAGCCTTGAGCTGAGTTCAGAAGTGTCAACTGTAAAAATCACACACACTGTCACTCTAAATGAAACAAGCACGCAAAGCCAAGCACAAAAAACTCCATAAGGCTGTAGTGTCAGGAAAATACACTTTTGCGTTTCCACAAGAAGCACAGAAAGTTTGAGAACAGCATCGCTCTGAAAAAGGTCCAAGAGGCCATAGTAAAAGTGTTATGTTCTGCTTAGCACTTCAGTTCTCAGCATCCACTGTTTAAGATGCAATGCAATGCTTCAGAAAGGGTAACTGCCGATACAGCCTGGTGAGTGCACATGTCAAAGAAGGTATCAACTGCGTTGCCTTGCTTGAATCTCTTCAGCAGATAAGTACCCTCTGTAATCTCTCCAAGACATGGCACGGGGTATGGACGGCCCTTGAGGACCTCCATACACCCCTCCATACCTCCTATTAGGGACCCATGTTGCTTCTTTTGCCTGCGCAGCCTTGTGTGCTCGAACTCGGGTCTCTTGGTCTGCAGTTTGTCCTTGCCTCATGGCTCCTCCAAAGGTACCTGCATGCATGCGTACTGGTGCTGCTGCTCCTGCTGCTGGGGGAGGGCAGTGTTGGTGCTGGACAGGGTTGGGCTCTTGGCTGGTGCGCTTCCGCTTGGTGGGAGTGACGGGGGCTCCGCTTAAACCCAGCTCCCCCTCACCAAGTTTGACCACGATTGCTTTTCCCCTGACTTGCACAACCAGTTTCTCCCCATACCCACACTGTCCTCGGCCCAATTGCTGCAGCTGTATGGCCAGGTCCACCAGCGCATTCTGCAGGCGCGTCTTCTTCTGTACCAGGAGTGCTTGTGCTGCATTGCTGCTGTCGCGGAACCCCGCGTACGCTGCAGTCGCTGCCTCTGCCGTGCTGAACCAGACGATGTATCGCTGCTTGCCCAGTGCGTTGTCCCGCATCCGCTCCACATGCTGCACGCTGCCCACCTCGCACTGCAGGAAGGCTTCCACCCCGGCTGGTGTTGCTTCGCAGGGCAGCGCTCCTGCGTTCCTGGAGCGCAGCAGACGTACACTGTAGAACTTCTGACGTTCTTCCCTGTCTATGCTGCATGCTGCTGCCCAGTTGGTGTCAGCAGAGTCTCGGACGAGCTGGTCAACGCTGCCCCGAGTTGCTCGGCCATCCTGCTGCTGCTGCTGCTGCTGCTGCTGCCGTAGCTGGAGCACCACTTGATTAAGCTCGTCGACCTTCTGTAGAAGCTGGCGCACAAGTTGCTCAATCTCCATCTCTTCTTGGCTTCTCACGTCACTTTTTCCCCAGGCACAGGTCAGCGTCCGCTCACTGTGTTAACCAATTTACTTTTGGCGTGTGTGCCCCATCTGCGTGCGCGCAAGCACACCTATCCCGCCTGGTAGGGCTCGTTCCGTTCTCAGAGTGTCAAAAAACACTAGTGGAGCCCTACCAGACGGTGCAGTGGAAGCGTGAGCTCTCACGATTATTATTATTTGGATCATGGTGAATGGTGCCTAGACAGGATATCCTGTGGGAGATGTGGAGGTGTAGGAAAGAGAAGTTCATTTAAGCACCCTATGTGGGCATTGAAGTCCCCGCAAATGATGACATGTGGTGTCACTGTTTTGGCTAACAAAAATCTCCTCACCCAGCGTGTAAAAAAGATTGTCAATTTCCTGAGCAGGCCTAGTGCTGCTTTGAGGGTTTAGGTAGGTGGCACACATCAGGACGTCTTCCTCCAAGTCAAAGAGTCTTTTATCACATCTGATCCAGAGGCCTTGTATGTTTTGAATAGTTTTTTGTAGTGAGCAAAATTCAGCCATTTGATTTGAAGCAAGAACAGCAACTCCATACCCTTTTAATCCTTGATAACCAGTAGGAATGTGTGTCTGTCCAATGAGTGTGTGTTCAGGAAGGTATTGTAGGAGCCTCTGAGTCTCGTTGGTTCTAGTCTCTGTCAAAATTATTATGTGGTGTTTTGAAATCTGCAGCACAAGTTCCTCATGCTTCATATCCTCTTCAGTCGCTGGAATACCATCACAGTTTACTGATAGCAAGTCAAGCCTTGACCGGCCACCCCTTCAGCTCTGATTCACACGACTCAGGCCACCCCTTCAGCTCTGATTCACACGACTTATGGTTGTTCTGGTTTAAAAAAGCGGACACATCGGCATTTAGATTTACACAGGGGGACCTTTAGCCAGACTGTTCGGTTGATCGGCCTGTGACTGGTCCTCGCCAGCCAACATAATGTCCATAAGCTCAGAAACAAACGAAAAAAGCTTGTTGTTGTGTTGCAAGAGGAGATCAGAAGCATCCTGGACACTGGCTTGTTGTAAAAATGGTTGCTCCATTGAAAAATCACCAGAGAAACAGTTGAACAGGTAAGCGTACTTTCTTCTCAAAGCACAAACATCTGCGTCTCTGCACACCAAAAGGGCATGAGCCTCATCTTGAATCTCATCACAAGAACAGCGATCACACAAAAGAGTGTTCCAAGTATCCCAAGCTGCTGTCTCCACCTTCAGTGTGTGTGCCCTAAGTCTGAAACGACTAACATTCGTCATGACATGTGGAGACAAATCCAAATGCATGTGCCTTGGTAAACGGGCAGGGGCACGCGCGTTATGGTCAAAAGGCACTGCAAAAAGAGACTGGTAAGTTGCCAGCTTACTATATGTGTCCTGCGGGTTCACTCCCTCAACATCTCTCCACACTGCCCGCAGCCTGTGTCTGAGGTCATGAGTAAACTCTTGAATAGGGATAGGAGTGCCCTGCCGCAGAGCTTGCACAAAGGAATCACAGCGCCGTAAGCCTTGAAAAGCATCTAAAACTTGAGCAGTCCAGCAGGCTGGCTCACGCGAATGAATATTCAAATCCGCTTTCAACACTCTTCTCAACGTCTCACTGTTAGACCTCAGCATGCTATTATACATTTTGACAACAGACCTAAATCAGTAAAACTGAAGCGGCTCGTGACCACACTCCCTCAGGACAGCCCAGTTTGTAGTGGTACGCTTAACACCCAGCGTGCTCTTAAGATAACTCATGTGCCGCACTTGCAGATCACTTGCAAATTCCTTGCCCGCTTTAATGTATTCAGTGCCCCACACTTGGCTCGGTTGCTGGTGAAGCATCCTCAACCAGCATCAAAAACTGGAACCAATTCTGACAATTTTGAAATTCTGTACATAGTCTTGGTTTAGGATAGGATAGGGTTATATAGCTGTACCTGCCTACAAGGGCAGCTTAGCTGAAGCAAAAGGTGCCTGTAACCAAACCAAACTAAATTTGTATAAATGTCAACTGAAAGCCTTGAGCTGAGTTCAGAAGTGTCAACTGTAATAGTCACTCACACCGTCACTCTAAATAAAACAAACATGCAAGGTCATGCACAAAAAACTCCAGTCTCGATTTAGATAAGCATTGACCTCAAGATCTGTCAAGATGTGGAAGCTTGCCAAGAAATTGGGTGTCTCGACCTTTGGAGCGTGAGCATGTAAATGATTGCGCGCTGTGCTTCTCAGCATGCTTGCCTATGTCAAGGTGCAAATACCTGAAGACACAAAAGGGCGCGCCATGAAGGGATGAGACTTCATACTTGTGCATACGAGGGCAATTTAGCCAAAGCAAAAAGATGCCTGTAACCAAAGCAGAGGTTGCTTCTTGGGCCTGTAGTCTTCACAGCATCTGACCTCTGCAAGGTGAATGGTAGCCACGCCTTTTACAAGGTTGCAATGGGATATGACTCATGAAGGTCGGAACTTCAACAAGGTACTTTGGCTGCTCGATTTCTGGACTGTGTCAGCCAAACAAGTTAAAATGCATATCTTCGGAAAGGAAATAGCAAATCACATTAATTTGCTTCTGTTAAAACGAAGGATATCCTCCGAGCTTGCTACTAAGCCTATAGTAAAGGGAAAAAGCACCTGACTGGCCCCAGAGTTGTGTGGATGGGAGGGAAATCCAAAGAAAAGGCCCTTCACTCTTCCTAGGTATTTGCATCTGGACTTAGGCAAGCATATGCTGAGAATCATTGCGCTTTTTTAATTACATGCATACACCCTGCGATAAAGATTTCACGATGGCTAGAGGAAAGGAGGTGGCAGGGTTACATAGCTATGTCTGCCAAACTCTCCTTTAAGATATAAAACATGCCGATCCTGTGCTCTCGCATTCCAATGTCTTCTTTTAAAAAAGAAAGAGAAGAATACTATACAAGATCAAAAAGCAGAAGTCTGCGCTGGGCAACAGCCAGTGTGCGTTACTAATCTTAAATCAACAATCAGCGCTGACATTAACAGTGAGTCCCACCAACTAGAAGCATAGCTAGGGAGCAAACCAAGCTAATGTGGGTCCGGCGGGTTGTCGGCCACCCTTCCAGGCTTGCGTCTCGCCTCCTGTAAGCAGCCCGTCCAGTAGCCCCCCCCCCCCCCGATCCCCCATCGTTTAAATTGCTGAATTGGATGGCATGTGTGGTGCTGGTAATTTTTGTTTAGGAGTTAACAGCAAGGCAATATGTTAATATGATACAACTATTTACTTCTAGTAGTCCCCACCTAGGTTCAATTTGAATCATATGATCCCCAACTATTAGAAGGAATACACAGAACTTTCTTGAATGAGTCAGGAGTTTTTCATCCTACTCGAGCAAGTTCTGAGGATGTCTTTCAATTCTTGCAGTGCCAGCAGCACATGCACCAACTTGGTGTTGGTCTTGAACAGCATCAAAAGTACCACCAATTTGGTTTGAAACGCCGGAGCAGTTCCAGCCACACCAACAAAGCAGAAAGCAACAGCTTGAACCCCCTCTCCTGCACGCCCAGTCTAAACAGCAGCTCCAGCAACCCTGGGTCGCAAACGCCTCTCATTCAAGCACCAATACCATCCTTACCCAGCAGCAGGAGCAGCATCACCAGGGCAGAACACGGTTAGCAGGGGAGACGTTCGTCATTTTCATGAGCAAGGCTCAAATCAGATGTATTATGTTCTTTCTGAGATCATGGACAGCGCTGACTGTGGGATCTTTCCTTAATGCACGCTGTATACGTCCAGCGTAGGCTTTCTTTCTTTCTTTCTTTCTTTCATGGACGCTTTTTGTGTGGCTGGCAGAGACCAGCAGGCTGAGCAGTCGAACCACCTGGCTGAAGGCCAAAACCCCATGCAAACTAAATTAAACTTGGGGATATGTCGGGCCTCCAAGTTATGGGAATGGGCCTCCACTTTTCTGATTTCCACTTGGGAGTTATCTAGGGGGAGCCTGTCGTTGATGTCATCCAGGCTAGCTAAGGGTTACAAAGGAAAAAGGCATCAGTCAAGACGTTTGACTGCTAGCCTCCACCCAGGCCAGCTAATGTGCCCATAGAGAAGGAAACATGTGTCTTCATCTGAATGCCAAACACTGGTTAATATCCTAGTGAACATGGAGTTTGCATGGGCGTATTTGAAATGGTTGCTTACAAACCACATTTTCCATAATTGATGTAGGGAGAGTTTCCTCTGCCTACGTAGTTTTACTTTTCTTCTTACGAACCACATGCAGCAGTCCATTGTCCATCACTGATGGCTCTGGCAAATGTTCTGAGTATCTATCTATTCCAACAAATCTGAAGCCTTTGAGCATAGTCTACCTCGTGCTATTCCATCAAATACCAGACCGCAACAAACATGATTTGTATCTTTTCTTTCCAGTCCAAGTTTTGTGAGTTGAGCAATTTATGGCCAGGTTTCATGTTACTTACAGGTCTCATTGTTTCTTCTCAGCTGCCCTTCAAGTTGTAGGAGGATATAACGATGTAACCGCACCTCACCTTTCAATTCTTGCAGAAGCAAGCTAACAAAAGCTATCTATCCATATCTTCAGTAATGATATTCCTGTTTGGCTGACACAGTCCAGCAAGCCATGCAGACAAACTACCTGGCTGAAGGTCAAATCTCCCTACAAGCTCCTTAAATACATGATCCTTGATTCCCCGCATGATGTCATTCGCAATGTGGTTCCATTTGGACTCTGTGTTCACCCCCCTCGCTATGAGACAGCAACTTGGAATCACAGGTCACCAGTCAGTTCGGGGAAGACGTCTTCCCCAAACTGTGACCTTTGTGTAGCTGATGATGATGTCCAGGATGAACAACATGTCCTCTTTCATTGCACACATCCCCAGGTGGTCTCTCTCTCCACAGGAAATATGCTCCCTTGTTCTCACATGGAGGATCTCATGACGCGTCTGCTTATTTGAACCAGAACAACAACAAACTTCCTCTTTTCCTTCATGAATAAATTGCTTTTTATGAGCAGGATAGCTATCGCACTTCTTGGCTAAAGGCCTTATCCTTGTAAACCTTCAAGTTAAAGGTCAAATCCCATGTAACCTTGGCTAGGACGACGGACTTTAAAGGCAGATAAAGTTGCTAGCTGGTGCTGAGTGCTTCCTGTTTCCCCCGCACCCCCCTCTACTTCTCAAAGGAAACCTGGAATTTTGTGGCTGACATCTGGAACGACAAGTCTTGCATCAGGGCAGCAAAAAGTGAGCCTCCTTTGTTTCAAAAGAGAAAGAAAAGGCACCTTGCCATTAGGTCGTTACTATTTGAGAAACCACAAAAAGGAAAAAAAAGCATTTAGGGGGAGAGCTATAATTGTTCTATTCAGTAACCTGCAGATTCTGCAGGGCAAGGCGAGCTGCACCGCCTGTCTTTATGGAGGGAGTATCCATTTACCTTACAAAAAGTGCTCTTCACAGTTTTTCATGTAAAGGTCTTTACAGGTCACCTACCAATCACGGTGATTGCATGAAGTTTTCCTAAGCCAAGAGACTATGTTCAATTATTCTTTAAAAGCAGCTCACCGTTTTTTTCGCACCCTACAACAAAAACGTAGCTTGGCGACCTTTCTCAAAGCTGAAACTCCTTTTTCAGTCAGAAAAGAAGTTTAGATTGAGAGTGGAGTCATTGAAGCAACAGGAGATCAAAACAAAGGCCCTGAAGGCACGCCAGCTAATGCTGCAACCTGAGTTGAGAGCCATACCAAGCAGAAATCTTAAATAGAGATTTGAAGCAAGAGGAGTTTGAAGCAAAAGCCCAAAGAGCAGAGTATCACGACCCTTCTCCTTATACTAATGCATCCTTTTCAAGGCAAAGGTAGCAACGAGGTGGAAAAAGGAAGCCAGGCTTATCGTTTTCTATACATGCATGCACGGAGACCGGGCCATGCTATAGACGAAGGATTGCTGGTGGGAACGTTGAGCTTGCGGAGCACCATGACCACAAACATCTTGTTAGAAGCGTCCAGACTCTGTAATGAAATCATGGTAAAGCAAATGGTTGATACTTATGGCATCCAGGACTTTACAATGTCCCAACTGAATGGAGTTGAAAGGAAACCAGAGGATGGGTTCAGGTAAGAGGAGCAAGGCAAAATATGCAAGCAGAAGAGGCGAGTAATCAAAGCAAGCAGGCTAGAAAGGCAGGGATGCTGATAAATAACTGCACGCAGGAAAGAAGCAAGAGTAGGAGGTATTTGCAGCAGCAATCACTTGAGTAAAGGCGGGCACACGCCAAGATAACTGAGTAGCGCAGTATCACTGATGGTGCATTGAAAAAGGTCTTAAATAAAGGCTATGTCATTGCAAGAGCAAAGAGGCTCAAGTGTTTGACCTTACCCCATGCTACTCAATGAGAAGTGGACTACAGGGTGGCAAGTCTTTGCTATGAGCTATCTTATAATTCCAATTCATCAGATAAGAATCATAGTTTATTCCAGGTAATACTTTCAATACTTCTTGAAATAGTTATGTTTCAGCATTAGTTGATGTATTTGTTATCTATACTTGGCAGGTTTCAAATTTAGGTCCCTGTCCCAGGGTTCTTCGGCGCATGCCCTCTTCACAGCCAATTGATCTATCTCCAGCTGAGAAACAATTGTGAGATACAACAGACACATTGCAAAAAAAACAGCAATGCAGGCAAAACAAGACCAAAAAAAAGAAATTATGTTCCTTTGTCATCAATCCCCAGAAGAAACTTATGGCGAGCTCAACCAAAGAGCTGCATGTGGCTTGGATTCACACAATGCATACACTTGCACTTACCATTCGCCTGCACTAAAAGATATCTGAGAGAAGCAAGAGGGGAAGAGAGAGAGAGAGAGAGAGAGAGAGAGAGAGAGAGAGAAAGAGAGAGAGAGAGAGAGAGAGAAAGAGAGAGAGAGAGAGAGAAAGAGAGAGAGAGAGAGAGAGTGAGTGGTGGACTCAGGGTGGAAGATAGCCATACCAGCCAATGAAGAAACTTCTGGACCATGTGGATGGCTGCCCATTGGGCTTCTCCATAGAACCTTGGATGCTCACGATTCCAAGGAAATAGGAAGTCCTAGCTTTGCTGGTGCATGCTTTAAACTCCACCAACCTGTAAGGTGAATCCCAGGCGCGCCAGACACTTCAGAAAGGGTTGCAGGTGCTGCGAGTTGGCTTTGCCCACATCCTTCTCCTCATCAGGTTCTTGCGTGAACCTACTGCGCACCTGTATGCATCATGTACAGTCATTAGGCACATTCAAATGCCTGCATGTACGCCACTAATTATAGGCAGTGCAGCACCAGACGCCTGAGAAAATGATAATGCCACAATGACCTGGCAGATTTGCAAGATCACAGAAGTTGTGTGCCTCGACCTCAACAGTCATACTTGTTGGTGCCCATGTCTTGCATCCTGCCAACCCCCTGCACAGCTACCCCTGGACCCATCATGGCATTCAAGGGCTCAGAAAGCATGCAGGCTCTCAGATGCAACCCATCTTATCTACACCCCTGGCTTTTTAAGACTCAGCAAATACTAGGCTTTCAGGGCTCGACAAGCACACACCATCTCAGATCTCCCCCAACACGCTTGACTACTGCGTTCCGCACCACTGTGATCTACAGCCAGCGCTTCTGACCCGGCACACCCACACCTCAGCGGTCCATAGCCAGCCCTCGTGATGCAGCACACCTGCACCTCAGCAATTCACAGCCAGCCCTTGCAATGTACCAAACCCGCACCTCAGCGATCCACAGCCAGGCCTCGTGATGTACCAAACCCACACCTCAGCGATTCACAGCCAGCCCTTGTGATGCAGTCCACCTGCACCTCAATAATTCACAGCCAGGCCTCGTGATGTACCAAACCCGCACCTCAGCGATCCACAGCCAGCCCTTGTGATGCAGTCCACCTGCACCTCAATAATTCACAGCCAGGCCTCGTGATGTACCAAACCCGCACCTCAGTGATTCACAGCCAGCCCTTGTGATGCAGTCCACCTGCACCTCAGTAATTCACAGCCAGCCCTTGCAATGTAGCACACCTGCACCTCAGCAATTCACAGCCAGCCCTTGTGATGCAGTCTACCTCCACCTCAGTAATTCACAGCCAGGCCTTGCAATGTAGCACACCTGCACCTCAGCAATTCACAGCCAGCCCTTGTGATGCAGTCCACCTCCACCTCAGCAATTCACAGCCAGCCCTTGCGATATTGCACACCCGCACCTCAGCAATCCAGAGCCAGCCCTTGTGACGTAGCACGCGCGCCGCCTCGGTCAGGAATAATCCATAGTCAGTGCCCATCAGGGCTAGAGAAAACACAGCCACGTCCACAGATGCGCTGTCCAGGGGTACGGATGCCATGTTGCATGCGACAACATGGGGGGCCGAGGACACGAGGTCAAAGGAGTGCGTTTTCTGCGGTGCAGTTGTGGGGCAGCAGCAGTTTGAGGGGCGTTCCAGCAATGGCACAGGGTGTGCTCTACCTGCGAGCTTGCAACTCAAACAAAGACCAGAGGGCAAGCAAACTGTCTACCGAAAGATGGCAGGGGGGTCTCCACGTCAGAAGGTGATGCTGCACCGCACCTGCTTCACGCGTGGTGCTAGCCTGCCGTCTCCACAGCCAAAATCCGCTACCACTAAGTTTGGAGGCTTGGCACCCAAGAACTTCACTGCCTGCAAGCAAAAAGCAGCAGCAGGTTTGAAAGAGACATAAAAAGATTTGATCAGGCAACAACAGTAACAGTGACAGAAAACTAGGACAGAACAAACGACGTGACACACAAAACTGCAGGACAGAGTTGGTGGCATGGAGGCAGGCCCCATGCCTCCTTTGAACAGCTCAAACATTGAGTACATTAACATTCAACAGTCTGCGACAGATACAGATGCCTCGGGGCATTGCAGAGGCACACATCTGCATTGCCTACCCACATTCAAGGGGCCCTACAATTCCCTTCTCTATCTTGATGTGGCTTTTGCTCTGGCCAACAGCTGATCACTGCAGCTGTCTGACAAAGGTTCTCTATTTTGATGTGGCTTCTGCTCTGGCCACAGCTGGTCACTGCAGCTGTCTGACAAAGGTCCTCTATTTTGTTGTGGCTTTTGCTCTGGCCACAGCTGATCACTGCAGCGTCTGACAAAGGATGTCCTCTTGCCATGCGGTATCCCCCGAGTGTCCAGTTTCCACCACACACCGCCACTACCACCACCACCACCACCACCACCACCACGACCACAAGCAGAGCAACATGAGGAGCACCTCCACACCCACAACTCATGCGTGTGTTACTGATCATGTATGTGCCGACATTGGCATAGGGGAAAAAGGATCCTTGCGGTCGTGCAAGGCAACCCTGCGAGCCCAGCTGCATGCAGCACCAAACGTCCATCTTAGCATGCTCATTACTGATTATGTATCTATAGACCGTGGCATAGAAAAAAAGGTTCCTTGCTGTCGTGCAAGGCAACCCCACGAGCCCAGGAAGAAAAGAAAGAGAAAAGCAAAGCAAAGCAAAGACAAACTACACAGCGAAGAGAACTCTCTCTACACCAATCAAGGAGAAGGAGGCACCTTGGCCCAAACAACCCTGCAAGCCCAGCTGCATCAGAATTTCATCTTGGTACTGCCTGTCCCAGGTGTGGAATCTGCTTTTACTCCACCAAGTGTTTTTTTCTTCCTGGGAGCTTATTCCTGGAAGCTCTTTCCTGCCCACATTCCCCACTCCCGGCAGCGATAACACATACACACACACACACGCTTTATTCTTATGCCAGCTGTCCTGCAGACACACCTGCAAGTGGGGTCAGCCTCAGACAGCGTCGGGAGATCTGATGTAGAGGAGCAAATCTGAGGTACAGCAGCAGCAACCGCTTTGAGCACCAGCGCATGAGCTTTGCTCTGCACATGCTGGCTTCCAGCCACAGACAACGACATAACTATAGAGTAAACTCTGACAAGAGCAAGCGTAACTGTAGAGTAAATTCTGACGAGAGCAAGCTTGCACCAGAACCCTAGCTGGAGCACACACCTGGTCGACGGGCTGAACAGGCCAGGACTCCGTTTGCTGCTGGAAGCCATCATGGTACTGGGCAAACAGGGACGGGTCACTCTGCAAAGGCATCAGAAGCAGCAGGCCGCCCTTTCATACGGTGCTGTGTACAGCTGCTGGCGACAAGTTGCATTTGCATTAAGGAAGCATTCCCTCAATAGCTGGCTAGCCAGCTAGCTAGCTCGGGTCACTGTGCAAGAGCAGCAGGAGCAGCAGCCTTTTCGAAGGATAGAGTTTGTACAGCTGCTAGCGACAGGCTGCAGTTGCACTGTTCCGCCAATTTCCTGAAAAGGCAGCGTGAACCCTGAGCACAGTGTCAGTCAATTAAAGGTCCCCCTCTTAAGCATGTGTTTAAGCACACACCACCACTAGCCCTGACTACACGTCCTCTCCAAGCATCTAAGCAGTGTGTTAGAAGTTGCCTGACCCGACCTGATGGATGCTGACCAGCTAAACCCTGCTAACTCCACGCATGCCCTGGAACCAGGACGACGAGCCAGGTGTTCTTTGCGCAAAATGCGCCGGCAAACATACCACCCACAAAACCTCAGGTGTCACTGGCAACACCCTCCCCAGAACCTCCCAGCCTCTTTGTGCCTCTTTGTGCACACAACATCCCTCCATGCCCCTTAACATTCTGCCGAAATATGCAGACATGCAACTGCAACACCCCTGGATTTCCCAACATGCACGCCAGAGGGATCTGCAATCCCTATTTGCGAAGGCTGCACGCACAGCTTTTATTCCACCAAGATCCACACACACTCCATTGCGCAGACTGCTGCTCATACACCGCGCATTTACCCTTGTCATACCCTTGCCGCACCTGCACTAGGTGCAGCGACTTCGTGCCTGACCACCTTCACACCAGCAGCTACCTATCTCCTCATACACTAACCCACCCCTCATCATATCAAGCGCAGCACCACATTGCCCTATCTCCCCCGCACATACACATTGCTTGATCATTCCCCCACCCACCCAATACACACGCACACACGCACACACACACACGCACACACACACACACACACACACACACACACACACACACACACACACACACAGGGGATCCAGGGGTCCGAGCACCTGCATGGCATCCCACACCCTCATTGCACCTGCATCAAGTGCCGCGCCTCATCACCCTTACACACCCTTAGTTGCTCATTCGATGACCAGGCTGACCCCAGGCTCAAAGCTTCGACCTAGTGCTGCAACAAACTGCCTGGCCACCAGGTATACCCCCCAAACACTAGGCTAACAAGAGGTCTGATGCCCAAGAAAGGAAAGATACATAGCCTCAGGGCACCTGCATCAAGCGTAGCGCCTCATCACCCTTGCACGTGTACAGCTGCTCGTTCAGCGACCTGAACCGCCCGCCTGACAGGCGAGCCCGCATCTTGTCAAACAGGGAGCCTCTGCCCCCCCCACTGTTGCTGCCTCCATCACCACTGTTGCTCTTGCCAAGCTCATCAGCTGCCTGCATAGACCACAGATGTGTGTGGGCAGGCATGGGTGCGCACGCATGTGTGTGTGCATGCACGCGTGCGTATGTTTGTATGTGTGTGTGCGCGTGTGGGCAAGCATGGGTGCGCACGCATGTGTGTGTGTGTGCTTGCATGCGTATGTGTGTGTGTATGCGTGTGCGTGTGTGTGCGCATGTGTGCGCGTGTGCGTGTGCATGGCACGCATGTGTGCATGTGTGCGCGCGCTTGCATGTACGTAAGTGCGTACAAACATGCCTGATAAATTTGGTAGTAAGCTTTTTTTTTAACAATTGAGGCTTTAGACTGTTTGGCTCCTTCATTGCGCCAATTGAGGGTGCAATGACTGCCTGGCCTTGCTATGCTCTAGTTCAACGAATGAAGAATGATTACCTGAAGCTCTAAACTTCCAAGTCTAGGCAACCAAGCAGCTAATGAGCAAACACAAGAGACTTGCAGATGCCAAGAATCTATTCAGTTTTAATGATGCGTGCAACATGAATTGTTTTACTTCCAAGAACGTGCACAAACACACACACACCTGCGCCTTCCCACTCCCTAGCTTGGCAGTCTCCGGTGCTCGTTGCTTCTTCTCCTTGCTGCTACTCACTGTCCCCTCTTTGCTCCTTGTGCCCTGCTGCTGCTGTAGCTGCTGCAGCTTTTGCTCTGCGTGCTTCCGTTTCTTTTCTTTCCCACTCCCCTCATGCTTTTCTTCATGTTCCACTGTCATCTGCTCTTTGTCTTCACCATCCACAGGCTGCTGCTGCTGCTGCTGCTGCTGCTGCTGCTGTTGCTGCTTTCCTTTGGGCTTTTTGCTGCTGCTGCTGCTGGGCTTCTCTGGCCTGCTTGTGCTGTCTTTGTCTGCAATTCCTGTTGAGGCCACTGGTGATTTTGATTTGGTATCCTCGAGGGGGGCTGATGGCCGTGAAGCAATCGCCCCATGACCAACCTTGTCAGCTACCTTTGCCTGTGCCTTGGCTGCTTTGGGTGTCACAAGTTCACACTGCTGGTGCTGCTGCGGCTGCCCCTCCACCTGAAGCCCTGCTGCTTGCTGCTTCTTGGACAAGGCTGCCTGCTCCTTCTTGTTCTTCTTCCGCGGGGGTTCTTCCGGGGTGGTGCCTGTTGGACCAGTGGGCGCTGGAACACTGTCTGCATGTGGAGGTCCCGGTTTCTCTTTCTGCTTCCCGTCCTGCTGCTTGCCAGCTTGCTTCTTGTCTGAAGGCGCAGGAATCAGTGCTGCGCTTGCCTCCGCTTTCCGCTTCTTGGCCTTACCTGCCTTGCCTGGCTGCGTGCTGCTGTGCTGCTGCTGGTGTCCAAGGCCTTGGGCATCTGATGCTTGCTCTTGCAGGGCTGCCTTTCCGCCAGGCTGCTGCTGCTCCCTCCCTGCCTGTCCGTGCGCATCCGCATTCCTGTCTGGAGCCAGACCTGCTTGCAGGCCATGCTTCTTCTGCTTCAGCGCTTTCTTGGCACCTGAGGAAGGAGAGGAGCAAGCTGTTCGTGAGCTTTAATGTGTGTGTGTGTGTGGGGGGGGGGGGGGGGGGGGTATGTGTGTGGGTGTGTGGGTGTGTGCACGCGTGCGTGCGTTTGCTGTGCACACATGCTGCAACGTGTATGTGTATTTGTGCGTGTGTGTGTTGTGTGCAAGTGCATGTGTATGTGTATGTGTATTTGTGCGTGTGTGTGTTGTGTGCAAGTGCATGTGTATGTGTGTGTGTGTGTGTGTGTGTGTGTGCGCGCGCGCGTGTGCGCATGCCCTTTGTTGCAGTAAAGCGCATGCACAGGTGCTTCTGACGCTCACCAGGAAGCTTGGTTAGGTCCACAGGCAGGTTGACTAGCTTGTCCAATGTTGTTGTCTTGATCTTTGTGGGGTATTCAGGATATCCGCCCTCCAATCCAGGCCAATCAGTTGCAAAGTCTTCATCCATGATCTTTTTGAACAAAGCTAAAATTCAAATTGCAGAATCCTGCCAGATGTAAGCGTAATCGACATTCATACTTCAGCCGCCACTATTTGCCTAAGAGTGCCATTTTACTTGTAGCACGTCTAAATTAATTCAATGAAATTCATCTAAATTTATCCTGTTTAAAATTCATTGTGAATGTCTCGGTCTGCACGCATTTGAATTTCAAATGGCGGTGGCATGCCAGGATTTGCTGGATGTACTCAGTTGCCTCGCTGATCCTGATGCACTTCTCACACGTAAAAGCTACCTTCTGAGGCAAGTGGGGTGAAGAGGGAGGAGCTTGCGAACTGGTTGCACGCAGCAAATTTGAATCTGCGTCAGCTTCCTGGCTCGCTGCAGGCCTAGATGAAGCCAATGCAACTCAACTAATTGAAATTTGTCAAATTCAAACATCCAGGCACTTGCTGTCCTGCTTATCTGCTGCGGGCCCGTCTTGTGAAGTCGCCCATCTTGCTGAGGAGGTGCATGTTCAGCATGCTCCTGCCATCGTTACAGCATGGGTTGACGCTGCCTTGGCTGTTGCCTCTGACTCCTGCCTTTTGAGTGACCTCGGATCGCTGGCAAGCATCCTGTGCAGCGCTCAGCGCCCTTTGACAGACATGTTCGCTGAGGCCCTCATCATGTCTTGCTGCAGCAACACTGGGCTGACAGGTGCCACATCAGCCAGTGACTGCACCACAGGTGATAATAAAAGGGAAAGGCTACATAATTGTTTCAAGGGGGAACTGCATTGAGCACTCCTTTTTGGTTTAGACGAAAACTTGGTATTTTTACCTCATAGCTTCAGACTGCATTTTTTGAGCAACAACAGATGAAGGGTGGAGACAAAAAAAAAGGAAATACTTGGGATGGTCGTTTGGGACACAAGTGCAACCCAGACGTGCCTTCTGCTGTGTCAACTACGCGCACAGGGCAGTTTAAATACTTGGATGGCTTCTGAATTTTGTTTCTGAAACCAAATTCATTCACCATTTGCACAAACTCATGGGCTATGTATCGATTTTATGGCAACATCGCAGGCGCATGCTTGATGCATGGAGCTGCCCTTCAGTTGCTGCCCACTCTGCTAGAGGACAGCCCCAGTGCAGCCGAGATCACTGCGCGTCTCCTGCTGTCCAACCCTGCGCTGTGCGCAGGTAACTGGAGAAGACTTGCAACATCATAGATGTCTCCTGCTTTCCACCCTTCCGCTGTGCAGACTCACTCAGGAAACAGGCTTGCAACATCATAGATGCAGAGCGGATACATGTGGTTTGTGATCATGAATGGATTTCATGTATGCCTTTCAGAGCCCATGATGCTTGTCATGCATCCATGTGTTTTGGTGATGGGAGAACGGTCCAAATTTTTAAAAAACGTATACCTTGCCAAAATATGCAAGCACTGTAAAACTCCCAGCATGGAGGTGTGGAAGCCTATCAGGACAGATCCATGAGTCCAGCATCACATGCTTTTAGGCAATAACATACATTACAGATCCAATGCAGTACAGAACACCATCCGCACAAGCCTGTGAGTACTTTTGCGCAAGCATGCACAAGCTCAAGCATCTGTGCTTCTAAAAATTATGCTTGGATGTGCCTTTTTGAGCAGGCATTGCAGCCTCGTTGACAGAGACTGCAGGAAGTGTGGAATATGTGGTCAGCGTGCTGCGCCTGCTGTCCTCCGTGTTCAGGCACCCCTCTGTGGAGGGAAGGCAGGTAATGATGGCCTTCTGTGAGACAGGATCTGCCTGTGTGGTTCAGTACCAGAGTATTATGTACATGGATGCTTGAACTTGGATTGGAACGTCATTGTTCTGATCACTGACCATGTCAACTAGCAGTAGTAAGATGCATGCAATGGATGCATGTGTAGTGGGCAACTCATACACTTGACACATTGTGGGCGTTCCTGGCAAGTTCAGCCTCCTTGTGAATCAACAGGAGAGGTTCCTTTAAGAGCGCACAAAGTGTTTTCTACTTTACGAAGAAGAGCTACCATATCAAATGCAGGTCTCATGAGCGTACTGCATCTCGTGGCTTGTTAAGTAGTCGCCTGGGCAACAATACGGAAATGATTCACACAGGTCTGGCAGTGCCCGGCTGTTTGGGTCGCCTACTATCCACAGAAAGCATCAATTGTACTTACTCACTCACCTTATAGCACCAATGAGCGCAATGCAAACCACAAGAGTCCAAACAAAGTGCTTGCAATCATTGCTATGATAGCAACCTACCACGACCTTCAAAGGAGTGCCAACCAGTGGCGTCAGTCCATATGGATCCACTGTGGCCTCAATTGCAGAATCATCAACATCACTACACATAATTTCAGGAAAATTACTACTAACCACCCGTAAGCCCCCTGATCACAGTCTCTGCACACGATCATTCATATAGAAGCGTGTCCACTTGCACCATCCTCTAAACCCTGCAGCTCATGGCGCTGGTAGGCACCCCCACCTTTGCACGTGCCGCCCTCATACTGTCAGTCATTGCCACGACCCCCAAGACTGCCTCACCAAATGCGGGGGTTCTGGAGAAGCTGAGGGTCCTGTGCCTGGGAGTCCTGTCTACTCTGGCTGCATCTGGGTGCATGTTGCTAGATGGCTGTGGTGACCCTGATGGCATCGCTCCCTCAGGGGCCTTAAGAGGCGGCGGTGGTGTGATGGGTGGAGTTGGGGCAGAGGAAGGTTGCATGGGGGAGAGCCTGGCGGAGATTGCTGGCAACCTGTTGGCAGGGACAAAGCCGTGCCTCATGTCTGCTGGTGGGTATTATCAAGTGTACAATCTGCCCAGTAGGTAGAAGGAACCTAAGGATCCACTGGTTTTGGTAAAGACAGCAAGGGGTTGTGAGCATCGTTTGTTGGCGCTTGCTGGACCCTGTTTGTTTTGAAATATTAAGTAATGGAGAATATATTTTTTGCTGGCTGTCTGAGTTTGGACCATTTTGTTTGGGTACCTATGTATAGGAGCGGTCTCGCAGCTTAAAGCGTGCGCATGCTTTCACACACACATACATACACACACATCAATGCTATCATTCTTTCCCTTTCATGTTTTCACTTCCTGCTACCTTAAACAACCGCATTTGTGCGTCTGTGTGTGTGTGCGTGTGTGCTTGTGCGCGTGTGTGTGTGTGACGTGGAGGGAGCAAAAGCGCAGCCTGTATGCTCAGCTAGGTAGACTGAGGCAACTGGGGCTGACATTGCTCTCCTGCCCTCCATAATTTCTCATCTGCTTTTCGGACTCGTGCCTGCCAACAATCTACGCCAACATTTCATCTATGTTGTGCCCCCATGTAACCTTTCTTTGGCTCACATGCTGTCAACTTTTTGTTTCAATACCATGCATATTTTATTCTCGCGTCATCTTCTGTTCTTGTGTTGACAATCTTTCATCTCATGCCAAGCAACATCTACACTTGTTTCATGTCTCCTACGCTCTCAAATTTTCTACAATTTGCTTCTGCTGCAGACACAAGCATGCAGCTGCAGGCTGCCCAGCTGCTAGCTGCGCTGTGTGGGGCCTCACACCCAGCTCTCCTGCAGCAGCTCATTAATGCTGATCTAGTGGAGTACTTGTGCGAGTGTGTGCGGAGGTGAGCAAGTTGCTGCAGAGGTGGGTGGGTTTGCTGTTCCTCGACACATAACAAGAGCAGGGTCTGCGAGCCCTTCCTAAGCAATGAGGAGATGTGTGAGGTTGCCTGGACTTTCTCACGTGCTGACCATGTGACCTTTCTTGTGGTGTGAGATTTCCTTACCTTCCTTGTGCTGTAGAGGGATACTGTGTCACTGAGGGAGTGTGAGCATCACACACAGATATCTTCCTGGAGGACTCTTCAGCAAGGGTATAAACTGCTGAGCGCCAGTGTGCCAAACTGGTAAACCGTGTTAGCCCATCTGTTCTGAGGAATTGACGCATCCATACATTTGTAGCGTCCTTACTCCTGCACCCTGCTGGAGCACCCTTACTCCTATCTGCCTGGTCTACCTGCCTGATGCTTCCACAATCACAGCATGTGAATAGGTAAAGGGAACAATCACCTCCTCCTCCTCCTCTCCTTGATCCCTGGACAGTCATGCAGGGCCCCCTCTAAAAAGCACGGGAGGTCACCAGCACCAGACCCTGCAGAGGCAGCAGCAGCAGCAGCAGCAGCAGCAGCAGCACGCTTCTGCATTGATGCAGGAGCACACTGCGACGCTGCAAGCTGCAGTGGTCAGAGCCCTCCGGTGTTTGTCCTTAGAAGGTGAGCCCTATGCTTGCTCAGTGTCCTCCTTGCCATCGGGCACTATCTATCGAATGTTTGCTGTGTCTGCTACTTGCCTTCTATCACCGCATTGTAAGTGTTTGTTTGCTTGCACTTTTTGCTTGTCCTGCATGCACTCGTTTGGTGTGTTGGTGAGGTGGGCAATTTTGGTCCTAAGCTTCATCCTTTGCACTAAAAATCTGACAAGCTTCATGCCATTACTCTTTTGGCATTGTAACATCTGTTTCATTCCAGGTTGCATAAGGTGCACTAGGGTGGAGAAGTGTTTAACTTCATTTGTTGGAGATTTGTGAGTGTTCGTAGCAAAAGAGTTTGGTATCGTCAATACTGAGTCCCACTTCCTAGGAGGGCAAGAAATAAAGGAGGAAAGGAGGAGGAGAAGAGGAGTATAGATCTGGAAGCAATAACAGTGGGTCTCTGTACAAACAGAACAGGTAGGAGAGGAGGAGAGCTCTGGCAGCATAAATAATAAGTTCCACTTGAAGGCAGATAACAGAGGGAACCAAATTCAAGCAAATCCAATAGGTTGTCCACCATCAGTGGGTGCGCGATGGGTCACTTTCAAGAGCTTGCTCACTTACATTTGTTTCCTGTCACAGGACGTTATTAATTTGGCCAAGCATTTGCAGTTGCGGTTGGCACACATCTTCATGTTTCTCTCTAAAAACTTCAATCTTTTGAACATCATGTGCACCGTCTTATCTCAGGGAAGATGTGAGAGAGGTGTGCAAAAGGTAGTCTCAGTGCTCAAACTCTGATCGTAGAAAATGCACAATCAGCCGAATGTCTGGACATCTGCTTTGTCTAAATTTAAATGCAAAAGATTTCAAGCCTTGAGGTTAACCTCATGCTTGGGTTGCATGACCTGCGCAGGCAGCTTGTTCCAACAGCACATGGTCTACGGTTTAGACACAATGGTCAGGCTTTGCAATGGTGCTGTGACCTCTGGAGATACACCCCTCCTGGCAGACATACTGGCGCTGCTGGTGTGTGAGGGGATGAGGAAAAGCAACAGAGACCAGAAACGTGGGAGATGGGGCCAATGGGGGGCTGTTCTTGATGCATGCGGCCTGATTTGGATAGCACAGTCTTTTCTTCCTTGTCTTCTATGTTCCTTCCTGTTGTGTTCTGTTCTATTCTATTCTGTTCCATCCTGATGCGTTCGGATCTCTACTGTTCTGCTCTATTTCCTTTTCTCTTCTTTTCTTCTGCACTGGGATAGCTTGTGTCAGCGGAGCGGTGGGGCCCTGCCTTTCAGGTGACCTTTCCTTAATGCACGCGGCCAGACTTGGCAAGCGTAGTCTTTCTTTCTTTCTTTCTTCTTGTCAGCGGAGACTGGCACACGCTGGTGGGTAGCAAGGGTTCTTCACCAGACAAGCCCTAACAGGCCTACTTGCAAACGCTGTGGGAGGAGCAGAAAGGCTCTGGTGGAGTCTTTCAATGCTTACCGCACAGATTGGGCTGTGTTGACTGTGCACCTGCAGGGTGTTGTACTCAAACATATAATCCTCAAGGGCAGATGAGAGAAAGGAGGGTCTGCTGGTTTTTAGTAGTAGCCAAGAAGGAGGCTAGCTCGCACACCAGCCTGGAGATCACTTGAAGCAATAAAAAAAAGAGCAGCCAGGCCATACTCTAAGGAGCGATGAAGTCTGCAAATCACCTGAAGCAATAAAGGAGCGCAAGCAGCCAAGACCTTCCCCTTGAGCGGGGGGGACCTTAGTGACCACAAGTATGGTGTGGCACACCGTTGGTCTTACATTTGACTACCTGCTTGCTGTATATGCACGCAGCAGATTTAATCTCATCGTTGCTCTTTTTGGTGCAAGCAGGTGCTCTCCTTTTCCCAGGGGCAGCATGGTGGCCTCCCCATCCCACTGGCTGACATCCATAAGGCTGTTCAGATGGTAAGTTGCAGGTTTGTAATTGCTGGGAGGGTCGTGCAGCTGGCCAGCTGGCAGGACGATTGTCAGGCACGCTCCTTGCAACTACCAAAGTGCAGCTGCTTTCCATCTCACTCTTAAGAGTGGTGCGCAAGCCTGCGCAGCTGCCCTCATCTTACTTGACCCAGTAACGCCTGCCAAGTGCCCTTTAGTGCAAGCAGAGGAATAACAACTACGCGTTCATGCTCATCTTCAGGACTCATCTCTTGCGTGCACTTGCAGCTCCCTTTCTTCTCTGGATCTGGCTTTTAGTGAAGTAGTGAAAGCAAGGGGTGTTGTCCAGAAAAGAGCACATCAGCATGTGAAATGGCTGGCAAAGTTGTCTTGCATGCCAAACTTCCGGCAAAGAAATGCCTTGCATGCACTTGCAGCTCCCCCTCGTATTCCCTGGACCCCTGGCTTCTGGAGGCCGCCCCGTGGTGCTATCAGACGAAGGAACTGCCACCTGCGTGGGTGCTTGCCAGCTGCTGGGGAGTGCATGCAGCGCAATGGGCCGGGCAAAACCAGGCACGCAAGACGTACGCAGCTTGCAGCACAACTTGATCATGGCCATCCAAGGGTGAGAAATGTGCCAAGCATGCATCCATTGCCATGTCTTTAAGTTAAAAAAAGGGAAGATTTTGCCGGCTAAACAGGCCGCTGCATTAAATCTCTTTTTTGGCTTGCAAAGCCTGCCTGCTCTTGTGACGCTGTGGATACCTCCAAGCCCTGAGTGCACACAAACATTATCATTAGGGCTCATTCAAGCTAATTGACAGCCCATGGAAGCTGCTTGCTGGCATGCTCTCACGTCACAACTCTTTTGTGAAATGTAGGTGCCTCCAGGGCCTGACCTCTGTTGCAGCACCCAGCCTGCCTGCGTATATGGCGGCTGCCTGCAAGGCATGCCAGATGCTGATGGCTCAGGTTTCCTGCTCTCAAGCTACCTTCAGCACACAGCACCAACTTGCCCTGATTGATGCAACCCGCAGCTTCCTCGTGCCTTCCCTCCTGAGGTTGGTTTGTGCCTTCCATTGTGCCTTCCCTCCTCAGCTTTCAAACAAGTTGTTTGTGCCTTCCCTATTTGCCTTCCCTTGACCCTTCTGTTTGTACCGTTTTTGTGCCTTGTCTCGTGCCTTCCCTTGTTCCTACCACTTGTGCCTTCCCTCGTGCCTTCCCTCTTCAAATCTGTCTGATGTGCTTTCCCTTTCCCTTACCTCGTGCCTTCCCTTTGTGCTTTGCCTTGTGTCTCTTCCATGCGTGCCTTTCCTTGTTCCTTTCCTTGTGCCTTTCCTTGCTCCTATCATTTGTGCCTTTCCTTGTGACTTCCACTGTGCCTCACCTCCCCAGCTTTTTTGTGAACAGGGAGCAATGCTCCTCCATGGGTTATCTCAGCACACAATCAAAACCAGAATAAAATGGAAAATTGCTCTTGAGGTTCCTAATCGCATGGAAAATGAAAAGCGGATGCCTGCAAAATAGCAAGTTTATGAATAAAGCAAGCTCTCCTAGATTGGATCTTGGGATTGTTGTTACAGGTATTGAATCTTAAACAGCCACTGCTTACAGAGCTTTAGCAGTAGACAGAACCCTGGAATGAGTTCCCAGAGTAGATTACATATCCGCATCCTTGCTACTGCAGGCTGTTCAACGAGAACGGAGACAGCAATGCTACAGCTGCTGGCATTCTTGCCCTGGAAGCCATTCTTAGGTGCGCCAGCCAGAGAAAGGAAATGTCCCAAGAACAATTCCTGAACCTTACTGGAGAAGGAAGTATAAAGGTTGCATGTGTGATGGATATTCAGCGAACATCTGTTTGATTTTCTGCCTGTTAATGTGTATCATGTTGCATGAGCTATGAATTGTTATCATGCCATCTTCAAATCCTTCCTCTATATTGCAAAAGGTCAGCCATGGCAATTCTGTTTGTCAATAACTTAGCATGTACTTCACTGGAGAAGCGCTGAGGTCTGGTCTGTGAGATGTTGGATATATTGATTAAATCTGTGATAAAGGGGTGCAATGTGGTGCAATGAGGCCTAGGTCATTGGCCTAAAGGGCTTTTGGAGCAGAGACCTGATAGCATTCGCTGGCTCTGTTTCTATATCCTTGGTCTTCAAGCCAAGGTGGCCCCTTTCCTTGATTGACGTGAGGAGTTTTCACTGCCTGCGTAATTTTTTCTTCTCTTTTCAACAATTGCTGTCGGTACCATTGATATTGGTCTTGATCCATTGGTCATGGAAACTCCTGTATGCAGACCTATTGGTAATAAGAAAACATTCCTGTTTATTGGTACACCATTGCACAGGGGTCATGCTAATCTTCTTTATCATGTCGAGAGTCTGCTGTGCTGAGAGTGTGCTGCAAGCTAATTGTTTAGTTGGGCGGTTATACCTGTGATTGAGCAGCGGAGGCTGTGTTTAGAGAACCTCTGATGAACTTGCAGTAGCACCATCTTTCATTGCTATCACCTTAGTTTAGTCAGTGAAAGGAATCAGTATAGCATTGAGAATCAGTTGACCCTGAGAGTGATGTCAGGCTAAACTGAGGCTTTCTGGTTATGGGATGTTATGGTTATGGGAAGACACTGTTATGGTTGTGTCACTTTCTCAGCCTGACATCTCTGCATCGTTCCAATTTTGATATATGTCCCTGTACTGGTACACCGTTGACCTTGATTTCTGGGTGTTGAGAGATTCCTGTGTGCAGACGTGCCACATTCACACACGATTGCACATATCTCAGGGTATCCACTTTGGGAGCAGCACCAGCAGAGGTGCAGCATGCAGGCTTGGGGCTGTGTGCACACCTGCTCAGCTTGAAGGTCATCAGGTGTGCTGCAAGGTGTAACAAGCATAACTTCTTGAAGGGGTTGCGTGATCCTTGGCATAAAAGCTATTTGTAGAAAAAGAATGGCTTGTCACCACTGGAGGGACTTGAATTATGAATGGTTGCTCAGCACCAAATGTATCATCAAGGTGCGTACAAGGGAAAGCCCTTTAGCCCCCCCACAGGTTCTGCTTGCACGGGCCATGCCCAGAGGTCTCATTCCTTTGCAAACAGCGACTGCTTGCAAGATTTTGTAGCGCAAGCAGAGTGGCCAGTGTGTCCTTTTCTCTTGCTCACTCCTTGCCTGCATTTGATCTACAAACATGACAAGTCAGTTATATCACTGCTAGTATCTGACAGGCATTTGCTATTGGAAGATTGGGCCATTCATATTCGCGTCAAGCATTGCTGGGCTCCATTTCATGGCTTCCTTTCAAAAAGTGCTCCTCTTGTTATCTGAGCATGCACAAGAATGGACCTTGGCAAGAGTGTTCTAAAAAAGGTGCTCTCAAATAATACTCCTGGTCGCAGATATTTGCCAATGGCAGGCTTGCAACAAGATTGCAAAGGGCAGGCTGTGATGACTTTGAGCCAGGGCCTTGTCACAGCATCCTCCCCCCCCCCCTTGACTGTACTTGGCTGGCCCTATAGATCCTGCTCATTTGAAAAAAAAAGTCTACTCAAGCCAGGCTCCATTCATACATTAAAAGGCACAGCTTCCCCTGCTGGTGCCCCGAAGCAGGTTCAGAAATGTTGTGTTTCATGATAGAACTGATTTGTGCGCACGGTTTATACGTCTGCTTCTTGTCTGCACTCTGCGCAGTGTGTGCAGTGATCTGTTGGCCGTCCTTCCCTTTGACAGCACCTCGGTACATCACTCTGTGTGGAGCCTTCTGCTGCTCCTGCAACAAGCTGATGCTGCAGAATGCCCTGAGCCGCTGCAGCTGCAGCTGTCAAGTGGGTGCTGGAACATCAAGGGCAAGCCAGACTGTGTGTGACATTTGCCTTCCTGCCCAGCTGACTGTGTGATGTTCACAGCCACCAAGGTTTCCCAGAACATGGCTGAATCATTATCCAAATGCGCACACTGTGCACACATACCGCATGTGACGTCTTTCACGGAGTGGGCATTGGGAATGTAGATGATCAGATCACGTGGCAATCCCACCTAGTGTATGTAGTGTGACCTATAGGCTATGACCACAGTGACTGGTTTGTAAATCAGGTTGGGTAAGGAAGCTATCAGAGGCATCACGTCTCTGTATAACATGCAAGCACTTCGGAAATGTGAAGTAATGACATACATGTGATATGGAAGCACTGGTTAGGAAAGCCCACAGAACTACGCATGCTCCACCTGCCCATGCAACACCATCCATGCTCTGCCTGTCCATGCACCTCTATCCATGCTCCGCATGTCCACCATCTGCACCACCATCTGCACCACATCCGCATGTCCACGCACCACCATCCATGCTTTGCCTGTCCACGCACAGCTCAGAGCTTCAAGGCAGCTGTGGAGAAACTTTGCATCAGCAGGGACCTCCAATCTGCAATCCAGGCCATTGCTGTGCATGGTGCGTACAACATAATAATAATATATGTATAGCCTGCACTCAACAGCTTTCAGGCCTGACCCTTGGGCATCTAAATCATCCTGCGTGATTCCTTTATGGTAATGAACAATGGCTGAATTTGTGGGCCTAAGCGGATGCACCGCAGCCTGCCAAGTGTCTGCCCGCCTAGTGTCTTTTTTCTTGAGCCTGCCAAGTATTTCTTACACTGGCCCTTCCTATTCTTAAGCTCTGTCGTGGAAGATAGTTATGGCTTTTTGGAGCCACCTTGTCTTCCCTGCCTGTGTAGCTTTTGTTTCTTATCAGACCTGCCAAATGTCGGCCTGCCGGGTGTCTCTCATCAAGCCTACCAAGCAACTGCCTGCCAAGTTTCTCACATCGAGTTGAGATGCCTTTGCCTTGCTAGCCTTCAAATATGGATGAGTTCATTTGAGTGTGTGGGCATCCGCTTGTTTTGTGCTTGCTGTCCTAACAAGAAAGCTTTCTCAAGAACAAAGCATCATAAACCACCCTGGAATATCTGGCATTCAGTCCAGTGATCAGCCACCTAGTGGCCATTGTTGCAATATCTATTGATGTTGAAGATAATAAAGGTGATAATCCATAATTTTCAATGTTTCCACATGTTTGTGGCGGAATATATCTGTTGCACATCTTATTTTTGTACCAATTGGGCTTGTGTATGCTTTGGGATTGTGTAAACAAGTTGTTTCCCAATAGGCCTGGCATTCATGAGTGACTTCATGCAGCGTGCAGGATCAGCGGCACCCTCCCCCCTGATGCAATGCACCTGTGACCTCAGGATCAGAAGCATTCTCCCCCTGCGGCAATGCACCTCTGGCAATCGTGGCTTCGGCCCTCATGCATGGGGACCCAGTGGCTGACCCTGGATGGGTGATGCAGGTGTGTCTGTCCTGAACCTTTCTGTGGGCTCTTACTAAAAGTTTTAGCTGTAATCAAACTACACCGGCAGGTTTAGCTGCAATCAGGTGCACCTCACATCAAACAAGGAAAAGTCCAATCCCTAGCAAGGTAGCAAGGGTCTCATCAAAATGCAAGCCCAAGCAGGTAGGGCTGCTGCCCCCCAGCACGCCAATCTGGAGGTTTACCCCGGGTAGTGGGTTGTGCATCTAGGTCTGCATTGAAAAACCATTGGAGTCCAGCATGTATATCCAGTGGCATATTCATATGTAAATATTGGTGAATCTAATTGGTCACCCCGGATGGGTGATACAAGCAGGCTTGCATGAAAAGTCAATGGACGCCGCTCACATGCACAGTAAGGAAGTTTTGGTACCTTTCCTCTGACATGCACGTTGGATGGCTTGCTTTGGGTGGGTGGGTGACCAAGGCAGGCCTGCATGGAAACCATCTTGCAGCCTCAAACATTCAGGGAAGTCTGCATTTGCAAGGGGTGATACAGTATTAGTATATTCTGTGTTTGACCCATTTTAACAAGGAAAAGATGCCAAAGCTATTGAACAGGGGAGCTGTAACTTACAGTGTAAGACTCTTTTTCTATAATGTTTCATTCAAAATGACGATCTTCTTTGTCATTTGTTTTTATCCGGGCACTATTCATGTGAAAAGCTTGTTTAACATTGTCAACTGTGCTCTGGATTTTGTAAGCATGTCCCATCCTGGACATGAACACCTTGACTAGCCATACATTTGGTTGTTTAGGTCTCCATTTAGGAAAACAGCCTTTAGTGGTTGCCTCATTACAAGCAAGCAAAAGAGCACAAAACAAAGGAGAGAAGGAAATAGAAAAGAAATGGGTAAAGTCATCTGTGCCTATCATATGCACACTATCATTAACAGATGTAATTAGGTGTTCATGTACATGCAACATTTCAGGCTGACATTTTCAGCTTCATCTGTGTGTTTGTTGACAGCTGCTCTCCCTTGCAGGCCATGCTTGCAGTGTGTGGAAGCTGCAGTCCTGCAAGCTGCGCCGACGATGTCACTGTGCTAGCTGCTGCAATCCACCTGTACATCATGGTGAGGTACTACAGACACGTTGTATGCAGATGGAAAAGAAAGCTGTATGCAATGCCTCCTGGTGTCTGAGAGAGTGTGTGTGTGTGCGTGTGCGTGTGTGTGTATGTGTGCTTGTGCGTGTGCATGTGTGTGCATATGTGTGTATGTGCTTTTGGCGAAACGTGAGCAGAGGTGCACCCAAGTTTGCATTACATCCAAGTATGTAGGTGATCATGTCAGTATAAGTGTTAGAATTTAGTCATATATATAAGTTCGGATGCTGAGTTTTGTCCTGCATCTCAAAAGTTCTTTCCTATGAAATTAAAGCATTTGGTGCTTCTGCTCCTTTTCAAGGAAAAGCATAAGACTTGAAGCAGCAGAGCTGCTTCATCATTTTCCTTGCTTCTGTGTGGATCATGGCAGGAACAAAAACAAAAATTAAAAGACTACGCCAGCAAAAGGCCGCGTGCATTAAGGGAAAGCCCCTAGCTAGCAAGTTATTAATGGATCAAGGCAGAGATTATGGCAGGGACCCATGCCACGCTCCCACAAGAAAAAGAAGAGAAAGACAATGCATGCCAGGTCAGGCTGCGTACAATAAGGGAAGGTTCCTAACCAGTGAGCTAGCTAGGGCCTCACCACCAAAAGCTGTCCAAAAATCAGGACGTCTCCTTGCCTAATGGAAAGGATGTCCAGATAAAGAGCACAAAACCCAATGTACCACAATGCTGCACGGGATTGCCTGTGGCGGAGGGACTCACGGCTCTTTGAAAAGAAAAGCTACGTAGGCAGAGACAACTCTCCCCAACCTAAGCTTCTACTTTTCCACAATTGATATAAGGACCGTTTCCTCTGCTCACGCAGGCTTTCTTTATTTTCTGGGCTAGCCATTGGTGGCACCCTGCTCATCCTCTGCCCACTGGCATGTCTAGGAAACGTAGCTTGGTATAATTTAACTCCAATGTACCACGATGCATCAAAAGCTTGCTACTGAAGGCACTCTTGGAAGCCCATAGGAGGCACCGCCCACTAGTATGTCCAGCTTGGTATTTTCGAAATTCCAAGGTACCTGGAATGCATCAAGGACGTCCCACTGATGGCACTCTTGGCCCTTAGGAGGCACCGCCCACTGGCGCGTCCAGTGCTCTTGCTCATGTAGCTGGACTGCAGTAGACTTCTCTAATTTTTTGTTTCCTTGAGTGTCCAGTGCTATTGCATGCTTCTCCATGCATGGCCCTTTGTCATGCAGGCTGTGAACATGCATCTCAGAACTTATGCCTTTTACGATGTGAAACCACTGCCAACAAGTGCAAAAGAAAGAAAGAAAGAAAGACTACGCCAACAAATGCACTTACAATGCTTGCTTGTTTTAAAAGAAGCCCGCAGGCTGAAGGCGTGCATCTCAAGATTCATGCCTTCTTGATGCAACACCGCTGCCAACAGATGCACCTCCAAAGCTTGCTTGCCTGACTAGAAACCTGCAGTGTTCTCACTGCCTACGTGGGTTTTTCTTTTTCATTCCCTGCTGGCCGTAGCCACGCATCTCAAGATGTGTGCCTTTTTCTGTGCAGTACCACTGCCAACAAGTGCCCCTTCAAAGCTTTTGCTTGTTTACAAAAAACTGCAGGCTGAAGGTATGCAGCTGGCGCTGCCACACAAGTCAGCCGCTGTGCCTTGCCTGCTGGCGTCAGCACTGGAACAGTACGTGCAGCTGCATCCAGAGTGCATGGAGCTGGGGAGCAGGCTGGCAGACTGGGTGCTGGCACATTGCCACGACCTGGAGGGGTGAGTACTGAGCTGCTTTTGAGCGTGATTGAAAAAGCAGTGCAGTACGTGCAGCTGCATCCAGAGCGTGCGGAGCTGGGGAGCAGGCTGGCAGACTGGGTGCTGGCTCACTGCCAAGACCTGGAGGGATGGGTACAAGTTGGCAGTTACCTTTACATTGTTATTTGAACACAATGCATTTTGGTCTGTTACACCAGGTACCCTTGCTATGTATTCAAATGCAATGGATGGACGTTTATGTGTGGGCTGGGCATGCTTCTGCCCAACATTTTAACTTCTTCAACGCCACCACTCAACAACATACATGTCAGCATCCTTGTTTTTGGGTGTACATAAACGTCTATACCTGCCAGCAACCCACCAGACCCACGTAAGCCTCACTTTTACCCTCTGGTGAGGGAGACTTACAGCTCTCTGAGCCAACGTATCTTCTTTTCCTTAATTGATGTTGGGAGTGTTCTTACTGCCTACGTGGTTTTTACCTTTTCTGTTTTTTGTCCATGAACATCCATGCCCATTCTAAGTAAATTCCTGCATCTGATCTGCTTTGCATGGACGATCTTGCTGTGCAGTATCAGGGCAAAGGTCCTGCAGCGATATCTCCTGGATGCCACACGTTCCTCAGGTCTACTCTTCTGTGCATGGATGATCTTTCTGTGCAGCATCACGGCAAAGGCCCTGCAGCAATACCTCCTGGATGCCGCCCAAGTCAGCCATGCTACACGTCAGCATGTCTTGGACCACCTGAGCAGCATGATGGCAGCAAACTCACAAATGGTAATCGTTAGCAGGCTTGGTTACATTTCATGCAGCCTGCGCACGTTTGTCACCAGCATGCATCGTTGGAGGCGTTTTGTACGCCTGCATTGTTGCACACTTGCTACCTTGTTACATGCTTGCCGCCAAGATGCACCAATGGAGACGTCGTTACACCTCGTTAAGCCTGAGCATAACTGCCACTGGGATGCAGGTCTACACCCATCACGTTCTTATGCTTCTGCATTATCATGTGTGTCTGCACCATTTGCACCCATCATGTGCACCTGCACCTATCATGTGCTCCTGCACCCATAATGTGCACCCAATCACGAGGGCTTCTACACTCATCACGAGCACCCATAATGTGCACCGCTTCTACATTGAATAGTCTTTCTTTCTGATCAGCATCAGGTAAAACTGTTTTTGGATGCATCGCCTGAAACTGAACACATCAGCATGCCTGATATTTGTGTGCCTTGTCAGATGCCTCAAGCTATCCTTCCAGAAAGCACAGTGCCTACCGCTTTCTGCTTCTGGTGAATCCATGCTGATCTCAGCAGCTGATAACTGCCTCTCATTCTCCTCTGTAGATACAATTTTGTGTGTAAGTTGCTCATACTTCATTGATGGACACAGCCTGTTTTGAATGAGTTGCTTTTCCTTAACTTTCCTTCTCGGCCACGCTGACAAGCTTTTGCCATTGGGTGAGCAAAGCCACCAACAGGGCCTCATGGGACCGCAGGTGGCTATCGTGTTCGGTCTGCTTCTCCACCTTGAAGCCACAGGGGACAATGTGTCCTTGTATGCCATTCTGGATCTTCTGCTGGTGTGGCAGCTGCATGGCGCACCCCAGGTAGTTGACCCAATTGAACTTGTGCAAGCCACATCACAGATGCTCTGCACCAAGATGCAGTTATGATTCAATGTGGGTGCATGATTGAAAGTGCATTGCCTGAAGCTTACGCTTGGTAAGAGAAACTCATGCTCAGTGATTTTGCCGCGCTTTAGCTTGAGGATAGATGAGGTCAATTCCCGGCAGCATGCTTGTCATACCATTGACGTTCATTGAGCTCACCACATTCCATCATCCAGAATCAATAAAATCACCTTCCAGCAGTACTCAAATGCTTGCCCTGATATGAATGAATGTGCCACGTAAAGAATGTGCCACACTGCTCGTGCATCAACGACCATTCTTTTGGCTCAATTGCGCTCTTGGCGCTAAATTTTGGCTTTTGCACCCCAGGCATCAGCCTCGTTATTTGACAGAGGCATCTTGCAGTTCTGCAGCCGCCAGCTCCTGCAGCATCGCGCTTGCACCACCCCCGCCTCAACCATGTACATGACCCAGTTGATCAGAGTGCTGCAGCAGCTCGTTGCTTGGGCGGGTGCCAGTTTTTGTGAGACAGGTGCCAACAGCCATGAAGATATGGGCATGGCAGGAGAGGGGATCTGGGATCCCAAGTGCACAGGAGTAGCCTCTGCGTTGCAAGTGAGTGGTGAAGCCGTCTTTGCAAGCAGGCGTGTCCAGTGTCCAGCACATGCTTGGTCATCATGTGCCTCTTTGTGAAAGGTGATCCATGACCTCTTCATGAAGTTCCAGCTGCAGCAATCCCTCATGCGGCATTGATTCTCACAAGACAGTGCAAGAAAGTATTTTTCACCATGCGCAATGCGACCTTGGCCTCTTGTCATGCAGGATGTCATGACAGCCGCCATGCAGCTGTGTCCCCACATGCTTGACCTTAAAGCGCGGCGCAGGCACCTTCAGACCACTAGTGGTGCAGCCATGCTGGCAGCGTTCCTGGACCTGCTGTCCTTGTCTGCGCTTTATGTGAGTGTGCAGGTCCAGCACTTGTTACAAAGAATGCAACATCCCACACCGACAGGGTTGCAGCTGCTGCTGCGCAAAGCTTTACTGTACTTAAGGAAGGCAGGAGGTTCAAATCCAGAAACGGATGGTCAAACATGCGTAGGATGCGTTGTCATTTGTACGTTTGTCAAATTGAAAGAGTCTTGCAAGGCTAGAAATGTGAGACATGACACAAAGTTAGGAAAGATGCTGACAGAAATAGTGCTGTAATATCTTGGACATTGCACATATTTCCAGCATGTATGGAGTGGCAAATACATTGTAATTGAAAAACATTGCAGCACCAGACAAGAAGGCTGCCTGCCTCAAGGAAAGGTTCCCTAGCTAGCAAGCTAGCAAGGGTCTCACGAAAAGGACCTCGGACCTAAATGAGACACACCTAGTCTAAGAGAAAGCCAGAAACAGAGATAATGGGGACCTGGAGGGCTGTCAGCCGTGCTCCTGGACATCCAGGCTCTCCTTCTCCCAATCTCCACCTCCGCATACCCAGAGCCCCCCCCCCCCCCCAAGCCCCCTGTAAATCTAAGGAGAGCATGTCTGATGCTACAAATAGGGGCTAACCTCTGGATGGCATGGCCACTCAAATTTGACCCTAGCTCTCTGCCTGGTTAGGCTGGTTATGAAAGAAAATAAAAGAAAAGGAAAGGCCGGTTAAAACCATAAGACAGATGCTGTGTTGCTGTACGAGATCATGTCCTATCTAAGCCCTGGTTTGAATCCAACACCATGCTCTCTGAGCGCACCTCTTGTGCATGGTGCATGCCATGTAACCGTGTCCTTACACAAACGCCGGCATTAAATGTGTCAAATGGACTCGTCCAGGCCCTTGCTGATGCCTCTGGGGCTCTTCATGAGACAGTTGCTGACCTCCTGGGAGTGGTAGCAGCACAAGGCATTTCCCAGCTTGTATTGGACCTCTTGTCTTATTCCAACGCCCATGCTGGAGAGGGAGCAATGCTGCAAGCAGGAAGCCAGCAGCAGCAGCAGCAGCAGCAGCAGCAGCAGCAGCAGCAGCAGCAGCAGCAGCAGCAGCAGCAGCAGCAGCAGCACAGTTTGGGGATCACTCAGGCCGCCACTGAAGCTGCAAAAAATGCAGCACTGCAGCTGCATGCTTTGGTGTGCTTGGTGCAGGCAATGTACCTTCTGCCTGGGCCACAGGTACGCACACATGCCTCCAAGGCTGGGATACTGTGCTTACAGGAAGTACTGCCTTCAGTACAGCATGCAGATTTGGCAGAAGCTCTGCTGTACCACACCCCTTGTAAAAACAGGAAAGAAGAGACCGCGTGAGCCCAAACAGCCGCATGCATGAAGGGAAGGTCCACGCACCTCATGTGCTCACTCATTCCTCAACAAATGATTCCTGCAGATCTGTTTATTGCCCAAAGAGGAACCTTTCACTTGGCTTTCAACATCTTTCCAACGACGTTCCATCACATGTCACATTAATGTTGAAGTCTCTAAAGTATGACCTGCCATGGAAATCCTCTCAGCAGAGCTACTTTCATCTCCGTCTCATGCTACACACTGTGAGAGAACGTGAGAATGAGAACATGTTTCTGTCTGTTTATATTGCAGCCCTTGGGAGCCCCCCCACTGCAGCCCGCTTGCACCACTTGTGAATGTTGTGCACCCTTCTGGAACCACTTATTTCACTGCCTCCTGCAATGCAGGTTATGAACACAAGGATGTGTCTTTCTTTTTTGCATCGCAGCCCTCAACAGACCCCCTACTGCAGCCCGCTTGCACCACAGCCCTTCTGGCAGCCACCTTTATGCACGCAGGCCCAGCCAAGGCAGATCTGCTGTGTGTACTGTGGGCAGGTGGGGCAGATTGAATGTGTTCGTAGGGCAGAATTGATGCATAAGTAGGGCAGAATTGATGCACATAAAGCCCTGAAGTAATGTGGACGTAGAGCAGAGTTGATGCATAAGTAGGGCAGAATTGATGCACATAAAGGCCTGAAGTAATGTGTACGTAGGGCAGAGTTGATGCATAAGTAGGGCAGAATTGATGCACATAAAGGCCTGAAGTGATGTGTACATAGGGCAGAGTTGATGCATAAGTAGGGCAGCATTGATGCACATAAAGGCCTGAAGTAATGCATACGTAGGGCAGAATTGATACAAATGTAGGGCAGGTTTAACGCACACGCTGATCCTGTGCAGAACTGCTGCATGTGCCAGTCAACCTTTGTGCCGACCTCACGTGCCAAGGCAAAGTTATTGCATGTGCTATGGGCCAAGGCAGATCTGCTGCGTGTACTACCTTTGTGCTGAGGCATATCTAAACGCTTGTGCTGTGGTCCAAGGTAGATCTACTGCATGCGCCAACCTTTTATCAATCGTCATGCCAAGGCAAAGTTATTGCATGTGCTACGGGCCACAGCAGATCTGCTGCATGCGCCAACCTCTTATCTATCGTCATGCCAAGGCATAATTAACGCGTGTGCTGTGGGCAGGTGGGTCAGCTCTGAGACAGGCCACCCAAGGGCCTCCAGGTGAGGATTAAGCTCCAGCTAAGCCCCGCTAGTCGAGGACTAAGCTAAGGACTAAGCTAAGGACTAAGCTAAGAACCAAGTTTACTACAAGGACTAAGCTCCAGCTAAGGACTCTGAGACAGGCCACCCCAGGGCCTCCAGGTGAGGACCAAGCTCCAGCTAAGCCCCGCTAGTCGAGGACTAAGCTAAGGACTAAGCTAAGAACCAAGTTTACTACAAGGACTAAGCTCCAGCTAAGCCCCGCTAGTTGAGGACTAAGCTGAGGACTAAGCTAAGAACCAAGTTTACTACAAGGACTAAGCTCCAGCTAAGGGCTCTGAAACAGGCCACCCTAGGACCTCCAGGCAACAAAGAACACAACCAACAGGAATGCGTTGCCCATGATCTTTAGGATCTGGTAAGTCTGATGCCCCTGGCCGCGCCGCGTGAAAGCCATCAGGAGCCAAAGCATACATCTTATGTCATAAATTTTGCAAGTTGGCTCGGCTATTAGGGCTCCAGGTCAGAAGGAACTTTTGCCTTTTTGACCGGCATGGTCATTTCTCTCCTTTTTTCCTTTCTCCAGAAAGCAGCATAGATCCTCACAGGTTGTATTCAACCACAACTGTTGCACTGCCCTGCAAACTCCCTTCTTCAAGGCTCTCTTTTGGCCTTTCATTATTGTCTAACGTTCATTGAACGTCAGTCCATGGCTTTGTAAAGGTCAAACTGTCATCCTTCATTTTGTGCTGTGTGTCCACACCAGGCGTCTTGCTCATGCAGCTCCATTATGCAGCTGTGGATGCAGGTTATAAAGGTCAAACTGTCATTGTTACCTTTGTGCCGTGTGTCCACACCAGGTGTTTTGCTCATGCAGCTCCAAAATGCAGCTGTGGATGCAGATCATAATCTCAGGTGCGCTTGTGAAGCCTTTATCCAGCAGCGAAGAGCACAGAGGGTTTCCTCCTTTCTGTTTGACGCTGCCCTGCATCAAAACCTCACCTTGCAACAAGCATCAGTCTTCACTGCGCCACTGACTGCAGCTGATTAAAATTCCAGTCCAGAACCTGAAAGCAATTTAAACAGATCCAGTGGTGCCACGACCTGGAGCTCTGATCTGCCAGCCATGGAGGCAGACAGCACACATGTAAATACATTCATCAACACACTGGTTGGCCCTTTCAATGCAGCCCCTGCAAATGAGTTCTCCCACAGATCTAGCGGTGCCATGGGTCTATCTTCTGGTTTGCCAGCCATAGAAGCAGACAGCAAACACTTGTCTTAGTCGTTACACTGATGGGCTCTTATGGTCCTTGATCTGAATGATATATCCCGCAGTTCCAGCGGTGCCATGGGCCTGTGCTCTGATCTGCCAGACATGGAGGCAGACCTTGCCTGCAGCAGCTGGAGTGAGGAGGTGCTGGCAAAAGCCTTGGACCGCCTGTGTGGCTTGCACGCAAGTTACAAGAGCACCACAAGGGCGATGAGCAGTGGGTATGGGTGAGTGAAGCAGGAGGCCTGGGGATGCTTCTGGCCAACTGCCTAGGTCCTGCAAACCAGCTTGAGCCAGAAAGAAAAAAAAGAATGACCACTCAGGCAGTCAAACTCTCCCCACACTAATGAAGGAACAGGAGCCACATTGGTTCCACAAACCATCGTCTACGAAGTTCAGGCAGAGGAACGAGGCAGGAAGAGAAAGAAGACAGAGATCCAGCAACAGAAAAGAGAGAAGGATTAAAGCTCAAAGACTGGAGCCAGGTAATATATAATTTTCCAATCTGTCAGAGGTATGCACGATTCTGAAGAACAAAAGATCCTCATTCAAGCCGTCAGATTCACAGATACAAAAAACGGGGATACACGATTTGACTTGTCATTGGAGTAATGCCATTACCCAAACAAACCTGATATAGATACAAATAAAAGAACAGACAAAGTGGACTCTGTTTGTCCTGGTCGCCCCCCCCCCCCCTTAAAGCCTTTGGAGCATTTGGACAGGTAGAGAGCCTATCATGAGCTCTCTCCATGAAACAAAGAGGTATAGGGACTCACCTCTTTGTGTGGTTGCTTTCACTTCTTGCCTTGCACCACTTGTGACAAACATATACATGTGCTTGGATCAGTGGTCAAATTGATGACTGCCTACCTTTCCTGATCAACAGTCTTGGACAACCGTCAAGAGACTTACCCAAACAAAACATATCTTGACAGGAATGATGTTGTATCATTGGGGGTCAGGGACCTCATGTCCAAGCAGTTGAGTAAGAACTCCTATAATTCCTGCTGCGCCTTGTTCACCACTACTTCCAGATCCAGATCTGGTACCCAGTATCAAACAATGCTCACATGATGCACAGGGATCCATGTCTTGCTGCAGCACCTGTGCTTGTGAAAATGCTGCCAGAGCTGTTGCTGGTTCTGCGCTTCACCCACTTGAGGCGAGAGCAGTGCCCATCTGTAAGTAAGGAGGCAGACCAGCAGCAGCCAGGTCAGAACACGGGTGTCGCCTTGGGGCCTTCATCATGTGGCCAAGTGGGCACAGCAAGAGCAGCAATGCCACAGGCTGAGGCGCAGTCGGAGCTGGATAACTCAGGTGGTGCAGCAGCAGCAGCAGCAGCAGCAGCAGCAGGATTACCTGAAGCAGCAGCAGCACAGGCGGCAAGCCAGGCGGAGCGAGCAGGTGTTGGTGCAGCAAGAGCTCCAGGGAGTGACCAAAGCCCTGGAGGTGCAATACTAGAATGGGTGGCAGCAGCAGCTGAATCTGCCATCAAGCGCACAAGTAACAGCTTGCTGCCACTGCTCCTGGAACCCCCTCAGGTAGCTTTCAGGCTTCAGTGCTTCCGCTCAGGTGCTAGTTGGCAGGTGTCTTGCTTGTGTGTGTGTGTGTGTGTGTGTGCGCATGCGCTACATGCTTAGGCGCCAGTTGGCAGGTGTCTTGCTTGTGTGTTGTGTGTGTATGTGTGTGTTGTGTGTGTATGTGTGTGTTGTGTGTGTGCCATGCATGCTCAGGCGCCAGTTGGCAGGTGCCTTGCTACGCTGTACCTATTATCAAGGTTTGATGCAATTTGATTTGTACCTTCATTGGTGGATTATCAAGATTTTATGCGATAGATTTGAAGACAATTTGCTTTTAATGCTTTGCTGCGCTAGCACTGCTTCCGGCCCCGCCGCAGGTAGCCTGCCATAACAGCGCATGTGATTGGGCCTTGGCAGGAGACATGCATGCGTGAAGGCAAAGATAGCCCCCCTACATTTTGCCCTCTCCTCAATGGAGAGTTCCTTTATTTTTGCCAAAACTCATGCTTAGTGCCAGAGCAATGACACCTTTTAAAACCCCTGCCACCTTTTGTCGTATGTATCTTCAGTTGTCATGCCCACTGTCAGTGCCAGCGCTGACTGTTTGGTGTCTCCTTAGTGCACGCTAGTTGGTGACCAGAAAAAAAGGAAAACCATGTAGGCAGGGAGAATACTCCCTACATGAATTAAGGAAAATAAGACACATTGGCTCAAAGAGGTCCGAATTTCCCTCACCAGAGGTTAGGGGGGAGTTAGTGTGGGTCTGGTAGTTTTTTGGCAGCATGCGACCCCAGGGCACCAAAATAATTATAATGAGTGTCTTTGTTTTCAATGGCACGTCTGGTAGAGGTAAGTTTGTGTGCATATTGCACAGAGTGGGCAGCATGGAGCTTTCAGGCACGTTTGGTAGACCTTTGCAGGTCAATCCCTAGTTTTTACAACTGACCTAGGGTATGGTCAGTATAGATAGTCCTACCCATACCCAGGAGGATTGTGTAGAGAGTCGTCTCGGCACCTTGAAGTTTGCACAGTTCGCTTTGTTATTACTGTGAGGCTTTTGACTGGGCACTGGGCCTCGTATGTTCACAGTACTTGATTTCTATTAAGTGAACATGGCAATTTCGGATGTTTAATTCTGAAGTTGCCTGGCTGGATCTGTCTTGCTCCTCACCTCTTCATCACCTCTTATACTGCGGAGTACTCAACGTGAGGGGGGATAAAGCGGTATGTTTTGGTTAGCAGGGCAAGGAGTGACCAAGATAGCATCAGGGCAGCCTGAGTTGCGGCTAGCTTGGTCAGGATACCTGGGGTAGAAGAGGTACGGATGTATTATGCGATTAGAGACTTCTTGCTCCGTGATGTGCAGCTCATGCCGTGCCAGACGGTCTGCGCTGCCTACATCCACATGCACAAGATTTGGCCCATGAGAGCCTTTGCTAATTGCTTTCAAAATTCTTCTGCTGGCAGTGTTGTAACGCTCAGTCACCATGTTACGGATGATGGGGCATTGGCAACCTGAGAGAATGTGGAGAGCGCTATCCATATGATGACACTCAGGCGATCTGTGCTGTGGCTGAAAGGCTCCTTTTTAAATCATCAGACCTTGATTGTTGGGGGCACCCACCTCCCTACAACATGGCTCCACTGCTCGCTGGTTGAATGGTTTCCCCTTGTGAGCAGGTTGGCTCTACTACCAGGGTGAAGGCCAGTAATTCCTCCAGAAACTTACCATTTTGGTCCCATGAGTTGATCCAGGGAGCGGTTCCGCTTCCTGCACTCTTCCCACTGCTGAGTACTCACTCTGCCTTTTTCTTTGCTCTGGGATGCAGGCTTTGGCTCATTGGGTTAATGCCCTGAGTGCAGGCTTGATGAGAGCAGGAGAATTGCAGGCATACTTGCCACACATGAGGGAGGCATGCAGGTGAGATCACAAAACACGCTTGATGAGGGCAGGCACTCTGCAGGCATACTCGCCACACATGAGGGAGGCAAGCAGGTGAGGTCATGAGCACGCAGCTGCTACCTGTATCGTGTGCATTTGCAGTGTGAATCATTTGCTGATCAGTTCTGAGCTTGGCCCTCATGTCTTTCTGCACAGCTACGCATGTACTGTCAGACATCAAGCCCTCTCATGGCCAAAAAATGTTTGTTCATTGATTGCAACACCCTTCTCTCTATCCTTCTTCTTTTGTATAAATGCTTCGGTATAAACCCAAATGGCTTTTAAGTGTGTTGAGCTCAGTTTTGTTTCCATATGCTGGAAGTACCAGCACCAGGCCTACCAGTCTGACTTTGTAACTGCTGGTTAGTGTGTGTATATTCAAACATCAAGCCAAGGCCCTTTTTAGCTTTGCTATCGTTTGCCGTTCAACATGCTGCTGCGGAGCCAGACTATCTTCCCCCTTGAGTCCACGCTGCATCCTCCTCTGTTGTAGCTTATGGTCTCTGACTTCATAAACCAGGCTGGTGTCCTAGGAAAAGTCAAGTTTGTATCAGCATGCCTGAGATGCTGTCACTGAGTTTCATATTTTTTGCACTTGTTTTCCAGATTGGACTGCTTTGGTTACAGCCTGTATCTTACACTGTAAGTTACAGGCACTGTTTTGGCTTCAGCTGCCCTCAAAGGCAGGTACAGCTGTGTAACCCTTTCCTTTCCTGTCCTTATGATTTCTGCTATTTTTGGCGCTCCAGCTCAGCTGCCCTCTTAGGCAAGTGTATCAATTCAACCCTTTCCTCTCCTTTGCTTGTGCTTTTTGCCGCGCACATGGCAACCGCCTGGCTCGAGTCCCATTATTTTGATGCTGAAACTCTACACGACCTCCTTCTTTTTCAGGGACTGGCTAGCAGTCAGTCGCTTTGACTGATAGGCCTTTTGCTCCTGCCATCTCCACTGCCAGACTAGATCACGATTTTCCGCAAGCGCGCTTAACACCCTCTTGGTCTGTGTGGTGGGGCCCTGCCTTTCAGGACAGGTGACCTTTCCTTAATGCACGCGGCCGGACTTGGCAAGCGTAGTCTTTCTTTCTTTCTTTCTAACACCCATGATCACTACCATTGCTTGTGCTTCTTGCTGCTTGCAGGGCAGCTGCCTGGCAGGAGTCCATGGGGCAGCGCCAGCAGGGGGAAGCCAGCCTGCCAAGTGGAATATTCCACGAAACCGCCACAAGCAGCTGTCAGCTGGGTCTTAGCACACACCCTGACTTGCATCTTGGTACGCACCATGGCATGCAGCAGCTGGATCTCGACATGCCCCTTGACACACATGTTGACGCGCAGCAGCTGCATCAAGACACGCAGCAGCCAAGCTGGTCCCAGGATGACCCCGTCACCCTCCCGCCCTCTTACACTACCACGCATGATCCCTCGCCCCAAGAGAGGGGCAGAGCTGACGTTGCAGGACCCAAACCTTGCTTGGTGCACTCCCTTGTGTGTGCGGCGCTGCCATTTGCAGTGGGCTTTTCGGATGGCCATGAGGGCAGCCCAGACCTTGTACCCAGGGTCGTCATCAGCCACATGGGCCCTCTGGTGTTCTTGAGTGCATGGACTCAGGGGAGGCGTCCTTTTAAAGTACCTGAAATGGGTGCACAGGAGCTGATGCATACACTGCAGTGCTGATTGGGCTGAAAGACTAAGGTGTGAGAAAACAAGGAAAACAACGTGGCTACCGTCCCATCTTAGACCAGAGACACGTGTTGTCCAGCAGGAATGCACAAGATGTTCATGGAGTCCAAAGAAGTGAATCTTTTTAGACGGGTCCCATCTATCAAGCCCACTGAGACTTCAGCACTGCTCGCACAAGCCTTTGGAAAGCCAACAGGCGACGGTGCTTCAAGAAGCGTGCATACACGTATATGTGTGTTTTGTGTGTGTGTGTTTGTGTTTTTTGTGTGTGTGTGTATGTGTGTGTGTATATGTGTGTGTATGTGTGTTTTGTGTGTGTATGTGTGTTTTGTGTGTGTGTATGTAAGTGTGTATATGTGTGTATATGTGTGTGTGTGTGTGTGTGTTTTGTGTGTGTGTGTGTGTTTTGTGTGTGTGTGTGTTTTGTGTGTGTGTGTGTTTTGTGTGTGTGTATGTAAGTGTGTATATGTGTGTATATGTGTGTGTGTGTGTGTTTTGTGTGTGTGTATGCGTGTTTTGTGTGTGTGTGTATGTAAGTGTGTATATGTGTATATGTGTGTGTGTGTGTGTGTGTGTGTGTGTGTGTGTGTGTGTGTGTGTGTGTGTGTGTGTGTGTGTGTGTGTGTGTGTGCGTGCGTGCGCGTGCGTGTGCGTGTGCGCGCGCGCGAGTGGGTCAACAGTTTGGGTATAAATTTTGTTCGCTTTGCGGAAAACTTTAAAACTTGATATACCTTGGTATGTAACAAAGAGTGTCGATCTTGAGGGAAGTTTGGTCACCTCCGGCGGCTCGGCCTTTCATTACAATATAGCTAGTCCAAAATGCAGCTTCACAAAGCACCAGGCCTTCAGACTCCTAGATTTCAACACCCACGTCATGCTTCTTTATCGCTGCGCCCAATCCCTCAGCCTAGAATCAGCTCTGTCCCCCATATACATGGAATAAGAGTGAGCACAAGAGCAACAGCGGAAGACCCATACCAGGTTGGTTTCTTTTTACATGCTTCTAGACCTGGCACAAAAAGAATGAGACCAGTCGCGCATTGCGAGACTTCTGAGAATTTTGCACAGGAGGATGTGGCCAGTTGCATTTCCATGCATGCCAAAGCATGCACACACACACACACACACGCACGCACACACGCACACACACATACACACACATACGCACACACACATACGCACACACATGGCAAGCTGTCCCTTGGAATAAGTCCCGAGGGATTCACAAGTCAGCGTTTTTCTCTGTTTAAATCTACAAGCATGCATGAGCGTGCATGTATGTAGGGCTACAAAGCACCCACAATTTAGCACACAGTTCAAGTTTCGAAAAGCATCCTTGTCTACCCTGATTACACAGCAAAATCAAGTCGTGCAAAACCAGAACTTCATTCTTCAGCCAAAGAAACTTTGCTCCGTGCAATAAACTTTTTCTGCACCCAAGTCATGCTTAAAGCGCAACAAGGTGGACCAGCCGGAAACCAGGATTGTCAGGAATAGCATATTCAAAGGGTTGAGTTGCAAGGATTTCAATGGTTGAATTCTTCAAACACACAAGCCACTCACGACGGCACGAGGGAAACACAGCTGTGCTTGTAATGCACCAGTGTGCCTCTCATGTCAATCCTGCGCGAATGCTTCAGAGGCCACCTGTGATTGTCATGCATCAATGTACCCTAAAATGGCACATCCTGAGCATCTTAATCCAGCAATTTGCAGAGCAATGCCTAGAAACCCTACAACCCTGCAGCACAAAAGCAGGTATACCCTGCTCACTTTGTCCCAGCTATCAATGCAGAGGAATTCCCAAGAATTCTAATGCATAGCAAAAAGAAAGGCAGGCATACTGTTCAAAGATTCCCAGCTATTTAAGACCACGGCTTGATTAGCACAATTTCTGGCCAGTTAGCATCATTTTTACCGGTCTGAATGCCATCATGATAAGGGTCTGAGCGAGCCATCGGCTGGCCTTGCATGCTTGTCACAGCAAGGTTCATTGCATGTTGGATGGATTGATGCATGTTAAATCTCACTCAATGTTAAATCTTGTGCATTCACTGTGAAAGATGTTCATCGACCTTGTAGCATTCATTGATCTTTTGGCATTCATTCATTCTTCTTGTTGTGGTATTCAGTGCTCTTGTCATTCATTCATTCATCTTGTTGTGGTGTACATTGCTCTCAGGGCATCCATTGTGCTTGCACGTCTTTGCTAGCGTTTTGTGTCTCTTGATGCTTTTTGTCCCTTCACCCTTTAGGCTTGTCCGGCAAGACCAGTGCATTTCTTGAAGTGCCACCGGCACTTTCTTTTGCCCTGCAATCCCGGACTTGGAACTCACATCTGTGGGGTTGCTTTGGATGCTGCAGGTGCTAGGCATCAAGCCCGATGCAGACAACAACGAGGTCAACCGCGCCTTCAACAAAAAGAAGTGGGAGTACAAGAGCGACCCTGTGATGCGCAACAAGGTGGAGGAGGCCCACAGCAAGCTCATGATGGCAGCCTTCAACGCACGCATTAGGGTGAGGAAGAATGACATGGAGGGTTAAGGAAGAGAAAGGTGGAGGAGGCCCACAGCAGGCTCATGATGGCAGCCTTCAATGCATGCATTAGGGTGAGGAAGAATGACATGGAGGGTTTAGGAAGAGAACGGCGGAGGAGGCCCACAGCAGGCTCATGATAGCCTTCAACGCACGTATTAGGGTAGGGAAAGATGCTATGGAGGGAGGGTGAAGGAGGGGAAAGATAGAGAAGGTCTAAAGCAGGTTCACGATGGCGCCTTCAAGAGAGGAGGCCCACAGCAACCTCATGATGACAGTCACAGACTCACGCATCAGGGTATGGGAGGCCCACAGCAAGCTCATGGTTGCAGCCTTGGCAGTTACGAAGGTGAAACGGGGGCAATCAGGGCAGGTGTACATGTAGTAACAAGGTATGGTAGATGGATGATTCTGCAGTTTTCTGCAGATGGATTAGGGTCTGAAGGAAGAAAGGCAGCAGTCCTAGCGTGGACAGAAGCGGAGGTCAGGGGGAAGAAAAGCGGCTGTCCTGGCGTGCACAGGAGCAGAGATGAGAAGGGAGATGTGGCAGTCCAAGCGCGCACAGATGAAAGGGTTATAAGGAAGAAAAGGTGCAGTCCTAGCTCGCAGAGATGAAGATTTGTATGGGAAGAAAAGCAGCAGCCTTAGAGTGCACAGAAAAAGAGGTTAGAAGGAAAATCTGCAGCAGCAAGCGCGTGCGAGCACGAGATGAAGACCCTGGTGGCAGGAGACCTTCTCAATTGATTTACAAATAAAGATCTTCTACAACATGTTAGCATCCTGACTCCCAAGCTGATTTGAGAGGCACACAGGGACATAATTGATTTTCCTTGCCTGTGCTCAGGCAGGCATTTGTTGCATGGATGTGTTTGTCCATTACTCTCCACGCCACATCTCCGCATGATCTCATGGATATTATTGCGCACATTTATGAAAAGATTTACCTGCTCCCAGTCTTGCATCAATAGGTTCACAACGTGGATTTGGGCTGCGCATGAACAGTAGTGTGCAATGGCAAGGGCTCGTTCTGTGCATGCGCACGCTTTTTACGGCTTGTGTGCTTTGTATGGTTGTCCTGCATTTAGCAATTGCAGGAGTGCTACATCCGTGCATGCCGTCCATTGCCTCTTAAATAGTTGCAGGATACTTTGTTTCATGGCAAAGGATTGGCATTTAATGCTACACGTCACGTCTTCCAACGCTCTCTAGTGTTGTATAGCATATTATAACGGCACCATTCCCAATGCTGCTTCCTTAAGATCAGCATGTAGCGCTGTATGAGGGTTGTCGCTTTTCATTATCCCTATTCATGACCCACCAGAAGATGGGGTATGCTTGGTATGTGCGTGCGTGCCTGCGTGTGTGCGTGCGCTCGTGCGTGCGTGCGTGTGTGCGTGTATGTCGGTAACATGATACTTTGTGCTGCTCTGATACAGGGAGGAACAACAGTGCCCAAGGAGGTCAAGTTTGCAGACAGAGAAGCCCTGTTTCCTTGGAAGCCCAAGTGAGTGATGTTTGCAGTGAGCGATGCTTTGAAAGCTGTTGTCTGATTCAGGACTGGATGTTCTTTCACACATCATGGCAGCCCCAAACCTTTCCCTCGTGTGAATGACTGGTTTTCCAAGCAACAATCTAGATGGAATCTCTTTTGCCAAATTTCCATGCCGGCATTACACTTTGTTTGCTTCATGGCTGCAAAATTTCTGTATACTGCATCAGTCACACCTGCAGGTTACAAAATACCTGAGTTATTCTGAGAGATTATGGAACAAAGCAAGCCATATTTCGGAAGCCAATTTTCTGCTTGCCGAGGGGCTGTTGTATGGATTTTCTTTGCTTGCCAATTGTCGCCTTGCACCTTTGTCTCTTTTTAAGTGCATGCACTCGCAATTTTGACTTGCTGGTGAGCGCGAGATCAATGGTGAATGCACATGCACTTTTGACTTGCTGGTGAGTGGAGATCAAGCGTGATTGCCCCTTTTGCCCTCTGCAGGCGCTGGGATGCCACCCCCAAGATCGTTATGATTTTTGGAGGCCTCCAGCTAGCTCTCATGTCCTTTGCCTTCCAAGCCCCCAACATCAGCAAAGCTATTGGATGTGAGTTAATGAGTGTGCTGTCCCCTTGCGGGCCATCCGTGTTTTGAGATGTAATGTGTGAAGCGCGACATATCACATATATTATTATTATCATTATTAAAACACAATTCTGTACCTTTGCATCCCTGTTGCAGCATGTGATGCCATCGCATTGCTGTTGTAGCATATGCCTTTGCATTGCTACCAGACCAATGTTTTGGCTGGAGGCCCAGTTGTTATAAATTGGAATCCTTGCCAATGATACTTGTACAAATTTGAGAAGGTTAGCCAGTTGAGCCCAGTGGATGGTTGTGCCGACACATGCGCACACGCACGCGCGCGCGCGCACGCACGCACACACACACACACACACGATGTGGCGCCAAAGACATGTGCCAAGCAATGATCATTGTGGGTGCTTGTGGCCTCAGCTTGAATGTACAGCTGCCGATATAGCAAAAGTCCAAGTAGATGGAAAGGGATTGAAATGGCATGTACACCTCTGCATTTAGGCTGTGTCTGGGATTGATGCACAAGGTGAGGCATGCGAGTAAGTGGCATTGGATTATGTTCCAACATGTATGGAATTAACATGAGTTGTTATGTATTAATGCACAATGCGCAGCGCTTGCCACGACCCATGAGCAACAGCCCCCAGGGCTTTTGAAATCATACTTGGTTTGCCCATTGAATGGGGTTGCTCATCCACACACTTGTTGCTTATCTGGTTTGCTCATCCACACCTGGTTTGCTCATTCGCAAATGTGTTGCTTGTCTGGTGTGCTCATTCACAAACGTGTTACTACAGGCATGCTTTTGGGCATTGCCGGCAACGTCATGAAGCAGAACGCCATCTTCCCACCCCCCACTGACCCAGACATGGCCACAGAGGAGGAGGCAGGCAGACGTAAGTGCAATGGCAGGAAAAGGAGAGAGTGGATGCGTAGGTAGACGCAAGCGCTTGCCCGGACAGACCCAGAAACTTGGCTATGGGCTGGCAGACGCGACAAGCACAAATACAGCTGCAGAAAGCAAACGCAAAAATGTGCTGGCAGGTGGAAGTGTGTGTGTGTGTGCGCGCGCGCTCTGTTTGCCTACACAACATCCTCAGCAGTAGATGGCGGCACGCAGCTGGCTGGAGGCGTTTCTTTCAAGCTCATTGTTGCCAGTTGACATGCGCTGCCTGAGGTGCTGGGAATGCTGCAATTTCAGGAGCCCATTGGAAGCTGATGATTCTGCAGGCTCTACGCGCGTGCGTGTGCGAGTGGTGTTTGGGGGTTGAAGGAGTGCTCATGCTCTGAGTTGGTATTTCGTGTTTGTTCATGCTTTTCTGGAAGCCAGTTGTTCTATCTTTCGGCCATTCTGTATCATTTGTTTTTGGTTAGAATGCATAGCTTGTAAGTGCTCAATTTACTGCATGGTGGAGGCTAAAGCTGGAATCTGCTCAGCGCGCACAGCCTTCTCCAATTTTCTCTGGTAGTTCCAAATTGCCAATCATCGTTGCCTAATGTGTGTAGAGAGTGTGACAATGAAATGTTTTGGGTATGATGAGCGATTTGTACGGATCACAGTGTTATGCATTTCAGCAGATGGCGCAACTTGCAGGATTCCGGGAGCCGCTTTGCTTACCAACCCCCTCACGCCACGTAAATTGTAGCTACCTTCTCCATGGGATGTGGCCCTCTTTTCTTACGTTCCATCATTGGGCATACCCTAACATAAACATACATATATACATATTTATATTATGTATGTACGTGACTGTCACTATAAGCAGGTGACGTTTCATATGCACAAGAAATCAAATGGCTTGGGTTGCGTTTGAAGAACAGGGTCGTAAGGATAATTAACTTGATATCATTGGTATATTGTTTGGCTTTGCTGTCCATAGACTGCACTTGAACACACAAGTTTGTGAGCAGCGTGCTGCAGGCTTCTAGCCGCATGCTTGAGCCTGAAGATCCTCTGCTTGACATGTCATGCTGCTCTCTTTCAGACCTGTTATTCCTTTTTTTCCTGTACTCGCAGCTGGGCGCAACTTTGTGAGAGGTGTGCTGCTGGGCCTGTTTGCCACGTGCTTGGGCCTCGTGGTATTCAGCTTCCCTGAAGCTCTCTACAAACTTTTCAACATTTCCCTACCGATCTCCTCGGGCACTGCGGTAAGGGTAGAAGGCATGAGGAAGCAGAGTAGGATGCTTCCTTTTAGAAAATGGGAAGATCTTGAATGATTGCACATGAGGCATGAGGTGGAATTGGAGCATGTGTGCAGGTGTCTCCGATGCTTTGTTATCCTGACAACAGTTGCAGCTCAGCTGCCACTGCTGTGCACTGAAATGCAGCGTCGTCTGATGCTGGTCATGTCGTGATGTGTGATGTCAAGCATTCATGCAGGCCATACCCTACTCCACTAGTACAGTTGCAGCTGTGCTCATCTATTTGCCTCCGTCTTCTCTTGCCAATGTCCCGATGACAGCCGAGATATACTTGCTTATGTTTCCTGGTTGTATGGCACAGGTGTCCCTTAAGGTGGCTGGAGCTGCTATCTGTAACTGGATCATGACGTCCTACTACTACTGAGCAACAACAAGCGTGACTGACAACCTGAAGTAGGTTTGGTGTGGTGTGTGTGATGGGAGGTTTAGGCTCTTGCTGAAGAGGGGAAAGCGGCTATCATGTCGTTATGCCAAGGAAGTAGACTCAGGCGTGCAAGGCAATAGCCGGGGCGCTTTGGCCTTTTTTAACACTTGCACATTGTGCAGGTCAGTGACTTCCGCTTATTTATTGATGCACAGCTTTGCTTTTCTTTATCTTTTAATGAAGTCGATTGGCTATCTTCCCTTCTTTTTATCAACTGCATTCAACATGTGTCGCTTGTCGAACCTATTATGCCACCACTGAAATTCTGTTGCCCAGTAAGGAGCCCACATATTCAAGAGTAGGGAATGGCAATAACAGGAGGTTTGATGGTCCTACACCTGCCAAAAGGGTGTTTCTGAATGGAAACTCCGTGAAAAGAGGCATCCATCCTGTCGAACCGAGTTCCTGCATCTGGTGAAGGGGGCTTATGTTCCAGGTTATTCTTGCTGGTGTCACACCCAGAGTGTGCTGCAACGAGAATCTGCTGCAAGTTAGTCGAATCGGGTATGCAGTTGTGATCAACCTTTCCGTTTCACACAGCTGAGGCTGTGTTAGGTTTACAAGGTTTGCAAGGATAAGGCCTTCAGTCAAGAAGTGTGACTTCTAGCCTGCTCATAAAAGGCAATTAATTCATGAAGGAAAAAAGGAAGTTTGTTGTTGATCTGGTTCAAAAAAGTAGACACACCATGAGATCCTGCCTGTGAGATCAAGGGAGCATATTTCCTGCGGAGAGAGACCACCTGGGGATGTGTGCAATGAAAGAGGACATGTTCATCCTGGACATCATCATCAGCCTCACAAAGGTCTCAGTTCGGGGAAGACCTGTGTTTCCAAGTTGCTGCCTCATAGTGAAGGGTGTGTACATGGAGTCTAAATCGAGCCACGCTGCGAATGACATCATGAGGGAGGTCAAGGAACATGTATTTTGGGAGACTTAAGGGAGAATGCATAACCAAGGCCCTGTTTGTAGGAGGAGCGCACCACTGGTGATAGGTCAAGCATTTACTGTGCTCTCTTGGGTGTGTGCTGGAAAAAGGCGCCCAATATTGTAGATCCCTGGTCCTGTGATCCACAACAAAACGACTGAGATGAATAAGCTCACGATTCAGCAGCTTCTGTTTGAAAATGTGGGAGTGTGCCAAACAATCCATGGCTGACAGATTATGGGAGGACCAATAATCATCAGATCTCGAGCTCAGCTGCATGTCAGCCTGCAAATCTTTTTCATTGTGGAGCTGTTGCATCTGGTCAGGGAGTTGTAAAGACGCATTGCTGCTCGGGACCAGTTGACTTGTAAGGGCTCCAGACCACATTCTCGCATGATGTACCAAGAAGGAGTAGTGTCCCTGACCCCCAGAGTTCTTTTAAGCGCTGTTAGCAGCCACTTCTGTATGGGATTGTCCATCTCTCTGCCTTGTCGTAAGGGGTAGCCCAGATCTGACTTGCATACAAGGTTTTACAAGGTTTTACAGATTAAGCCATCAGTCAAGAAGTGCGACTGCTAGGCTGCTCATGTGAAAGACTGTATAATGAAATGTTGAGGAGTGTTTGTGTAGCCCATGCAAGTAAGTGTACAAAAAAAACCTTGCCAAGAACAAGGGAAAAAGTGTCCACTGGTGTTTGTATGACAACGGCGAATAAACATCAGGAGTTTGCCAGGACCAACCGACTGCAACAAAAAGAAGGGAGGAGAGCAACATATGTGTGTTCGTGTGGTAACTTCAGGAAGAAGCACGGTCTGTCACACTGACTTGCATACATGCCAGCAGGGATTGCATACGTCTTGAGGAACCAAATCTGGGCGTGTAATCTGTTGGCAAAGTCGTGCTCCTGAACAAATTTTTTGACTTGGAAAGTACCAGCTGTGAATGGTCGCAACACTGCATCAGCCGCAACATCCAGATTGATTGTTTTGTCACACACCATACCAAGATATTTGAAAGTATATGTGTAGGGGAGCTGCGTACCGTCAAAGTGGAGTGGGGGCAGATTGTCAGACCTGGAATTGAAGCACATCACCTCAGATTTCAGTGTGTTGACAGTCATCGACTTCCTTACAGCATAAGCTCTCAGGCTGTGTTTAGAGAAGTGATTCCACCAAATCAATGTAGGGAAGGGAAGGGTTACATAGCTGTACCTGCCTGCGGGGGCAGCTTAGCTGAACATGCCTGTAACCAAACCAGTCCAAACTGAAAAAAAACACTAGAAGCTCAGTCACAGCATTTCAGACATGCAGATACGAACTTGGCTAATCCTAGGACATCAGCCTGGTTCATGAAGTCTGGCCGGGGTGGAAATAAAGATGCCCTCTATCGGTGGGAGTCTATGGGAGACTTTTTCTTAAATACACGCGGCCGAACGGCAAGCGTAAATCTTTCTTTCCTTCTTTCTTTCATGAAGTCTCTAAGGCTTGATGCACTGCTTGGGGGTGCAGAGCTAAACAGATGCTGGAATTGAGCGCGCAGTTCTGTTAAATCCTGAGATGGGCAATCCAGGATAACGTGCTCTTCGTCTTGAACAGTGTGCCAATCGCATTTGTTGCAAATCCTAAGCTCGTATGGGCACCTATTCCCATGATGCCGTTGAGTTTCCACCCAAAGATTGTGATCGGAGACTAGCATGAAATACTGCTGAAATCAATGTAGCATGGCCAACTAAGACACTGTTTTGGCTGCGTTAGTTTCTCAGCCTGACACTGGTTGTCAGGTTTTTATTGCTGGAGGCTGCGTTGTGCCTGTTCTAATAACAAAATGCCCTCTTAGACCATCCACTGCTCTATGCTCTCAGTCATTCTTCAAAAATGTAAAAGTTTTACAATAAAATGTCATGCAGAAGAAATGGCCCATGCAGTCTATGAGTGATCCCAGCATTCTCCTTGAAAAAAAAAACTTCAAAAGCACAAAGGATACCAAAAAATGATCAATTACTGGCCTCGTTTTCTGGATTATAAAGGACTCAGGTTGCAGGTTGGGACAAATTCCTGATTTTGGGAATATGATGTGGTCCCAGGGTGGAGCAATATGCCCACTCTCTCTAAATCTGATGCCATTAGAGTCCTCTGAGGTTGCCCAATGAAATGAGTGCCTGGCATGATTGGATCCAAGCGAGAAAAACTAAAGGGATCATATCCTATGGAAGTGGGAGGTGCCTGCTGCTTGGCTGTTTTTATTTAAGATATTGCATCAGTAAGGTATCATTCATACAACTGCCCTGAGAGCCCTTACATGGCATGAATGCTTCATTCAAAGGTTGGGCAGCCAATCATTTGGCTGAAGGCTCAATCGCAATGTAAACATTGAGGAGATAAGTCAAAAAAGTTTGTTTAAACAAGAAGGAAGCCATGATAACCAGATTCATTGGTACCCTAAGAACAAAGAAGCGGCCTTAAGCGGCCTCAAATTCAGCCTGTGCAAGTGCTTCTACCAGGCCATGGTTTGATTTATTTGCAGCAACGAGGCGTTGCAGATCAACTTCCGATACATCTGCCCCATAACGGACGGTGTGCAGCTCACAGCAGCTAGCCTGCACAGCCCTTACTTGCTCAGGGTCGAGCTGCTGCTCTGCCAGGGATGCCTGCAAGGCAGAACAAAACAATGCCAAAAGCCAGGGTGCAAAGTTCAGTTATTAAAACAAAAGAACAACGCAAGTTAAATATACACAACAGAATGACAACTTACTGTTTAGGTGCTGTCGTTTTCAGGAAATTAACATGTGTGCACCATCATGGTTTGCGGCAGGTAAGTCCAATATATGTATGCAAGCTTTAGCTAACAAAATATGGGAGGGTCAAATTCATCAGCGCAGCCATCAGAAGCAAAAATGCCTGAAAGGGTTATTCTGCAGTGCTTTTCTTCAAAAATGACACCTTGCGTGCTCTCAATAAGACTCCTTTCGGTTCCAATCAACAAGACCAGGCACGGAGTACTGCTAGTCAGGTCAGCCAAGTTACTGCCCCAAAGAGATTTGGGCAAACTGAGTATGGAGAGCGGTTGAGGGTGACCTATTTGGTACTTCTGCATAAAAAAGTGAGGACAGGGCCCTAGGATTGAGCCAGGGGCACTTTTTGAGGCATTTTAGGCCATTCTTGACCATTTCCAGAAACACGGGTGCCAAAACACCTGCTCTGGCCCAAGTTTCTCCCACATTTTGGCTTTCAGGTAGGCTTCTGGTGAAGCCTGATCCATTGGAGTGAAAGGGGGTGAGAGCAAAATTTGGTCCAGAGGACTCAGCATGATTACCTGTGGATGCATCTGCTAGGCGAAGTGGTGCAAACATGGAAACCAGGCAAGCACTGTGTTTGGTCACAATTTAGGTGTGAGGACTATACAACTATCTTTCCAAGTATGCCCTGCCAAGTTTTGGGGCCCAGGCGTGGGTGTGTGCAAGCCTAGGGCCCGGTCAAAGCTTGGAGCTGTCAAGGCTATGGATTGAATGGATGGATGCCATTTGATAAGCTCAAGGAGAATTTCAACCTTTCATCATCACATCGTCTACTCATAATAAAGGAGCAAGTCGCAAAAATGTCTCCCCAAACAACGCACCCTGTGCCTCTTGCATAGATTTCAGCTTTTCCCTGCCAAAATTGAGCGATCTTCTCGACCCTGCCCCAGCCCCACGGACCCCCCAGGACATGCTCCTGATAAAGGGCCCAGCCATCGCTGCTGGTTAGGCAAGCCGGGGGATAGCTTCCAGGAGACCCAACTTTGGCCTGCATTTTGCCTGATTTCTGGTCCCACACCCTAGGCACCCACCGGCACAAACTGAGTGTGCAGGGTTGCTCAGAAAGGTCCAGACAAAGGTCCTGCATATTTGGAATTAGGTGGTTGCAGTGGGGCATTACCTACCCAAACCTACTTGGCTGACCTGGCTGCTTAGTAACCCTCCTGATCCCCATTGGCCCTTTTTTCTCCTCTTAGTGGAGCGGATACACGGTGCCTCGGTCTTAAATATCCTCTTTTCCTTATTTGACGAGGGGAGTATTTTTCACTACCCACCTAGGTTTTCTTCTCTTTTCTTTTTGACACAACATTGGTTTGCTGCCTGCTCATGCACGCTAGAGGTGTCCTCTTCTCCTTCATTCAAAGAGGAAGCAGTCCAGCACTGCCTGTTTTGATTCCCTTTCCACTATGTAAGCATTGCAATGAGTCAGGTACATGCTCAATTCAGCTGCACTTTCTGTGTAAATCAAGAGGTATGTCAGGTAAGGAACCTGGCCAGCACTTCAAGCAAGTGCACCAAAAATCAAAATTGCGGCAAGCACACAGTTGTCCATGTATGCAAGCACACAAGGACAAACACATTCACGCACATGCACGCACCTGGCGTGCTGAAAGCTCAACTGCAGCAGCTGAGGCAGGCGCCACCTGTGCATCCATTCATGGAGGAGGGGTGTACCAGCTTAGAGCGCTGGTGCGCGTTTGAAGACTCGGCAGCATGCGCAGGTGCTGGAACAAGCACATGTAAGTGCGCTTACGAGCATCGCAACACGCCTCGGCACAGTACAGGGGTACACAACGCTGCCAACAAAAATCTTCTGCAACCTCCAGTGAATTGCTGATCTTCAGCCACAAAGAACTCTGGACACAAGATGAGCTACATGGACACATATCTGGACAGGAGGACACTAAAATGCAGCACATTTCACCTGCGCCATCAGCTCCAGGCGCCTGGCATTGATGGTGAGCAGAGACAGTCCTTGAAAGGTATCCTGGAGTTGTGCTGGATGCGGGGAGGGCTTGAAAGAGCCAAAACCTTTGGCTTTGCTTTGCTGTTTGCTTTTAAATTTGGCCTTCTCTGTCTGCTGCTGCTGCTGCTGCTCTTGCTGTGGGACACAACCATTGTGAGTATGCGAGGACTGTGAGGATGAGAGGAGCATGGCAGCAAGCTCCAAAATGGGCAGCTGCAGGCTGCATGCAAGCACGCCTGCATCATCCTCATCCTCAACCCCAGACAGCACCTCCTGCACACAAGTGAAGTGCCAGCTGTTGTTTACATCTTTACATCTTATCCATCCTCAATGTTTCACTGCACATCCTGTCCAATCAAAAATGCAACATGAGAGACTGCAGCTGTGTGCTGTTTCGAGCCAGTGTGCGTAATCATTGACTGCTGAACCTCACACTTTTGGGCCAAGATGTGCTCAAAGACAACTTGACATGGCAACAAAATAAAGTAGAACAAAGAAATGATTGAAATCAATCAAGCAAATTTACCAGACAAATGTTTGGAAGTTTGGGCAATTGAAAGAGCATGCTGCTTGTTGCTTCCATTGGGTACAGTGACATGTAAATGTTCCTGGATGCTCACTTTTAGAACTGTGATGTGGAATTGCAGAATTTTAGGTCACCATGCATCACAAGAATCTGGTCAAATTGACATTAAAAAGCTGCCTGTTGCAAAGAAGGGGATGCTCTTCATTTAAAACAGGAACAACACAAAGTATACACACTCACACATCCCTAAACACATGCACGCGCGCACGCACACTCACACATCCTTAAACACATGCACGCACACGCACGCACGCACGCACGCACGCACACTCACACATCCCTAAACACATGCACGCACGCACACACACTCACACATCCCTAAACACATGCATGCACGCACACACACTCACACATCCCTAAACACATGCACGCGCGCGCACGCACGCACGCACACACACTCACACATCCCTAAACACATGCATGCACGCACACACACTCACACATCCTTAAACACATGCACGCGCGCGCACGCACGCACGCACACACACACTCACACATCCCTAAACACATGCACGCGCACGCACGCACGCACGCACACACACTCACACATCCCTAAACACATGCATGCACGCACACACACTCACACATCCCTAAACACATGCACGCGCGCGCACGCACGCACGCACGCACATACACTCACACATCCCTAAACACATGCATGCACGCACACACACTCACACATCCCTAAACACATGCATGCACGCACACACACTCACACATCCCTAAACACATGCACGCGCGCGCACGCACGCACGCACACACACTCACACATCCCTAAACACATGCATGCACACACACACACTCACACATCCCTAAACACATGCATGCACGCACACACACTCACACATCCCTAAACACATGCACGCGCGCGCACGCACGCACGCACACACACTCACACATCCCTAAACACATGCACGCACGCACACACACTCACACATCCCTAAACACATGCACGCACGCACACACACTCACACATCCCTAAACACATGCACGCACGCACACACACTCACACATCCCTAAACACATGCATGCACGCACACACACTCACACATCCCTAAACACATGCACGCGCGCGCACGCACGCACGCACACACACTCACACATCCCTAAACACATGCATGCACACACACACACACACACACACGCACGCGCGCGCACGCCCATACACACACAGACACACATACACGCACACACCATAGATACGAAGAATACAGCTGAGCACTTGACACACTTTTCAAAGGCGAGTTTTTGCTTGCCTGGGACGTTGAGTGCAATTCCTCCAATTTGTCAGCAACCCTGGCAGCAGCTCTCTTGTCCCCCTTGTCCAAGGCATCTGCTAATTGGGGCCTCAGCTTCTGAAGCTCCCTATAAGTAGTCTGCTTGAGGACAGGTGCGGGAAGGAAATGACGTCTTTAGAAAAAGAACCAGAAGGAGCGCTGCGACAAAAAATGTCAGTCTTGAACACGTTAGCGCTGCAAGCCACGTCAGGTGACAAACCAGGAGGGATACTTTTCTGGGGCTGCAGGTCAAGCGCAATACATGTGAGTATCATGAAACACCGGCAGCTCAGAAAGGGCTCTTTTGGCACATCTTCAGGCTTTCTGGACCTTAGCATTGGATGGTAGCTCAACGTTTTACAGGGGCACTCATGGCCTGCTCAAAGACCAATGGGGGCTGCTACTCGAGCAGGTAGGGATCACAACAACAGCAAGGCACACAAGTTGCTTGCCGAGTGAGCCAAACTGAATGGTACAGAGAATCCACACCCCTGGCTCCTCACCATAGATGCTGGGCCAAAGCCAGAGGAGCCATCATCGTGGTAGTCCTGCTCTACTAGGCAACGATCACAGTCACAACGGAATCCAAATGCAGCTTGCAATGCTGCCCTGCGTGGCAATTGAGGCATACAAAGATGATCTACCCTTGTGCTGGCCACGTGTGGTGATTGTGTGTGTATGTGTTTGTATCATGATATTTGGTGGGATTACCACCGGAGCTCAGTGCCTACAAATATCTAATTTCACAACATGTGCGCAACACACAATAAAGGGCATGCGGCTGGCAAAAGAGTGTGGGAGAGTACAGAAATGTTGCTCTAATCAATTCCATTCAATTATTGCTTCATGTCCAACCGAGAAAAGGCCGGTAAAAGTCTTTCACGGATTGAAGCAAGTCGTTTTTTCGTTTAACAAAAAGATCATGTTTTTGTTGAATGAAATGTAACGTTCAATGGAGCACGATGCTTTTTGTGAATACAAGATGATGGTAAGGCTCAAAAAGGGAAGGTAGGTTCATTTCTTCCTGAGCAAGATAGTCTGACAACAATAAGGATACTGTCGGCCCATTCCATCTAGCGTTGCTCAGCATAAATGCCGCACACTAGCCCAACTTGGGCTCATATTTTTGAAAAGTAGCCAACTGGAATATGAGGCTTCCCTGCTCTTTGTCACCTTGAAGTACGAAGAGCAACACGGAGTTTTGAGCTGGATGTGTGTGAGGGGACGCTGTCTGTGCATAGCCTTCAGTTACTCTTCTTTCAGCCCCCCTGAGCTTACAAGGATGGTTGAGTACGAGGAGCCTTAAATTCTTGTAGGCAGGGACAGCTATGAAACCCTTTCCTTTCTTTTCCTTGATTTGTCCTCACCTGCGTACCGGCAGGGGGCTGCTGGCATGGGCTCCAGCATAAGTTATTGTCACCTCCTCTCCTGCTGAGATACTGCGCGCTGCGCGCACAACCATCTTCCAAGCTCTGTCATCCTCACCATCTGCTCGATCACCCCCAGTGCCACCTGTGGGTTTGGAGTATGTGTGCTACAGTGTGCGTAACTACACGTTACCCTGTCATCATCACCACAATCACGTTCTATATTTCCTTTATCTTTTGCATTTTTCACAGCTCGAAGGTGATGAGGCTTTGAACTTGTGAACGTGCAAAGCATTGCGACTCATCTGCATCATCATCACGCTACGTCTGGGTTTGGAGTGGGTGAGTGCTGCTGTGTCCAATCTCCACCACAGCATCACAGTGTGGTTTGATGTCTGCTGACAGAGCAGCATCCGATGTGCATCATGCCACAGTGTGTTTTGATGTCTGCAGCCAAAGCAGCATCACCATAGCATCCGATGCGCATCAAGCCATGATGTGGTTTGATGCCTGCAGCCATAGCAGCAGCACTGCAGCATCTGATGCACATCAAGCCACAGTGTGGTTTGATGTCTGCAGCCAAAGCAGCATCACCGCAGCATCACAGTTTGGCTTGACATCTACTGACAAAGCAGCATGACTGAATCTAGCCACGACATCTCAGATAAAATGGGATGATGCGGAAGCAAAGGTGGAGATCATGACAGATAGGCAGAGGTGTACAGAAATGGCCCTATCTCATAATCATTGCTGTGCTTATTCAAATTGCGGCGCACATGATCACTAGGATATGCTGATTGCTTGGAATCATTATACAAGTAATCCATAAGTAGGGTATGTAAATTCCACAAGGTCTTGTTAATTTATTGTGTTAATTCTATGCAGGGCACCCAGGAATGCAATTTGTGCAAACACAGGAAGGGCCATACGTTTGAATGCGCACCAAGGAGAAAGTCCCAGCTTCAGGAGAAGCATACGGGCTCCGTCCTCCAGCTTTTGGGATGAGGAGCTGAAGCTGAATAAATTACAAGAGCATAGGCAATGAGGTGTGGGAGGAGCAAGCTGAACCCATACTTGTCTTCAGACTTCACCTAGGTCAAGTAATGACTCATTACAAATGATTGCATGAAGACAAGCACAGCAACAAAGAAATCCTGATTGGATCAGCACAGCACACATGAAGCATCCACTGGCTTGCCATTCCTTGCTGTCATGCTGATAAGGCCAGCATTTGAGGCTCCACTTTGTGCATCGTAACGAACTGGTCAACGGGCATGGCTCATGGAAATTCGCACGCAACAAGTCCGCAAGTGTGGTGTGAGCATGGTATAACACACCCACAATTAGGGTCCATGTATTGGGGCTGCATGAGTGGCTCGGCATTGCTTTAGGGTAATGCAGCCACAGTCAGCATTGCGTCAGGGTGGCTCACTGAGGTTACCAATGGGGCTGCATGAGTGGCTCGGCATTGCTTTTGGGTAATGCAGTCACAGTCAGCAATGCTCCAGGGTGACTCACTGAGATTTTCAATGAGGCTGCATGCGTGGCTCGGCATTGCTTAGGGTAATGTAGCCACAGTCAGCATTGCTTCGGGGTGACTCACTGAGGCTTTCAATGGGGCTGCATGAATGCCTCGGCATTGCTTCAGGGCAACCCACTGAAGGGTATGGGTGCACACATTCAAAATATGTCCCAATGATTGGGACTGCCGTTGCACTGCATAACAGGCCGGTGGTCAGATCCCACAAGTTGCGACTGCACCATGTAGTGCAAGAGCATTTAAGTACTGCATCAGGGCACAATAGGGACTGTCTTGGCCTCTGAGCCACAATCAGGGTCTGTGCATTCGGGCTGCATGAGCGGCTCAACAATTTGCTACGGAGTAGTGCAGCCATAATGAGCATTACTTGTAGGGTGGCTCACTGAAGTTTTCATTTGGGCTGCATGAGTGGCTCAGTGTTGATTGAGGGCAACCCACTCAAGGATGTGGTGCACAGATGGGACTGCAAGAGCAGTTCAGCATTGCGTAACTCACCCACGACCAAGGCGCATGCATTGCAGCTGCACGGGTTGTTCAGCATTGCATGAGGGTAACTCATAACGATCAGTATTGCGTCAAGACAACTCACCCATAATCAAGGTGCATGCATTGGGGCTGCAAGAGTGATCCAGGATTGCATAACTCACCCACGACCAAAGTGCACGCATTGGGGCTGCAAGAGTGATTGAGCAAGGCATGGGCTGGCCAGATGCCTACATGCGCTCGTAGCACATGGCCATGTAGAGAAGCTAGTGCCACATCTTGGTAGGGCTCTGCGTAAGCGTTGAGCTGGGCCTTTAATAGAGCACGTGCACGGGCTGCTGCAGATGCTGAGGCTGATCTGCAAAAGCGGTCAGGCATTTTCTTACAAGGACTTGGCTGTAAGAAGATGATGGCACAATCATAGGTGAGTTACACTTTTATGAGGCTCCAGCTGCTTCACCAGAGCAATTGCCAATCGTTTGGGCCCGAGAGATGGCAAGAAGCTGGAAGTAGCATTCCCACCTGCTTGTGGTCCCAGCCGGCTGCGGATCAGATGATCTTGGTGCTGCAGTGTTCTTGGGAGAACAAGATAGCGTGGCTAGATCGTTGATGCTGCTGAGCTGCAACAGCCCAGAACCTCCTCCACTGTACAGCTGCTCATAGGCATGCAGACGTGCGCGCTGACGGAGGGCTGCCACGTCCTGCTCTTGGGTGTCATTTGGCGATAGGTGGGAGCAATCCTCAAAATTTAGGAGGCTGGGTAACAATTGTTTGGGTGATGGGCTGTATCCTGGAGGCTGCTGGATGTGCACCAGGGGGAGTGCAACGAGGATGGTCTGTCCTGGATTGATGTTTTCGCTCGCGAGTAGTCCTCTTCCCCCTACAGTGAAGGTTGATTACATGCTGGTGATGCCTTGGATGCAGTTGTCTGCACAGGAACTTCCAACGGAAGCAACTTGCATTCTGCGTGACCAGCCATTAAAACAGCACACGCATGATTAACGCCTCGAGCTTACTGCAGTTATGTAACTCATTGTATACCTTTCAGAACTGTGTGTTTGCCTGATAGGCACTGCCCTGTGTTTTTATTGCGTCAGCAAGCTTGCTTACCCTCTTCCATATGCTCCAGCTTCACAGGCCCAACACAAGGACTGAGCCGTGCTCTACAACAACATACTTGAAATCTGTGCTTGATGATGTCAGGTTTGCTGAATCTAGGGTGACCTGGCATTGATCGGCATGCCGAATGGCCCAAACTTCTATAATTCATTACAAAAGTTGAAATTGCCATAATAAAAAATGAATGTTATCAGACGTAAGTCTAAATAGTTGGAGTGCTCCAACGCACTTTCAAAGACCATCGACACATGCATGATTGTCAATTCAAACTCCCTGCTTGATGTCACTGATTCCTGGTGGCCCATGGGGTAGCCTACCTCTGCACCTGTCAACGCTGGGAGTCTCACAGAACACACTGTCTGCTGCCAGGCAAGTGTTCTAACCCCTTCGGTGGAGCGTATACACACACACACACACGCACATGCACATGCGCACGCGCACGCGCGCACACACACACATACACACACAGAATACACACACAATACACGCATGCACACAAATACACACACACACTCGTACGCAGGCATGCACACACACATGCATGTGCGTGACATGCATGCGGGTGTACATATACACACACGTGCATGCGCAGTAGCGCAAGTGCGCTCGCAAGTTCACTGATATGCACACATGCATACAGAAATGTAGATCTTATAACGTCCATAGTTCCTTCTGTTTGAAGGGTTAAGCAAACAAGTCTCGCACATCTGCTGACATGTGATACCTGTCTCAAGCCCTCTGTCCAGCGCTCTGCACTTTTGTACTGTCTCTAGCTAGTGCAGCATCCAGATCAGGGATGAAGTCCTTCCTGTGATCTCTGTGGATAACAAACCTGTGGGAACAACAACAGCAGCATTGAAATTTGAACAGCAGGAGGATGAGGACAGGGAGAGTGCCTGCTAAATCACTATGGATTTACACTAATCTTACTAAACATATCTTGCTAAACAGTAGGATTCATCGAGTAGGGCTGGAAGGAGTGTGCACTTGTTGCTGCGGGCACTGCTGCTGTGCCCTGTGTTGCTAATTGGAATCAAGATACTTGGTTTCCTGCTTTTTTTGGCTGTCCTCTTGGATTGATTGCCTTTTAAAAGGAAGCCAGTGCATGAATTCCATGTCAACCTTAGATGTTGAGGTTGTTGAGATGGATGCTGGCGGCAGGATTACTTGTGGATATGCATGTGCGCATGTATGTGTTGACATCATCTCCATTGTGTTGCTAATGCAGATTGCAAGCATTGAAACATCCTTCTCTGCGATGAATTTGCAGAAGGCAAAAACCAGACATGCTGCAATGCCTGCTTGCAGGTATCAGCAGGATGTGCCTTATGCATACAAGTTGGCCGAGGCCAAAAAATCAATGTCCAAGCAGCCTGCCAAATCGGTAAGGCGTGCTTGGCACTTGCATCCGATTTCACTCTAGCTCAATATCTGGAAACCAGCAGGACACTCAATGCCTTGATACCCTTAAATAGGCTGTCATATAGCTTGTTTTACATGCTTAGGGTTGGCCGATTCTGTACACACCATACTCTTCCTTCTGTTGTATGCGGCACCAAGTTCTATTTCAGCTATTCCCACTTGTTTTACAGGTGTACGCTGTGCTTGCCTTTTTGCAGGGAAGATGTAAATGTGAAAAATGTTGTGTATATATATGTGGAGAATTGGCCAACCCAATACATAATGAATGCCAAATGTGTTCGCCTCATATTGCATCACGTTGCATTGGGGTCTTTCCTTTTTCTCCCCTGAAATACTGCAGCCTTCTTCTTTCACTTTTTTCCCAGCAGCATCAGCACATGCCCTTCTCTGCATGCTTCCTGCCGTAATCGCATGCTTCTTGTCATGTTCTGTCATAACCGTCCTGTCATTATCGTCCTGTCATAATCTCCTGTCCTGTCATAACCTGTCATAACTGCATGCTTCCTGTCATAATTTTATTAAGGATGGGACTGATTAAGAGTAAGACTGATTAAGAGTGGGACTGTGCTCCCTGTGCACCCAACTCATCTCACTCAGGAGTTGCTCTACAGCTCTTTTCTTTGCTCCGAACCCTGATCCACATGGAATAGGCCTCTGCTCCAAGCGCTGCCAGAACCAACAGCCACGTCCCACCGCGGTACCAAGTGCCCCTGCATTTGATCCCTGTGGAACTGCATGGCAGGCCAGTGTCCACGGGCACCCTCTTTCATCAAGTCCAGCAGGTGTGTGTGTTTGTGTGTGCACGTGCGCATGTGTGCGTATGTGTGCGTGTGTGTGCGCATGCGTGCGTGCGTTTGTGCGTGTGTGTGTGTGCGCGCGTGCATCATGTTTTTTCTGTCTGGGTATTCCCTGGGTGCCAAGTGAAGGCTAAGTGTAACAGGTCTCTTCTTGGTGCAAACAGGTGCAAGCAGACTCTGATTGCTTTGTGTCTATGCTTTGCTAACGGCACAAACTGTTTTCCAGCCACCCATCAACCGTGCCTTCCCTTATGCTTCTCTGCAATGGGGCTTTGTGTGCAGCATTGCGATACTACCGATACTACTATAATGCCTTCATATTTCTTTGCGATGGGGTCTCATGGGCAACATTGCTTTGCCACCCTGCCATAGAGCAGACTCTTAACACCAGCAACAGTTTTCAAAGGAATCGACTCAGCATGTCTGGTTGAACAATTAAGCGTTTTTCAACTGAAGCACACATGCACCATACCTCAGTGAGCACAAGTGGTCTTCTGTGTTTGCACTTACAAGCAATCGGTGGTGCATGTAGGCGCTTGCATGAAACATTCTTCTGTATTTGCAATTGCACAGGTCGCATTAGGCAGGCGCAAACAGTCCTGCAATTGCACTTTCAGGCCATTTACCTTCTGCGTTGGCACTCTGCAGAGATCGGGGCAGGCAGGTGAAAGCACTCGCACCTCTCCCCCTCGGGGAGCCCTGCATTTTGTGCCTGGTACAGCCCCCAACAAGCCGCCCTTGCAAGAGCTTGACTTCCAGGTGCGCCTTGCTCATGAAGGCAGTCACTGACACCTGGGACAGATGGTTCGCTGTTATGTAAACACAAGCTCAAGACATGGCAGATGGCCTCCTGCATTCTTCTTAGGGGTTAGCAGTGCTGGTTTGGCAAAGCTGGCGCACATGGCTTCCAAAAAACAGCCTCAAGCTGCTGTAGTCTATATAATGCTGCAGAGAGAAAAAAAATCTTGTCGCTTGCTTCTTATTTCTTCCCTGTACACTGCTCTCTGTTTCTTCACCCCGTTTAGAGCAGGAAGCAGTCTATGTTCTCATTGCGACCCCTTTCCAGGATGCAGGATGCGTTTCGCCTCCAAACTAGCAATGCGTACACAACGTATTTTGTTTGAAAGCACTGTGCCAGGAGCAAGGATACCAAAAGGACCTAGCTTGATAATGGGAGCATGTGTTGTAACTGGGGCTTCTGCATATGGGTCGGTTTGCCATGCACACTCCCTTGAGCAATGGCTGACAGCTCGGTTGGAGGCTCAGGGCAATTTGGGCTCATTTATATCGGTCTGTTTACCACACACCTTTTTGTAGGCAATGGCTGACAGCTCGGTTGGAGGCTCAGGCTTGCCAAGGCCCTATGGTCGCTTTATAGGGGAGCGTGCTGGAGATGGGAAGGCACTTGTGAGCGCACAAATGTTTGTGTGCGTGCATTAAGCACTCTAAAGCCTACAACGTTGGAGTCTTTTGCAGACACACGAATTGCCAAATCAATTGCATGCCTCTGCGCAAGTGCCATATTCCTGATGTTAAGTACATCTCTGACCCGCGCATAAAAATCTTGTTAACACAGCATGAGCGTTGGCCCTAGGTAGTATTTAATTCTTGCACAAACATATATGCACATGCACACGCACACAGACACACACAGACACACACAGACACACGCAGACACACGCACATGCATGCAGTAAGAGCGCCAGCCCACGAACAGCAATGCATTCCTTGCAACATTCTGTGAGCTTACGGTGTTTTGTGTCATTTTCAATTGCATGTACGCACACAGTACGAGCGCCGGCCCACCAGACGTGCTGCATCCTGGCATGCCAAGGTGTTTGGCATGCAAGACCCTTACAGACCTGAAGCAGCCTTGAGGTCAAGGCAGCGTAACAGCCCGAGCCCTGAGGACAACCCAAGCTCAAGGGGCCCTTCTCAAGGGGCCCTTCAGCATAACAGGACAGCCAGAGCTCAAACGGCCCTTCAGCATAATAGTCCAAGCCTTGAGGATAGCCCAAGCTCAAAGGGTCCTTTTCCAGAGAAAAGGGAGGGCACGGCCCCAGCACAAGTGAGCAAGTCTGCTGTGTACTCAACCACCCCCGCTTTTTCTGGCCTTCCATGACGGGGATACCATGGACTAGCAAATAGCAAATGATTGCCTTTGTTGTTGTGCATGAATGTGAGAGAAACTGGTGTGAAAAAGAGTCAGTTTACATAAGGGGCTTGCAGGTTATAAATGAGCATCTTTTGTAGTTGTTGTGCACCTGGTGCATGAGCATGTGGTTTGCAAAGAGTCCGTGGGGTGTTGTCAGCCGGAGGGAATGAAGGGCAGGGCAGGGAAACGCAGGAAATGAAGAGCAGGGCAGGGCAGGGAATGAAGGGCAGGGCAACCCCAAGAGACTTGGCTGATTCTGCCCAGCTGGCACTGACGTGAGAATGGCTGGTCTCAGCAGCTAGCTGCGTTACTGGCTCTCCTTGTGCAAATGTTGACTATAAAGTGCCTCAAGAAGCCAATTACATCATTCTTGCCAAGACAGGATCAGCATGCTTTCTGCAATCTAAACAAGCCTCGAAGTCTTAAAATGAAAGTCCCTTGAATGAACCCTCATACAAAAAAAACATTGGTCCATTTTGGGTATTATCCTTGGAATGCACTCCAGAGTGTGTTTTTGGGATTTCGCATTTGCCTCTGCACTTACAAAGGCTTTCTGCTAAGTGCTACCAGCACTGCCTACCCATCTCATGCAGCAGAACTGCGTGCCTGCATGCTCACAAAGCGGTGTGTGCATATGTGCATGTGCTATTTCCCTGTGCAATGGATTTCACTTACAAGCTGGGTGGTGAATGCCCGTGGCTGCAGGGGCCCCTTCTCAGGCAAACCAGTGTGCGCATATGTGCACGTCTTTCCCCCTGTACAACACAAATAGTGAGCTAGGTGGTGAATGACCTGTGGCTGCAGGAGCCTCCTCTCAGGCAAACTAGTGTGCACAATGTGCAAGAGCTTGCTTCCCTGTGCAATGACATTGAGCTAGGTGGTTGATGGCCTGCGGATGCAGGAGCCCCCTCTCAGGCAAAGCCCATCGCCAGCTCGTCCAGCAACCCATCAGGATAGCAGCAGGTTCTGGAGGCCGGTGGGCGTCAGAGCAGCTGCAGGTGATTGGGTCTGCATCCCCATAACACCAAGGACGTGGAGGCTGGGTGTTTGTCCTATAACGTAACTTTTGGCGCAATGCAATCAATGGAGGGCAACTTCTCCACCAGGTCTTATTTTGTGTGCCAGACTCGACTTTGTGGCAAGTATTGAGGAGCAAAGCTTATCCTGAATAGACACATGGCTTTGTTGTCAAGTCTCCCTGATGCATGATGCTGTTTTGAACTTATGCCCTCAGCAAATAGATTTGCACAGCCAGGGGTTGCTTGAAGAGTGCTGTCGTCTCATCAATAAGGGCACAGGCAGAAATAAATAAATGGTGACATCAAACTGCATGCCTTGGGACTTGATGCCAATGCATTGCAAATTGCTGAGCTGGAAGTTCAGGAATTCAAAATAGCTTAAAAAGACGTGACTGACACAAAAGTAGCTAGTGAAATAGGCTTGTCTAAGTTGCATTGATACCAATAAAGTATGTAACATACAGTTTCTTGACCCTGCCTGTACGATGAGCAGCAGGAAAATAGGCTGCCGTACTTGTGCCTTGCATACGTTTGAGCCTTGATTTGCTGAGAAGGCATTCAAGCGCCTACCTCAGACTATGTCTGGACCCACGCCACCTTTTAAACCCAGTTCTTGGTCATGAGAGACTCCGTTCGTAATCAAAAAGCCTCCAAAGGCTCCATTTGGGCCCACGCCAACCTGGAGGTTCAGTCCAAGATTATCAGACTCCGTTCAGAATCACAGCGCCTTGTGTTGGAGACTGTTCCAGAATCATGCCAGCACCTGTGCCTGAGCTGCTCATCACAGCATGGATTTGGATTACTGAAAGCTCTTGTCCCTGAGCTTCTGCTTGCAGCATGCATCAGAAGCACTCAAAGCTGCTCAACTCCCTCATGAGTCGTGGTAGACACACTGTTTGCGTGTCCAGGCTGCGCAGGATTGTGTGTGTCACCCAGACAACTCTCTCAACCTCAACCTATGCTTCCTTGTTTATTTATTGGCCTAAGCTTCAATGCTCAACCCATACATGATACTTGCAGCTGACCCACTCCTGCCCGATGCATGCACCTCTCCAAACCCACCCACCTCCACCAGACGCATACCCCTTCCCGCCGCCACATTCCTTGCCACCGCACCCCCTCTGCCCACCAACTTGCGCGTGGATTGTGGGGATGGTGCTGCAAGGGAGCACTTGTTTAAGGGTCAAAGCCCACCCCGCACACGGCCTTTGCCATATGCCTCCAGCATGCCAGGTAGGAGCACATGCAGGGGGTACTGGTCTGGAGTGCGGTCTCTCGTTGCTCCTCATTCGTTGATACTATCATCTTTTGATGCCAGGTAGGAGCACGTGCAGGGGGTACTGGTCTGGAGTGCGGTCTCTCGTTGCTCCTCATTCGTTGATACTATCATCTTTTGATGCTAGGTAGGAGCACGTGCAGGGGGTACTGGTCTGGAATGCTGCTGCTCATTGCACCCCTCATCTCAGGTATCATCAGTTTTTGATGCCAGGTAAAAGCGCGCACGAGAGGACACTGGTTTGGAGTGCTGTTTTTCTTTACACCCCATCTTCTGATACCATCACTTTTTGATGCCAGGTAAAAGCACGCGCAGGGGGTGTTTGTTTGGAGTGCTGCACTGCTGTTTTCCTTGCATCTCAATTTTTTTGCTGTTTTCCTTGCACCTCATTTTTTTATTATGCTGTTTTTCTAGTACCTCATCTTTCTTTTTTTATGGGAGAAAAGTAAGCTGAGACTACCATGTTTGTGATATCTACTTGGATGTCAAGCTGATCAGCTGTGTTGAGAGGCTGCATCTGTGATTTCATGACCCTCATGGAGTTCTGGGCTATTTGAATGAGGCCGTCTTCAAGGCCAGTGTACTTCGAAGGTGCACATCTTGACAGCAAAAACGATTAATATGCCTGTTTAAATTTGCACTTGTCTCACTTTCTATAAGCTGTCCCCATGGCTGGAACCCCAAGTATGGCCAACTGCACCTTCAGGCCCTAAATCCACCTCTGTGCATGCTTTGAGCAGTCTAAACATGTTTTCAAGTCCCAAGTAGTGAGGGGTGCAGAAAATTTTGCATGTGGAGGTGCTCCGTGTGGCTCTGGGGCTGTTTTGAACCCATTTTGGCAGGAAAAGGCAGGTTTTTGAAGTTGCACCAAATGGCCAGCGCTCCTGGACTTAAGCTGTTCTAAGGTCGTCTAATCATACTGTGATGTCAGACTTTGCAGGGGCTTACTGGGGGAGCGTGCTGGAAGGGTGACCCATCTGAACGGATGTCAATACGGAAGGAAGGGCCTCCGCCAGCTTGCTCATGCTGCAAGCTGCCGGCCCCCAATTTGGCACAGAGTTGCGGCAGAACGCAACGCTTCCATCATAAATTAACTGTACTCAATTGACTCACATTTTTCACGTTCTCATTTTGTGCGGGTCGGCAAACATTTCAGGGTGCCGAGTATCAGCCAGGCCACCAATTGAGCCCATTTAATTTTGAATCATCGTCTTCTGCCGCAACTCTGTGCCAAATTAGGGGGCGGCAATTAGCAGCATGAGCAAGTTGGCGGAGGCCCTTTCCCCTGCGCCCACATCCGCCCACATTTTGCCAAAATGGGTCAATCTGCTCCTGCAGCCTACCTGCTGCACCTCAACCCACCTCTTTGCACCTCCCTGTAGAGCCAAAATTCAGCTATCCAACGCACATTTCAGGTCTAGAAATGGTCCAGGGGGTGTTGAGATATGCTAAAAAGCAGTAAGTGGCCGTTTTTTGCCTGGGGAATGGCCGCTTTTTGCCTAGGGAATGGCCGCTTTTTGCCTAGGGAATGGCCGCTTCTTGCCTAGGAAATGGCCGCTTCTTGCCTATAGGAAATTGCCGCTTTTTGCCTAGGCAAGAGTGGGCCAGCCATAGGGACGGCCCAAATTTCATCAATCCTCACCCGCTTATTTGTTGGACCCCAACATGTGACCCTCCCTTCCTTCCAGCCTTTATTCTTCTGCAATCACAAAAAACTAGAGGTTTTTGATACCTGCTTTGTGTGTTGGATTTTGATTTCCTATTCTACTTTGCATGGGCCTGCGTTTGCATACATTGCTGGGCTTTGGTGTTGGTTAAGCTGGCATAAATGGAGTGCACCTATGGTTATTCTTCCCATGGTACTCGCGTTTCGCCTTCTACTTTGCCACTGTAATTCCAAGGAATCCTGGGATTGGCGTGATGAGTTCCTGAAGGAGTTTTTTCAATCTGTCTTTCACCTGAATTGCGGTCATCTTAAAGCCTTTCTTCTGAATCTGGATGTGCAGTGCCTGGGGCCCCTGACTCACTCTAGCTGGGACACGCTCAGAGCAGTCTTCTTAAAACCTTTCTCAATCATTTCAAAAAGAAATCCTTTTTAACCTGGATGTGCAGTGCCTGGGGCGCCTGACTCACTCTAGCTGGGACACGTTCAGAGCAGTCTTGTTAAAACCTTTCTCAATCATTACAAAAAGAAATCCTTTTTAACCTGGATGTGCAGTGCCTGGAGCCCCTGACTCAACCAACTTTGGGCACAGTAGAGGCAGCACAGGGAGCCTGTTTCTGCACCAAGCACACCACCAGGCAGCTGATGCAAGTCCTGCTGGGTCAGCCATTGGTTCAGAGGTACCTGGGTATCGGCGGCAGTGTGGCGTCTACTTCCCTGTGAACCAGGTGCGCCAAGTAGCCGGAAGCATGTCAAGCATGGGCTGAGTCACTGTCCTGCTGGTTGACGGGTGCTCAAGATGGTGATGGGGGGCAGCTCATGCATCTAAAAGCAGGCAAGCCAGGTTGATGGCCAAGGTGGGCGAGCTTGCCCCTGATATTCATACTTTTTTGAGCTGCCTTACTGAGATGGCATAAGCAGCTGTGCTGGAGGTGCACTGGATCACGCAGGTACGCTTGCACTAAGGAGGTGCCCTTTTTTCCTAGGTAGGCAATCCATGTAACGCTTACAATGAGGGCACGGCACCGACACGCCTATCCCCCCACCACCACCGACAACACGCACACACACATGCGACTATCTTCATGATAGGTAAAAATTGCTACTCCAGGGTTCATTCTTGACACAATCACTGTCTTTGGCCTCGCTGGGTGCCAGTAGTAGTTTCTATTGCAATATGCAATGAACTGGACTGCAAACAGGGGAAACCGATGCCATTCTTTGACAGGTCTCCTTGCGCATTTCTGATACTCCTTTTCCTCTTGGTTCACTTCTGCACCAGCCCTTCCCTCATAGTCACTGGCGGCTTTCAAATGCTCTGCTCTTGTTGCTCATACTTGTGCAGGCTGCAGAGGACATTGTGCGGTCCAGCCTGGGCCTGGGTCCAGAGCTGCAAAGAGCAGCAGAGGTACCACACACCACAGAAGTTCTAGATGCCCTTGAAAAGACGCACCATCTCCGCGCCATGTCTCCGCTGAAAAGCACGGCTCCTCTCCTCTCATCAAGGTGCGCATACTGTGTAGGGCTGGAGGAAACATTGTTGTGCAGGTGCTTAAAACCTGTGACACAAAAGGCATCCCTTCTTGCATATACTTCCTTTTCTAAGAGCCGCTGCAAATCTACACTCGGAAAGAGACTGTTCACACTGATTTGAATAGCAAAGTTAGATGCCAGAACAACATCAAGCAATGATGCACTCCATGTTTGTGGTCTAGTCATAGTTGCTTGGTACGTTGGTACGTTGTTCTGTCGTCTAGGTAGTTGCTCAGGATGTCTCTCCGACTCTAGCTTCACTTTTGGCCTTTTCCCCCAGCAGCACGCATGCCCTTTCTCATTTTGTCCGTACCCTCCATCCATTGTGCCCTGTGCAGCCATCCTTGTTACCACTGCCATATCCGGCCTCCGCTACCGTCCGAACAAGCTGTACCGCGCCGATTTGTGCCCTGGAAGGGCCGATAACTGAAACGCTGGAGCCTCGGAGCTTGCGCTGGTCAGCATTCCTGGACTCATCAGCTAAACCTCTTAACCTTCCCACCTGGCTGATCGGGGAGCAGTTAACCCACACTGCTTGCTTATACCATGCATCTTCAGTGAAGGCTCTCTCTGCTAGTATGCTGCTCACATAGCTTGCAGGCTATTCAAAAATCTAGCCTCTCATTTGCATGACGTGCATTCATTACCTGTGGAACCATTCAGTCACGCTACCCTATTACGGCGTGATAATGTGCCATCTTGCATGAAACCGAACAACTTAAAGTTCCTATTTTCATTCTGAAGCAGTGCTCAATTGGCTCATTGCTTGCATGTTTGCTCCATCCCCATTATTCACGTTACGTGCAAGCCCCATTATTCTTTTAAGACATGAGATACCTTTGAAACAGCTCGAAGGCAAAGCTGTTTTATTTGGATGAGGTGACAGTGGGGTAAACCTTCAGCCGAGACGTGAGGCTGATTAGCTTTTTTGCTTTCTGTTTCCAACTGCGTCACTCTTTTGCACCCATTCCAAAGCAGCAAGTTGCCTTCAAGCCAAACTGTAGCCCCTTGTTACCCACTCCCAATCGTTCATACTGTCATCAATTTTCGTATCAGGCATCCTTTATGGACTTCTCCTGTGTGCATCATGAAACATAATGAGCGATGGAGCATGAAAAGGTGAAGCAGAGGGGGCTGTCTGAGGCCTAAATTTGTCGGCTTTTTGCATGCTCTCTGTATATATTTCCTCTGCTGAGCTTTTTTAAACCTTGGTGTATTTGAAAAACCTATCTTCCAAGCGGGGTTTGAATACAGCCAGTTGCGGAAAACATACCTCATTAGCCGCAGCATGTACCCTGCTGTTTGACCACCTAATTTCCATTCCAGACCACCCACAGCATAAAATTCAGTTTGATTTAAGTGTTTGGAGTACTTTTTAGAGTATCGTTGCAGAAACGGAATGAAAAGTTCCAGTGGTTGGATAGGTTTAGAATTCTAGCCCCTTAAGGAAACTCCAGCACAAGGGGTGTCAAAAAGGTCAATTTTGAGAAGAGAAAAAAAGAAAGACCACCTAGGTATGGTTATATCGCTATACCCGCCTACAAGGGCAGCCTGCAGCTGAGCTGAGTGGAGACTGTCACGACGAGAGTCTGCTGCGCCAAGAGTGTGCTGCAAGTTAGTTGAGTTAGTTGGACAGTGGCATTTATCCTTGTGGCAACACAGCTGAGGAATTCAAGTTTATCTGGTCGTGGGATGTCAAGACACTGTTATGGCTGCCTCACTTTCTCAGCCTGACAAGACACTGAGGTCTGTAAGCAGACCTGGCCGAAAAATGCTCAACTCACGAAACTTTGACTGGAAAAATATACAAATCATGCTTGTTGCGGTCTAGAAAGAAAAAGAAAAACTGGGCAGGCAGTGAAAACACTCCCCACATCAATTAAGGAAGAGAGGATACGTAGGGCCGAGGCACCGTGCATCCCCTTCACCAAGAGAAACAAAACAGAGAATCAATGGGGATCAGGAGGGTTACTAGCAGTAGCCCGTGCCTGATCTTGGCGACGAGGATTGAGAGAAGTCTTCTCAAGAGCGCGTCTGGTGCTAACAAGTTTATAAGCGTACTGAACAGAATGAGCATGAAACTTCAAAGCAAGCCTGGTAGCTGTATGAGTGTCAAGACCCAGCTCTTTGAGAGTCCAAAGTGTGATGGGTGTAGATGACTCCACCCACACCTAACAGAATGTTATGGAGGGTGACTTGAGCTGAGGCCCTTGAAAGATGGCTACATAGGTCGCGGTGCTGATGCTTGGAGGCCTCCAGCTGATTCTTGGGCCTGGTGTCTTCACAGTATTCGACCTCCACAACTTGTTCCATCTTGAAGATGGATGTGCCTCTGTTCTGGAAGGAGCTGACTAGGGTTACGGACCTTGGAAGTAGGTGGAGTGGCTGTGGCTGGCGCTGAGTGCTCCCTGTTTCCCCTGCGCCCCCCTCTACTTCTCAATGGATATCGGGAATTGGTCCTTGGCACTTTTTTTCATTGGAACAACTGAAATTGCATCAGGGCGACTAGAGGTGGGCCTTTGTTTGTCAGGGAAACGACGAGGGAAAATGTATTTTGGAAGGGTTCTATTTGTTCAGGGATCTGCAGGTTCTGTAAAGCAAGACAATCTGCGCTGCCAATGTCCATGGAGGCAAGGCCTGCCCCAAGAGGGCCTTTGCTGACACCTTTAAGGAGGATTCTGCTGGCAATATTGTGACGCTCGGTTACCATATTTGATATGGTGGAGTGCTTACATCCTGAGAGAATATGAAGGGCACTGTCTGGCTCCCCACAGAGGGGACATTGTAGGCTCAGCTCATTGCAGGCTGGTGGACATATTAAAGTGCACTGCATGCTTTTGATTGAAGAGGGTACCTGTGCGGTAGTTGAACGCGTTATGTTTCATTTTAAAAGGAAGTTTTGGCATGGTCCAGAAGGCATTGCTAAACTTTTTATGGACTGCAGGAAGAAGGCTTTGGTAATAAGAGTAGTATCCTGTCTCTGTGTTAGCATCTCCAAGTCTGTGTTTTGAGTGCATGTGCGTCCTCAGAGCATCATGAAGGTTAGAAAATGTTAAAACTTTGGGGCAGGCAAGTCGGGGCGTTCTGATGTGCTTGCGTGGGAGCGGGCAGCTTCCTCAAAGGCAAGCCAGGTGGTGTCATAGAAAGGATTGCCTTCAAGGTTGACACAGGGGGAGGTTGTAATGTTTGGCGGTCTAATGTGTGTAAAAGTACAAGGTAGGTTATGCTCAAAGGCCTCAAATTCGTTGAGTCAAGATCATGTAGGCAGGCCTATGATAGGCACATAGGAAACTCCTTACATCAATAAAGGAAAAGGAGCCACATCAGTTCCAATACCGTACATCTCCCTCCCCACCACAAAATCCAGGCTGAGAGAAGCACAGAAGGCAGAGAAAGAAGACTGGTCCAGCAGCAAAGAAGTGAGCAAGATGACAGCTGGAAAACTGGAGGTCCATTTCTTTCCTTTTTTTGAATATGTAGGATATCAACAAAGTATGCGAAGGTTACAAACATAATTTTGAAGTGATAAACGGTCCCAGGTAAGAGCTGTGGGGCTTTTTATCTTGGTGACTTGAGGCCAGGAGAGTGATCTGGGGTCCTCAAATTTTCATCAAGTTTTGGTGAAGTAAAATCTTTTAGAAAAAGTGGTCGGCATGGTTAAATTTGAGAGAAACATGAGAAAGAGCAAGTCCTGCAATGTAAGCAAGTTGAACCCCTCTAAAAAAAGGAATCAATATCTAAAGGCAAGGTCCCTCGCCAGCTCGACCAGAGTCACAAGGAAAAACACTTTTTGTAAAAGCGCCTCATAATAATGGTTGCTAACCATTGTAGTACAACGGGGGCTGGCCTTCACTAAAGACGTCAGCCAGGGTGATGGGCTGAATACCCGTGGCTGTTCTCTGCCAGCAACAATCAAATAAAAGAATATCGACGCAAACAAGAAAAGCTTGGTGCTGAATCAGCACTGCTGATAATGGACTTGCAGGACAATTGATTACCCGTTGCAGGATGACATTTCTTTCTAACAGGATCATGCCATTTAGGCTCATATAGCATGACACACTCAGTGTAAAATACAAACTAGCTTATCATTGCTGACATCAGTGCTTGAAAACATACCATGCGCTTCACATAAGTAAAGCCATTCACAACTCTATCTTCAAAAGAGGCAATTAAAGAGGGGTTGAGTCAAACATCATTGCTCTGAAAGGAGCTCCATCACTCTTGCATATGTACAAACAGCCAATGTAAAATCTGTGGCCCTCACGCGCTCGTTTGTGCTGTGTATTCTCCTGAGATCTCCGGCAGTCTTGTTTACTGCAAGGCAACCATGATTGTAACATTGTGTAATGTAAGAATAAAAGAAGCTGCGTGCACAGCAACAGCATTTCTTTTTGTGTGACATCAATCATGGAAAAGGAGTCATTTTGACTTGACAAGCTGTGACTGTGCGAGCCCTCTTCACCGAAATTTATTTGTCTGGCATTTTGATCAATTAATTTGGAGCATTTTAAACACAGGCGCCTGGCATTTGTTGTTGTGCCACAACTTGCCCAGGTCCTTTAATTGCACAGGAAGGAGTAGGCTCTTACATGCCAAGTAACCTTCGACAAAAGAAAAGGAAAACAACATGGGTAGTGAAAACACATCAATTAAGGAGAAGAGGAAACCTAGGGCTGAGGCAACATGCATCCGGATGATCCCCTCCACCAAGAGAAGAAAGAAAGAATGAGGGTCATTGTGTATCAGGACGATTGCTTGCAGCAACATTCATACAGTTTAATCAACACTGCTGAACTCACGAAAGGACGGGAATTATGCTATGCAACCCAAAGGATGCGTGTCATACATCCTGCAGGTTATCTTGTGGCATTCTATCTGAAAAGAAAGGACAGGTTTGAATAGCTGTAGCTGTGAATGAGGGCAGCTTAGCTAAAGCAAAACTACATATATTGTTACTGACCTGAATAAGGCACAAATCTGTAGATGGCCCTGGTGAGGTGTGAAAAGTGCTTGCTGTCAGTGCCCCCGGTAAGGAGATAAGGAGCCACAGCAATCCCCTGCGTATTGTAAACAACAGGAAGGGAAAACGTCCTGACGCTGTAAGGCATTACACTTTTACTAAAAATGCGCCCGCTCTCCGACGCCGAGTTGGAATTCAGGGATGCCTGTTCTGATTCTAAATCCTGCGCTCATGGCTAGAAAACTAAATGAAGTGAAGGCATCTGTTCCATGTTTTGCTCAATAGCGTGTGCAGCTTTGCTGTTGATTCAGGGCCAGCTTTGACGCTCATTTGGATGGGACGACAGTGAGTCAACTCATTGAATAAACACTTCAACAAAGCTCCAAGAACATGCCCCGCCAAATCCGCGCCGTCTACTCCATCCTGCTCTTCATAAAACAAAAGACAATTGCATTCAAAAGACAAAAATGTATGAAGGAAAGGTTCCCTTTATGGCAAGCGTTTTATCTCTTCACCTTGTACTCTCGTCTTTATTTTCTATTGTGAGCAACCTTGTCTCATTTTTGCTGCCTGCTTGCATGCAATTCCTTTCCATGGACATACTGGGGCCTAACTCACCTGCCCTTGGTGCCCCCAGTGCTCCAATTGGATGGTTTACAAAGGGTTTACAAAGGAAGGTCTATAGCCCAGTACCAAGGTGATTCCAGAGATCTTGGATGGTTTACAAGGTCACACAAGGCTTACATCCTGGTACTCAGTCCTAATTTACCTCAAGGTTTCACAAAAAAGGGCCTCTGGCCCAATACTCTGGCACCATTCACCTGCCCCCCAATACCTCCAGTGCTCTTTGATGGTTTGAACATTTTTGTCAACTTAAGAGAAAGGCCCTCTGGTATTCTGGCCTCACTCACCTGCCCCTGGTGTCTCCAGTGCTCTTGAATGGCCTGCTTCAAGAGCTTATAGCCGGGTCCATCCGCAGGGGACACCCCAGGCACAGGACCGAAATGAGATGCATCCGTAACTTGCAGCTTTGCCCCAGGTTGCAGGTTTGCTGGAGAATGCAATCAATGAGCGTGGATTAAGACGAGTTACATTTTTGCTCCAGGGTGCAGTAGGAGATGGGCTGTAGGTTCGCTACAGAGTACAGTCAATGAGCATGGATGGAGATGAATATTGGTGAGGAGAAATCAGTGAGGAAAGGTGCTGATCAGTGCGGTCCTCACAGCCTCCACCGCTACTATTATCCTCCAACTCATCATCCTCATCATAACCCCCATCTCCACCCCAACCAGCATCATCACATATCTACCATGTGGAACATAATGTTTTGTAGAGCCACATCTATCTTTATAAAGAACGAATCTGTGGCAGCCTCTTTCAAGTAAATGGACTTCAGTATTTCATCTTCTTTGCAGCTGAGTCATGCTTCAGCCCTAAACAAACAAAACATGGCTCCAAGGAGCCATGCCAGGCTACTACAAGAAAGACAAGAAGCATACAAAGGTAGCTAGCACACCACATCAAAATTTCCTTAACACGCAAGCAGCTCCTTTGAATGGGGCACGGGAACGCAGCACTCACCTTCCTTCATTCTGTCCTCTAGGTAAGCAAGCACGTCTTTCCTTGGAGTCTCTGCACCACAAATGATTATGGAGGTCTGTGATGCATACAGGTGCTGATAAACATCCAACCTGGGGGAGCGGCACGTGCACCTCTACACATGCCATGGTGCAACAGTGGGCACAAACTCCAGCCAGTACCTGGCACATGCATGTTCGCACAGAAATGACCTTTTCTGGTAGCTGCATGAGTGCCTTTGAAGTAGAATTTAAAAATCTAAGTAAAGCCTGAGCTGAACTGCAACCCGCGTGCATACAAGAAAGACCCAACAGTCAGCGTTGACACTAATGGTGTGTCCCAAGTGCCAATTTATGTAGGCTCTGAGTGCTACACCTCCTGAAAAGATGTGAATATAATGGTACCCAACTGTTGCCATCAGAAAGCCACAAAAAGATGGCAACTGATCAGGTTTTAAACCACCACCATCTGTCTGGATTCACCAATAAAAGGGTCTGCTGCTGTACTTGCCGCTCAGAAGGTGTACCATCTGCCTCCACCAAAGCATTTAGACATACGAAGGACCTCACCAGGATGAGCCCGCATGTTGAAAATCATCTGACCGATGTTTGGAAGAACGTTGTCAGCCACCCCAGCACTTACTCGAGTGACTGCAAGCATCAGGGTGGATATCCAGGGAAATCAGAGGGAGTCGATCCTTTAAAGATTCAAAGGTGTATGTGGTAGAAAGTGGGTTCAGATGAACGAGACGAGCATGGACAGGTCCAGACGAACAAGAGGAGCATGGACACTTGTGTTTCAGGTTGCCGGTCACAGGACTCTTTTGTGGGGCCTCATCAATCAAAGAAAGCAATTTAATTCAAAGATTTGCTATCAATTTGGAACATCTGCTCCCTACTCAATACTGGCAAGTTCCTAACTCGCACCCAAGCCCAATAAACATAACTGACAAGGTGCTAACCGAAGCGGTGGGTAGGCCAAGCCAAGGGACAGCTTTTTGAAGATCACGCTTTGGCAGGGTTTTGCATGCTTTTCCAACTCCAAACGCTGTACCTCCCACGGGTACAGACTGGGTGTGCAGTATCGCGTCCCTTACATCAGCCTAATTTCATGGTTGGGCATGCCAGAAAGGGTTGCAGCATTGAGGCAAGAGGTTGCATACACTTTGCTGGAGTGACTGCGAGCATGCACTCATCGATCAAGCCAAGACCTGGCCTCTCTTCCTCACCAGCAACTGTGGTACGTACGAGCGCAGCCAGCTCGCTAGACGAGCGCAAGAAGAACTGCGCCAAGATCTTGTTCAAAGGCCTGTGAGAAATGAGAGGTCATTCTTCAAGCATCAACATTTCCACATTTCCTTGAATCATGCATCACAGGACCAGGTAGTATAGCTATGACGCTATTGGATGTTCTGCGCTTTTGAACTGTAGCACCTTTGCCCTCCTTTCATCACCTCGTCTACTAAACTTGGCAGAAGTCTATGACATTCTGCGCTTTTGAACTGTAGCACCTTTGCCCTCCTTTCATCGCCTCGTCTACTAAACTTGGCAGAAGTTCTCTCACAATACCTTGATTGTGTAAGGGCTATCCAGCCCAGGTCGCTTTCCATCCTGAGGCTTGCATCACTTAACATGTGATGTGCGTGATGCAACAACAGACATGCTCAATGCCGGTGCAAAGATGCAGCATTCAGGTTTCCAAGTAATGTAGGAAGGCAGAAAGATAAGTAGCTTTCCAACTTCGAGCTGAAAAAAGCACATCAAAACCTTGGACAGATGAGCAAACAACAAGTTGCTCCGAGTCCTCATTGCCCCCTTTCAAATCAAAGAACAATTGCAAGGGGGGATTTGCACCAACTGCATTCATTTGATTATGAAACCTTGAGATGCACTTTTGAGGGATCTTTGCAAGAGTGCACAACAAAAACCGTAGTGCAAACCATTAATTGGCAGAAGAACAAACCAAGACCCCAGTAGTGCGCACCTTTTGTCAGCAGTCCTTGCAAACAAGCAGCCAAACTACCTGGTTGAGAGTCAAATCCCATTGTAACCTGCAACCTTGTGCGTACCACTTGTCAGCAGTCCTCAGAAGTCCGCGTACAAATGCGTAGTCTACAGAGGGATTCAGGTAATGGGAGATGGCCTCTAGGAAGCCTGATATGGGTGGTCGGATCTCACCTGGATGACAGGTAACGGGAGGATATAATGAAACACAGGCCATGGGGGCGTGCACACACACACACACACATACACACACACACGCACACAGACACGAAAACATGAGTGAGGCTGGTGGAGTCTGCTCCATTAGCACACATGAACACGTGTAAGTGGGGCTGGTGGAACCTGCTTTTTGCAAAGCTTCTTCCAACCAATGCTGGCTAAAGATGCTTCCCCAAGAATTGAGAACCCATATATAGCACATTAAACTGCAGTTTTACAAATCACAGCACGTCTTTGGAATAGTGCAGAAGAGTGCCCTAAAGCAAGGTAGAACAGAGGGCACCATACCTGGCATTGGCTCAGTGTTCACTGCCTGCACCATGCGCGCAGCTTGAGATGCAATATCGCTCTTGTCGATGGGAGGCATTGAGCTGGAAAAACGAAAAGAGTTGCATAACCCATCTTGACACTGGGATCCATCGAAGATTTTTTAAAAAGATATCCACCAATCCAAAACAGCTGTAATTCTCTAACAAGGTGCAAAATAACATTCCAATGGCACCCAGCGCTAGTACAGGATCATGATAGAAACAGGACAGGTACAGCTTTGAGGTCATATGACCTGGAAGAACAGGTTAAACTGTGAAGATGTACAAAGGCAGCAAAGAAGTTGAAGTGAGCAAGGAGATTCTATAGAAACAATCTTATCAAGGTCTGGCTAGGGCAAATTCATATCGAGCAGAGAATCTGAATTAGAGCTTGGCTCGCCTAAGCCTTCCAGGGAAGCACAGTCTTAGCAGACACCCCACCTATGACCACCCTTGGACGCCAGGTCCAGCTCTACAGAAGTGTACACTTTCTCTGCTGTTGCCACCAGGGCCTGGGCGGCAAAAGAAGAGATTGAGCATAGCCTTTTTTGGTGTGTGGGCTTGCTTGCAGCAACCTAGAAAAAATGTTTTGTAGGCGTCGAAACCCCTCTTGCGGGCTTTAGCAAGGCTGCAACCAGACTGCATCAACTGCCTCTTTGTCTGCCTGCCTGCCTGCCTGCCTGTCTGTCTGTCTGTCTGTTTATCTTCTGTCTGCCTGTCTTTTTGTCTGTCTGTCTGTCTGTCTGTCTGTCTGCCTGCCTGTCTGTCGTCTATACTTCTGTATCCCACGCACTTAAAAAAACGGAAAATGTGCACTCACTAGAGGCTGATCCACAACTCCTTTGAGGCCATCTGAGATGATCAATCCGCCCTGCATGGCGCAGGGAAGCAACAGGCCGAATCAACAAGAAAGTGGTGGGCATTTCAGAGGTCAACGCACAACCCAAAACTCACAGGTCCAGATAAGTGGAGCAAACCTCTTTCCAACGGGCCCCTCAGGTTACAGCTTACAGGAGCAAAAAGCCTCCAGTCAAAAGAACTGACTCTAGCCTACCTTCACAGGGCTCCACATATGGACCAAGTAACGCTTGCTTTTATTAGATTGGTGCGCGCTCCCAACACAGCTCAAAGCCCCCCGAATGGGCTCACCTCATCAATGATCAGCTCCAGCTGAACACCCTTTTCTGCCAGGTACTGAGCTATGAGCTGTGCACCCCCTGAGCCACCAACCTACAAGGACGATAAGAAGCACGAGCAGGGGACGGGAGCAACGTCATTACTGTCACAAATTGAGTTTTAAATGTCACAAGTATGAAATATCACTGTCACAAGATGGGCTTTTAACTGTCATCAGAATCAGTTACCACGGTCTCAATTTTGAGTTAACACTGTTGCAAGCACGATGATATAGCTCTGTTATTGCTGACATGAAAGTTCAGGGATGGTTCATTCGCAAGCTTGAAATTTGCCATCTGCGTGCATGCATGTGTAATTCAAATAAATATGCGCGGATTTTTATGGTCCATTTTGGGAGCTTTTTTTGGTCTTAATCGTCCCCTAATTACCCCCCTTGCAAGGCTAACAGACCTTCCACGAACATTGAAATATGCCAGAAGAGAAGGAATTTGGTGAGATACTGTAGCAATTTTACCATTGGCAATCTTGGGCCTAAAGTTATCCTTCTTTAAAATTTGCTTTCCATAAACAGCCCATCCCTGTGTAAGTTCGTGCAAATTTTCTGCTATGCTGAGATTAAAGTAAGTGCAAAATTTCTCCACCAGGCAAGCTAATTGACTCAACAAACACAGAATCTTCATGACTTTGAATGCCGACCAAATGCAGCAAATGTTGGCCTTCTTCCATTGTAAACCTCATTAAGACAGGATTGCTTAACCAGTGTTGCTCCCTTACCATACCATAATATTGCAAAAGCAGCCCCAATTCCTGTGCACCAGGGATTCCTGCTCCCCCTTGAAGAAGCTCAATGCATTGGCTTCCTCTATGATATCACACACACAAGAGATACTACATATGCATATCGAATACTGCCTGTTTGGTCAGTTCACCAACTCGTTGATTATTTGCTTAGAAGACAAGCTTCTTGGATGGGCAGGTACTGCACCTGTCGTGCGTTCACCCCCAGGTTGGACAAGCTAATGGAGCAAGACACTACAAATGCCACTGCCTCCTCATTTTCCTCACAAATTCCACACATTAACACACACGCGCGCACACACACACATACACACACAAAATACCTCAGCCTTCTCGCTCCCCGCACCTCCTCATCATTGCCAAAGCTCATCATAAGTGTGCGCTGCGGCTGGAAGCCCTTCTGCAGCAGAGACGATGCCGCCTCCAGCAATGCTGCGACGCTGAACTTCACATCCAGTGCGCCCCTTCCCCATATGTAACTGCAGGCAGTGGCATGGCGTACGCACTTGAGGGCATGGAGGGTAAGCACCTGGAGAGGAGCCTGAAAATGAGCATCAACATGATGGATGAGGCTCGTGGACATGACAGAAACACCATCAAAATGCATTGACCGGGATCTTTACATTTTATTGCCATCATCTTGAATTCAAAGGCTGGGATCATCATGCAGGACTGCCATTAATTGGAGTGCATGGACTGGGATTGAAACAACCAATGCCATCTTTTGTGATGCATGGACGGAACCATGGTCAAACACTTGGATGTGTGAGGACTTGCAAAAGCTGGTGGGCATGCAAAGGCACAAGAATCATAGCATCACTTGTGGCATCAAGGCTTCTCATATCTATCCTGTTTGATATCATAGCCCCTTACCCGCCAAGTATACATACACATATATATATGTACACATACACACATATATATAGCCAAGTAAACATATACGTGTACACACACATATACCAAATATATGGTATATATATCAAACATTAAGCATGCATGTTCCAAGCATGCGCTAGCTTTTCAGCCAGGGCGCATGTCCACCTTATGCATTCCACAGCTTCGAAACCCGATTTCCCTGAAGCAAATTTTGCAATGTGGTTTTCATGAAAAGGAGGAGTGTAAGCACTCGATTCAAAACTGCAAACTGCAAGGCAACCCAATTTAGTGTAAACCGTGTGATTATCAGTTGCCAGGATGACAGCAGGAGCACAATAAGGTGATTGCAAGAAGACATCACTGCACTGTAGCTGCCAACTTCAACACTGTACAGAGGACAACTGGTTGACTGCAGGAGTACAGACTGCACAATGGTTGCCAAATGTAACACCGATTTGAACACAACATGATGACAGCAGGAATTCAACGTGGTGGCTGCAGGAGTACAGCGCTGTCCTTGACAGTGGTTTCCAATTTCAACACTGTTTGGGACACAACAGGAGTACCACACGACTGCAGGAGTGCAACACTGCACTGAATTGTGGTTGCCAAGTTTGAGATCGTACGGAGTACTTTACGATGAAGTAGGAGTACAACTCTGGGAAACGAAAGCGCTTACATGCATTACGTCAACAGCTTATACCAGTAACAAAATGTAAAACTATTAGGCAATGTTGCCTCTAGCTCATCTCTGCCCTAGCATTTGATCACACACCCGTCCTCTATTGCACCGGAAAAAGGTGGATGCACCCAATCTTGTTCTGTCCCAGGCGTGACTGCGAGTGAATTTTGGAAACAATTCTCTCTTTCAGCAAAAACCCTGGCTGGATGAGATGGGCGCAGGGCTTCAGTGGCAATTAAAAGGTTGACCCAACAAGGACACTGTGCAGAATTCAAGCAAGCCTTTTTTATTAAGCCTTTTGAGTGCACAGGTGGTAGCACTAATAAGCAGGCCTTTTCTTGTGCTTGCACGCCCCTTAAATGCCCAACGACCCCACGTACCTGGGACGACATCAAAGTGGCTGATGAATAAAACTGGCCTCAAGCTGGGGTCCCTGCCGTGCCAGGTGTACAAGCGCGAGCCACCTCCCAAGCCCACCTAATTGCATTGCAGGCATAAAAAGTGTGGAAAATTAAAGCATGCCGAGTGCACAATTCCAGCATGCCCACAAAGGGCAAGCACCATCTAGGTAATACAAGGGAGCAGAGTTGCACATCAAGGTGGTAGGCAAACACTAGGTGACAGGTTAGCACTCCACGTGTGTATCCGATCTCATCAATGCTCAGAGTCCCTCACACATGTGATTGTAAGATGATGAGGTGGAGCACAGCTGCCTCTTCAATCAAATTCGTGCCAGGATTTCTATATGGCACGGAATTCATAGCTGGCCTGCTGTCCAGGGAAAAATGCACTTAGAGCCACCTTTCATTCACCATTAGGAAAGGGCTCAAGGAGCTCTGCAATACTTCAGGATATACAGCCACACAGAAGGGGTTAGCGCTTGCTTGATATTTTCGGTGAGAAAGACGTGAGAATCTGCGCTCACGATGCGTTGAAAAGAAAAGCATACCCTTCTTAACCCTGCAAGAACAATTTTTTACAGGACAACAAGAAGCAGCTCCGACAATCATGTTTGGTTAAATCTAAAGCACCCATTCTACCTTCTCCACTTGCAGGCCTCTGTAAACTTCTGGCCACGCCTCTTCCAGGTGATTCAAAAGCTTTGTGAACTCCTCTTCGTATCCTGATGCTCGGTGGTCAGGCGTGCGGGCATCTGCTAACGTTTCATAGGTCAGGAGCTTGGAAAACCTAGGCAGGGAGACAAAGGGAGCTTTGATGGTGATCCAGAAAATTTTGCCGCGGATGAGAGCTTCAGATTAAAGCATTGCACACCTTTGGATAGCTTCTTCAGAACCTGCTGTTGCTTGACCTGCAACGAGGGGCACAAGGCACTGCATGTTATGACCAAGACAATCTGCGCTAAAAAAAAAGTGTTACAAGAAGAAGCGATTGCAACCTTGCCAGATCCCTTGGTACCCATTTTTTCCGAAAACCATATGGGATTGGCAGTAAACCTGGTCACACGAACACACACACACACACACACGAACACACACACACACATACACACACACACACACATACACACAGACACACATACACACACACACACACACACACACACACACACACACACACACACACACACACACACACACACACACACACACACACACACACACACACACACACACACACACACACACACACACACACACACACACACACACACACACACACACACACACACACACACGCGCGCGCGCGAGCAAAAACACTACCATCTCACATTGCCTCTCTTGGGGATTCTCCTGCTTCTTGTCGTTGTTCCACGGACCCAGTACCAGGAGTAATGCAGCTATGGATACTAATAGGGCGGTCTTGACATTGATTATACGCATCTTTATGCCTTAAATGATTGACTTCTGATCCACGTTTCTACCTCTGACTGATAATGATTACCAGGTATTCAGATTAGCTGAAAATTGAAAGCATGCATAGGATTACCAGAAGATGAAAATTGGAGGTTATAAGTAAAAAATAGATGTACCGTAGGTAGTTTTTTTACGGCCCACCTGTAGGTGTGTCTCGACCAAGTGACTGGATCAAATCAAACACAAGGTGTGCGGGTTTAATTGAATTGAAATCAGTCAAAATGTTGCTGAAACAGAGTCTCACCTCCGGACTGAACAAGCCCCTGATTGCAAGGCATAGCTCTGCAAGACATGCAGCTCCAAGGAGGCTCATCAAGCCTGTGCAAGCGATCCCTGAGGCACTGCTCTTTGATTGCGATGGTGGGTGCATAACACTAAGAGCTAGCAAGTATTGACTGGGAGCTAACCCCAAAGAGGAACTATTTGTTGAACTTACAGCAAACCGGCTTGCATGCATCCTTGGTTTATGCTCATCACCTTCAACGAATGTGTTCATTGCTATTTATAGTCAGCTAAGGGTCCTAATTGGGCTTTGATTAAACACACACACACACACACACACACACACACACACACACACACACACACACACACACACACACACACACACACACACACACACACACACACACGTACACACTGTGACAGGCGTTTTAGTGGATACTGAGAGGGATGGGCACCGGGTTTCGTTTAACAAAGCATTCCAACAGAAAGGTAGGTGCCGGCCTGCACGCACCTCAATGTGCACATGTTGAAAACTTACAGGGAGACGTCATCCAAAACGTCATCTCAGTATGGCAGTATGCGCTGAATGAGGTTTTCAAATAGCTTGCTATTTCCCATCTACTTATGCATCTTTCTTCTCCTTCAACACTCTTTAGGGATACCTCACCAATGGGATGAAGAAACTTATGGGAAGTTGCTTGAAATTGGAGGTGGCAAAGAGCGGATGACGGCTTACTTCAGCGTGAGCATCTTTTTTTGCATTTCAACTTGAACACCTTTGTCTTGCTGCAGTTCAACCAGCATGAACAAGCATTGAGTAATGATGGCCAGACCCATGCTCCTTCTTGCCCCGTTCAGCCTCAGGCATTCCTTTAGTTTGCAATATGTCAGACACAAAAATGATTCACATGTATCGTCAGCATGAGCACCCTTGAACTCCTTGGTTTACAGGGCAAGGAGGACGAGGAGCCTTTCAAGAGCGTGAAGGTAAGGGGAACTTTTAGCAGCTAGTGTTCCTTAGTTTGCATGGGTTATGATGCCCATGAAGTCCATAGGCAGCCCAAATAATCCTATTTGCTCATTCTATATCCAAACATGGTTTAGGTACAGCTTCTTCACTTGCCAAAATACTCGCTGCCATCGCTCCTTTTCTCACAGGATGCTGATGAGTGCAAGAAGCTGGTCCAGGGTGAATTTGATTGCTGGAGATTAATTGGATGGAGTCCCTGAAGACAATGTTTTTTGTCCTTGCTGCTCCTTTACCCACAGGATCCTGAGGAGCGCAAGAAGCTGATTCAGGAGCTCCACTTGCTCAAAACAGACATCTTCATGCAGCTCATCGAGTCCGGGGCTATGCCACTGAGGCCAGGCGTGAAGCGCCTCATCGGTGAGCTATGAGCTACGAGCTTTGATCTTGCAATAAGCTATGTCCAAAGCTATGCCGCCGTGGCCAGGCGTGAGCCAACCCATTCGTGGGCTATTTGTGTGTTTGTGTGTGTGTTTGTGTGTGTGCGTGTGTGTGCGTGTTAAAGAGAGGTGTAGGGTGGTGTTGGGTGTGGATCGGCATGCATTGGTAGGTGTCTCTGCTTCAATGAAAGTCTGGAAGGGCTGCAGATGCCAATAGGGTCCTTCAGCGCGTGCATTTGACGTACACAAGCTTTTGATCAAGGGGTGCACATTGGTGGTAACTGATCACGCCCGCGTTTACAGGCCCAACCGGCCATTGAGACCGCGACAATTTGATCTCCTCATGTCTTGTGCTTGTGAGCTGGTGTGTCTGCGCTTGTTGCGATTACATCAGGCGTGCCCATCTGGAAGGCTCAGGGAGCACAAGAGCTTAATGATGGCTGACTTGTGTCTTGCCTACTGACATGCGTGGGGATCAACATTTGCCTTTAGCGCTATGAAAGAATCCCGCAGGAACGTAATGGTTTTGCAACCCTAGGTTTTCGGGAGCTTCCAGAAAAAAAATGTGTGATTCAATAATGGATCCCTTAGCAAACCTTACCGATTCGCTAAGCCCTGCAAAGAATGTCCCTATATGGACTTCCATTGTTTCCGAGCTTGTTATCAGCAATTTTAAGGGAACGATTAGTGAAATTCGTAAGCTAACTGTCCAGGCCCATGCCATCTCTACTGTCAATTGCTGGACCTTCTCTGGGTCCATCCTGCTGCCACCATCATTCACACCCTACTCGTCCTCCTCTTCTGAAATCCGTGGATGTGACCTCACTGTCTGGATGGGCTACAGCTGGACGTCCAGATAAAGCTTTACCTCGTCAACAGGAGTCATTCCTTAACCCTGCAGCTGGTACTTGCACATTGATGTGCTTCTGCAAGCACAAGGCCTACCCGCTGGTCTCTTAAGGGCAAGAGGAGGGCGTGTCGCTGGCTCCATGAGCAGGAGCCCCCAGGTCTGACAGTGGGGCACCGGCTCTTGCAGCCTCTGCCGTGATCAGCTTCATCTCCTGCTCCTGCTGCTGCATCCCTGCTTGCACCTATGGTGCTGACCTGATTTGCTTGACACTGAGCAGGGGGCCATCCTCCTCAGTGCAAGGCCTTTTGAAGAATGAGGGTGAGATTCTCCGGTTTACAAAAAAGGGGACGGAGCAAGTGCTTCCCTTGCATGTCTATGCAACTGAAGTCATCATTAGCACCACCAACCTCTTGCTCACATCTCCAAGCCATTGGAGCATATCACCACCATGCTCCAGAACACCTGTGAGCAAGTGGAGGAAGTATGAATGCAAAATATGGAGGGGGTCGAGTGCACAATGATAGGAGGTCTGGTTGAAAGCTCTGGATAAATTCCACCCTGCTTCAAACACCCCACACGACTGCAAGTCTCCATGGGAGTGCACATTGGGGCAATATCCATCCCAGTGATTTTGGTCACGCTGCTCCATGCCCACTCGATCGCAAGACAGTAGACAGCGTTTATATTCCATTGGTGTACCACCAAAAATGTAAAATGGAACCAAAGTATGCATGAACAGAATATTCCATCAACAAAAATTAAGCTTGGCTTGGCAAGGGGGCTTGACCGAGTATCTGCAGGCAGCTCTGAAATCAGCTTAAAATTAGCAATTAGATAGTGCAATTTTTATGACATGGGGTAGCCTGTGTGGCTTCAAGCTTTATTCTTTCAGTGTTGACGTACACAAACACGAGGGATTACGCCCCATGGGACTCCGCCCCAAAAAGCCTTAGAGGCTAAAGACCTTTATTCCTACCCAGCATGGGCTCCAATATTCCGATGAAATGCTTGTTGCAGTTTCACGGGTTCCCTATAATCTTTATGTTTCTGAATCTTATAGTTTGTGATAAGACATCATAATTATTTAGGTCATTCGCATAAGTGTTAAGTTCCTATGGTAGCGTTACACAAGCCTTTATTATGCTGCAGACGACCCTCATATAGCGCTATATGCCGATGTATAGAAAGCGGCATTGGTAAATAGCGCTATTTAACATAACCCTATTTGATGATGGGAAATGTGACGTTCAGCGCTATATGCTGATCCCTGGACGTGTGCCCGTTGACATGTCCCACTGACGGGTGCCCATATTGGCAGACTTGTGTTGCGCCCACTGGCATGTGCTGGATGAATGAATTTAAGGTTGATGTGCCTGTACCTGCAGATGAGGCCATTGAGTCTGACGTGCCAGTTGCTGTATGCTCGACGTCGAATGAACGGGCAGTGTCGACCATTGTTAAGGTCTTGCTGGGGCCCGAGATTGCTGCAAGAATGCGGGTCTTTGTAAGTCGTTGGATGTAGCCTCGCACCTGATTGTGCTTGTAGGTGTATTGCTATACAAATAATGTTCTGTTGGGGCCAATAGCTTTAGAATCGCTCCAAACTACGTGTTGCTGAATAAGCCTGCATCTGGATGTACCTTTAGCTTTTTATGTCCCCTCCAAGCATTGGATGGCCCTTCTCTGTTTGACTTCAGCACAAAGCCTTGCTTGGTCCTTTTTTGCTCACTTCAGCACATAGCCTTGGCAAGCCCCACAGTTGCGTCATAAGCTTCCTTCATCATGTCCACTCTCTTGGCCTGCTCCAGCTGCTTTAAGCAAAATGAATTGTGACCTTCTGGAAGGAATTGAACCAGCTGCCTAGCCCGCATGCCATCCTGCAAGTATGCAGCTGTCTAAGATGGGAAGGAGTTAGCCTGTCAAAACGGCGTCCCTGATAGAGAAGTGCTGTGTATCAGTGACGTGATAAAGAAATAAAAGGGCAAGTAAAGCTGGGTGACAGTAGTGCTCCTAGCATTATGAAAGCAGCATGCGGTGGATTCTCCAGCATTTTGTGTGAGTTCCGAGTCCTGCGTGCGGTGGAGACTCCAGCGTCCGGGTCTCTCTGACGCACTGTGTTTCACTCTTGTGCAGGTCCCTGTTGTTTGACATCCCTTTCATTTGATCATCCAATTGTATTACATTAGGTCTCTGACGCACTGTGTTTCACTCTTGTGCAGGTCATCCCTGTTGTTTGGCATCCCTTTCATTTGACCATCCAATTGTATTACATTCTGTAGGCAGGTGATATCGTGCCCAAGAAGAAGCCGGACCCTGCCATCTACTTGCTGGCTGCCAAGGAGCTTGGGGTGAACCCTGAGAACTGCTGCGTTGTGGAGGACTCCCGAATTGGAATGCAGGTAGGTTTGTTTACTTGGCCCAGGACAAAAGCACCTGGAGGCTGTACCTCAATGATGCTGCTGTACTGATGATGGTGATGATGATGAAGTGTGTGTGACTGGCAATAGGAGATTTTGCCGACATCCTTTTTTTCTCTGAGAACAGTCTTCAAGAGTGAATAGCTTGGGGCACTGGTTTACACATGCTACCAGATCTTTCTGAAGCCTCTGAAAGAAGAAAACCATGAAGGCAGAGGAAATCCTCTCTGTACCAATGTAGGAAAACGAGATACATTGGCTCAGAAGAGCTGGAAGTCCACCAGAAAGCTATGAACAGAAAGGGCTATTGGGGATCTGGAGGGTTACTGGAAGCGCCCCGCTCCAGAACCTGGCTGCAAGAAGTACTTTCGCTTTCAATAGTGCGTCTAGTGGTAACCAGTCTGTCGGGATACTTACAGATGACCATGGAGCTTACGTACAAGCTTGCTAGCTTGTTGGCCGCTGAAAAGGCCTGTTTCTTTACACTGATTTATGGTGTGTCTCTGCCTCTGATCACTCTTACATGAATGACGTGTGGTTGCAGGCAGCCAAGGCAGCTGGCATGGTGTGCCTGGTCACCAAGAGCAGCTACACTCAGCATGAGGACTTCTCTGAAGCTGACGGCGTGTATGCAGAAATTGGAGAAAAAGGCTCAGAAAAGTTCACTGTCAATGGCACGATCAAGCTGTTGGTCTCTTTCAGATAAGAGTTAGCGATGCCTTTGTTAGCTAGCCCCTGATTGCATATGCTGGCTGTTTACTATCACGTCCACGTTCACGTTCAGGGGTGTAAAAGGCTCTTCAAGTTGTTTAGGACAAAAAAGCGGAGGCAGTGCAACAATCCATACACATTTGAATAGAAACATTAGAGTTAAAAGATAAGCTAGGAAAGATGAAAGGGTCTAGCAACAAACAAAAGAGAAGGTGAGGCTTGAAGGCTGGTGCTCCAAGAAAGAAAAGGATAGAATTACATAGTTGTACCTGCCTACGTGGGCAGCAAAAGATTTGCCAGTAACCAGACCAGTCCGAGCTCCAGGTCTCAAATACATAAAAAAAAATCCATGCAGCAAAATTTGATAATGGCGGGTTAAAGACTCACCAACCAGCCTACCAATAAGAAAAATAGCAAGTAGCACATGAATAAAGGAAGGAAAGGGTTACATAGCAATTAGCAGATTATCAGAGGGGGTCTGGCCTAGAAAGTAAAGAGAAGAAGAGAAAAACTACGCAGGCATTAAAAAACACTTCCGTATCAATTAAGGAAAAGAAAATACCTAAGATAGGATAGGATAGAGTTAGGGGGAAGATACCTGGGGCCGAGGCACCGTGCATCCCCTTCACCAATAAAGACAAAAAAGGAAGTCAATTGGGATCAGCTGGGTTACTAGCAGTTGCCCGTACCTGATCTTGGTGATGAGAGTTGAGGGAAGTCTTCTCAAGAGCGCGTCTGGTGCTAGGGTTACAAGGGTTACAAGGGGGGGTTGGCCTACAGCCCGAGGATCGGCTGATCGGCTGCTGGTGAAACATTCTCATCCAGCATCAAAAATTGAAACCAGTTCAGACAAAAAATTTGAAAATCTGTGCAAGTCTTGATTTAGTAAAGCATTGACTTCGAAATCAGTCAAAATGTGAAAGCTTGCCAAGAAATGAATAAAATCAGTGTTTGGAAGCTGGGCAAAAGTGTGTAACAGTTTAAAAAAATCAATGAACAGGTCCTTGTATTTTCTGCGCAGCTCACACAACTCACAGCAATTGCAGTAGAAAAGAACATGTTTATCGTCCTGGACTTCAGCACATCCACACTTATCACAAATATTTGAACAACCAACCAACCATTTACAGGACTCGACCTTCAAGCAGTGGGCACGAAGCCTAAACCTACTCACATTCCTCATGACTCCTTTATCCAGATCCTTAAATAAATATGATGGGATATAGAAGGGTGTGCGTGCTGTTTGATTCAAAGGTTTCCCACACCAATGATGGTAAGTCACTGCTTTTCTGTTCACCTCTCGGGGACTTAGGGCGTCTGCGTCTGGTGCTAGAAAGTTCAAAGGCGTACTGGATAGAATGAGCATGAAGCTTCAGAGCAAGCTTGGTGGCTGTGTGAGTGTCAAGACCAAGCGGCTCAAAATTGTGAGGGGTGTGTATGACCCCACCCACACGTAATAGAATGGCCCATTCTGTTACCGGCTATGGAGGGCAGCTTGAGCTGAGGCCCTTGGAAGATGACGTGTTACAGGTTACAGGTTACAGGAAAAAGAAGGCCTTCAGTCAAAATGACTGATTGCTAGCCTGCACATAAAAAAACAATTCATGTGAAGAAGGGTAAAGCTTGTTGTTGGCCTAATTCAGGAAGGAAAACATTCAAAAAGACTCTACATGGCGAATGGCTGGCAGTGGGGAGCCATCTGAGGAGAAGAATGGGAGAGAGGGAGGAGAGGGCCAGAAAACATGAAAGCATACTTAAGCCGAGAGAGCAGACCAGGGGGTGGGAAAGTAACATGCTGACCATCCCGCACATCTGAAAGATGGCAACAAAGGTTGCAGTGCTGCCGCTTGGAGGCCTTAAGCTGATTCTTGGGCCTGGTGTCTTCACAGTAATTGACCTCCACAGAATGGATGTGCCTCTGTTCTGGAAGGAGCTGACCCCCTGCGATCCCCTCTACTTCTCAATGGATACCAGGAATTGGTTCTTGCCGCTGATTGGACCAATTAGTAGTGCATCAGGGCGACTAGAAGTGAGTCTTTGTTTGTCAGGGACGACCAGGGACAATGCTTTAGGGGGGGGTGGGGGGGGTCACATTGTTGAGTGTTCAGGGATCTGCAGATTCTGTCAAGCAAGATGACCTGCACTGCCATATGCATATATATGTCCATGGAGGCAAAACCTGGCCTTTACCATACAAGCAGTGGCTGCCAGGCATGCTCTTTCTCATATTTGTTTTCCTCGAATCTTACAATGCCATTATCAGTTCACGGGATATCATGTTTCACCTAAAGAATAATGAAATTGGAGACCTCAGATCACCCGAAAATGGCCCACAGCTCCACCCTGCGACCATTCTTCATTTCCAAGAACTTCTTCAAGCCATCAGTCAAAGGGAGCACACAGCGCCAGCTACAGCCACTCCACCTGCTTCCAAGGTCCATCACCCTAGTTAGCCCTCCTGAACAGAGGCACGTCCATCTCGTGGAGGTCAAATACTGTGAAGACACCAGGCCCAAGAATCAGCTGGAGGCCTCCAAGCAACAGCACCGCGATCTCTGCCACGATCTTTCAAGGGCCTCAGCTCAAGTCACCCTTCATACCATTCTGTCAGGTGTGGGTGGGGGCACCTAAACCCCTCACACTTTGGAGCCCCTGAAAGAGCTGGATCTTGACACTCATACAGCCACAAAGCTTGCTCTGAAGCTTCATGCTCATTCTGTCCAATGCACTTATAGAATTGCCACTCAGTAAGGTACAATGTTACAATGTTACAATGGGATCTAAGCCTTCAGCCATAAGGTTGGCTGCTCGGCATGAAGTCCTTAGTTGAGCACACACGAGCAACTCAAGCACTGAAAAACCGAAAGTCACAAGAAGACAAGATGAAGTCTAGAAGTTCAGCGTATGAGTTCACAGAGGGAGCAGTAAAACAAGGAAGTAAGGGAGGAGAAATGGACAGCTCTACTTGAAACCAGAAGGGCTGGCCAGGTTCTGACCAGTATCACAAGAAGACCCAAGAGCTGCATGAACGTATGATTGGAGTTTCACTATATGCACTCCTCCTTACAACAGTAGCTAGCTAGCCAGGCACACACCTCAGTCATGTATTTGCTCTCTGTTTCAGATTCCTGGCCGCATCACGCTCCCTCTTCCTGGGCGTGGGTGTATGAGGCAGCGCCCCCTCAAATACAAGGAATGACACCAGCTCCACTGCGTACTTCTGCTGCTCTTCCTCAGAGGCGAAATTGGCAGCGGAGCGCCTGCAGAGCGTCGTCCGAATGTCGTCCACTCCGCGGTGCTGCTTGAAGACTTCCCATTGGCCCGGCTCCATGACAAACGACGGAACCACGACACTCTGGATTGCCACTCAGTAAGGTACTGCAAGCAGATATTGAAATGAGCAGTCTTTCCCATAAATACTGGGAGCAGTCTTGAAATGAGCAGTCTTGAAATGGGCAGTCTTGAAATGGGCAGTCTTGAAATGAGCAATCCTGAAAATACTGGGAGCAGTCTTGAAATGAGCAGTCTTTCCCATAAATACACTCTGGGTTGCCACTCAGTAAGGTACTGCAAGCAGATATTGAAATGAGCAGTCTTTCCCATAAATGCTGGACCTCAGAATTTTTGGCTGCCTGCACAGGCTTGGACAGGTGCAACGTGTATACTCATTGTGTTCGGTCAGGGCAGCCTATAGTCATGAGGGAGTTTGTTGTTAATCTGAGAAAAAGGCTGCGAGGTGTGTGGAATGCTGATGCCTTGGCAGAACATGGTGAACACACGAACAAATTAGCCAAGTATCATCACTGGATGGCACTTCCTTTGAGACCCTTGTCTGTTCATGGTGCGCCCTTTTCTGTCCCCAGGCATTTGCATCTTGATTTGGGCAAGCGCGCGCTAAGAAACATAGCACGTTTTTGCTTACATGCTCATACTTTAAGAGTTGAGACATCACTTTGGCAGGAGCACACATCAACTTGTGATAGGTGTGAACAAGGAGGACTCCAAGACGGAAAGCATGCGGTGTTCCTTTGTTCTTGCGCTCCTGTGTGTTCTCTTCGAAGGACTTATGCACAGTTAATTTCTGACTTCCCCTCTTCTTTTAGAATTTTTCTGGACGATTCAGGCACTTTCTACTATTCTCAAGCTAGCTCTGAGGATGCTAGTCACTTCTTGCAGAAGCAAATTAATGAGACTTATCGTTTTGTTTCCGATCTCATGGATACTTTTTGTGCAGTTGGAACAGTTGAGCAGACCGAGCAGCCAAACTACCTGGCTGAAGGTCAAACCCCATTGTAACTCATTGCAACTCGCTGTTTGCTGCTTGTATTCCTTTCAGACCTCAATAACCTGCTTGTTGCATTACTCAGAAACCGCACATTGAGACCTCAACTTGCTTGTTGCATGGCTCTGAAATTGCAGTTGTCTTTCTTCTGTAGATGAACCTCCGTCCTCTTATTGTGCTCTAGTTGGACCAAGCTTTTTCACATGGATATTATGTTGGCTGGCGAGGACCAGTCACAGGCCGATCAGCCGAACAGTCTGGCTGAAGGTCCCCCCGTGTAAATCTAAATCTAATCTAACTCATTGTAACTCATTATATAATTGCCAGCACCAGACACGCTCTTGAGAAGGCTTCATTTAAATCTCATCGCCAAGATCAGGCAAGGAATACTTCTAATAATCCTCCTGATCTCCAATGACCCCCTTTTTCCTTCTCTTTGCGTCCACTGAGAGAAGATACTCGATGCCTTCAAGGCTTGGCCCTTGCCTAGGGCCTAGGTACCCTATTCTTCATAATTGATGTGGGGAGTGTCTACACAGCCTACGTAACTTTCTAATCTTTCCTGACAGTTAACAGGAAGTGTATCGCGGCCCCTCCTGCACCACATGTAGATTGACACAACTAACTCCACGCTCCTTTTTGACTCGGGTTGGCCGCTTAATACTTGAGTCTGTTTCACTTGTTTCCCAAATCGGGCTGGTTTGCTTACGGGCATCTTTTCTTGCTTCAGCTATGCTGCCCTCGTACGCAGGTACAGCTATGCAACCCTATCCCTATCCCTAAACACTGCATAGCATGCAAGCACCGCAATGTAACCCTTCCTTTCTCTTGAGGCAACTCTCCCAAGGTTTACAATTGGGTTGCTGCGATTTTAATTACACATGTGCACTGCCTCACATTAAATTAGGAAGAAAGAATATAAAAATTGCAAAAGCAGCAGAATCACTCCCTACATCAATAAAGGAAAAAAGGGCCCCTTACATCAACATGGTGCTTTATGTGGCTACTCGCATACCTGACGTGTCTGCAGGTACAAAGGAAACCTCTGTTACAAATACATTACTGCAGGGTTTCATCCGTTTCTAACCTGCTTGTAAATCCACAATCACACTTAAACCTTTTCCACCATATTACTGCAAAACTCACATTTCAGAGGCGGGTGCTTGCTTTTGGGGCTTGCCTGCCAAAGCGGGCTGTATGGACGCATCCAGACGCCTCACTGTACCAGCAGGCTCCTGCATATTCTGCTCAGCCCCCCTTCCTATATTGGAGATAATCATTAGCATGCATCCTTCTCTCATCTTTCCTATATTCATATCAATTACCCAATAAAGGTTGAGTGGGGCATTGTGGCTCTGATATTGCGAAGCCACTTCAGTCATGCATGTTCTTGCTTGTAGTACTTGCTCATACAATTTCTTTGCGATAAGCGCTGTCTGTCACAGAATGAGGCTTTCTTGCGGAAATTACTTTTGCCATGCAAATGATGCATACAGCCAAAAAATCCGATGTATATGGCCAGATAGAAGGATCAAAAGCATTGCGAAATTGTCACCAACCTATTGTGGACCTTTTTCTAATGGAGGTGCCGTGGGTAATGGAGACGAAGCTGATGTGGTAGGGGATGTGTAGGTGGTTCCAGGAACCTTGCCATCCAACTCCTCCAACCATTTCCCATAGCAGATCTTGTTCAGCACCTGCAAAAGTTTTAAGTGGAGGCAAGCTGGCTATGGGAATGCACATCAACCCCACAGGCACTGCCTCCGTTTGCAGCAGCAACACTTCCGCAGCAGGCTAAAGCTCGATGGAATAGGAAAAGCGTACATAGAGCACTGTGACGTCCATCAACTTCAGTGCTACTTGTGCTACAGTTGTGCACTAGACCACAACATACACACCAGGCACTCCTGAGAAGACGCAGAGGCGGCACACATCACAGTGCGTGGACGAAGGGCAGAGAAACTTTCATTAAAACAAGCCTTTGGCTACTTTCTCCCTGTCCTTCCTTGCTGTCCAGTTGTATGAAATGACATAGTTTCCTTTTTCCACCATGCCTGCCTATCTGTTTGAGTGTGCACTGTACAAGGTGCGTTCAGTGGATGCAACAGCCTCCATGCCACACTGTGGAAAAACGTGCACTCACATCCTTCTGAAGCACGTAGCCGTGTCTCGGAGAGATGTAGTACTGTCTGTCCCCAATAACTGCGATGGGCATCAGCCTCTGCGAAACGATGCTCTTGACCTCAGCTACATTGCGGTTGTAAAAGGGGGGGTCAATGCACTCTATAGGGATGTCGTTGTCCTGCAAACAGATGCACACTTTAAACCAGCCTTAAGCACAGCATGCGTTGCCACCTCTGATGACAGCCAGGAGGCTTTCACTGCGTCACAGTTTAGATGGCAGCACAGTATGCACTAGCAGAAACAATGAACCACATGCGCCAGCTGCTCAATCATGCCAATGTCAGTGCATTCCAAGAAGTTGGAAGTGAAGGGAGCAAACATGGACATTCGTCTCTTGCATTTCCATGTTGGCTGTGCACAACCAATGCCACAGCCATGCTCATAACCAAAGCCAAAGAACACTACTGGGTGCTGATACAGCTTCCTTACTTGCCGTCAAGCGTGGCTCGTTACTTACAAAGTTCTGTTCTAACTTTTGGGGCATACCGAAAGCGGTTTAACATATGTACGCTTTATGTTCCAGACAATCTCATCCAGGCAAAGTAATTTCTCGCTTTTCTAGGAAGTCTTACAACAAGCCAGTGTCCAGGATGTTTCTGATTTCCTCTTGCAACACAACAACAAGCTTTTTTCGTTTGTTTCTGAGCTTATGGGCATTATGTTGGCTGGCGAGGACCAGTCACAGGCCGATCAGCCGAACAGTCTGGCTGAAGGTCCCCCTGTGTAAAATCTAAATCTAAATCTAGGACGTCTGCCCCAGAGCGTAAATGTATTTGCCCTGAGTACTGTTAGCAAGGCAGGCTAGTATCCAGCGCACATCGATAAGCGCACCGATCGTGCTTCCTTGCCAAACGCTTCAGCCAAAGACAGCTGTGAAGCTTAAGCATACCGCATGCCTTAATCAAGTCTTATTATGACGGGGTCGGGGGTCATATGGTTTCTACACCAAGGTGGCCCCTTTCCAGGGAAGTTCAGAAGCTTATGGAAATCCGCTTGGCCGGACTTCCGTTAGCAAAAAGTCCGTGAAGAGTGGGAATGGACGAGTCTCCTGGACTTGTGAGAGTTGTTATGAGAGTTCATGCAAAGCCTCAGTTATGATCATTTTCTCGCAACATTTTCTTCCAGGAGCCCAGATCGAAATAAAAAGGAATTCTCTGATCTTTCCCAACAAACACTGTTATTGATTTGGTCCCTACATGGTCTGAGCACCTCCTTGCCCCTTTTCCTGTATTGATGTAGGAAGAGCTCCTTTGCCTATGCAGTTCCCCCCCTTCTCACATCTTGGTGCCTCCCGACTTGCCTCGCGATTCCCCCAGAAGTCCAGCACACTGAAACGCGCCACACGTTTTGACGGCAACAGCAACGAGAGCTCCCCCACATACCTGCACATCAAGCAAAGTGCTACACTTAATTCAAGCAAGATTTCAGGGGTATATATCTATATAGGTATAGGGTGATCTATATAGGGTTATATATAGGGTTATAGCCTATAACCAAGCCAGCCAGGCCAGCCAGATGCCGACCAGTTTTAACACACATCCAGGCATACATCATCAACATCTGCTGATGTGATCTGCAGTGTTTTTGCTGAGGTTGTAGGGGTGTAGCATTTGGGGTGCTCACCAAGGGCGCTCATTTCAAAATGCCTTAGTAGCGCAGCCAAACAAAGTTGTGACAAACATTTTGCTGCGCGTGGATAATGTTTATATCCAAACATCCTCCAGAACAGAAAAGGGCCTTCCAAGCAAGTTCTGTTCTAACCTTCTGCACAGGCAATGGTTGCAGGTGGTTGCATAGCTTTGCTTGCAGAGGCAAGTGCTGAGGGCCTTGCATGCGCACTTCCAGCTGCTTGAGTGATTTCCTCTGCTGCAGGTGCTGCTGCTGGGGGCGTATTGTGCGTTGTTGCGGTTGCTGCTTGAACACTGCTTACTGCTGCCGCTGGCAGTGGTAGTGCAAGCGCTGGTGGTGGTGGTGGTGGTGGTGCTATAGTGCTGATGCTTCTGATGCCATCAGAGGTGGTGGTGGTGGTGGTGGTGGTGGTGGTGGTGGTGCTAATGATGATGGGGCTTTGGGGGCAGGGGGAAGGTGCTGGCGCAGGGACCTTGGCTATGAGTCTGGCTTGTCCTTCTTCTTGCTCTTTGTTCTGTTGCCACCAAACAATATTTTATCATGGGATAGCAACGAAGGGTGGTCCCCAACATGTTTCGTGTTGCCACAGGGCGAGGAAGGGTGTTCCTGGGGTGGTGCCTTTCCAGGCACCCCTCATCGCCACCATTTGCGACCAACTGCGTCTAAAATGCGACATGTGGCCCCTAGTAAGAACATGGGTGATCTGACTCAATTGTTTTTTAGTATATGATCCCAAGAAAGTCACAAGCGAACTGTGGTCCTCTAGAGCACCCGTCTCTCTGCATCGGAAATAACACATATGGGTGTCCAACGCAAAGAGTGGCCACGCCTTAAGCGTCTACCTTGAGGATATTTTCTGACCATTGGCATTTGCGCAGGAGGTCAAGGCGCCAGTAGGCATCCAGGAGGGTGGGGGTGCTAGAGCAGACAAGAAACATGCTTGCGGGTGGCGCTCACCTCCCGCTGTAGAACCACAAGCAGTAAGAAGTTACAATGCAGCCAACTATCACAGATGTCCCGACGGCAATGTCCGTTGGGCTCAAGGCTTGCTGCAGGCAAGAAGAAGACAGAGAAGGTCTCAGGGCTTGCTGCAGGCAACAAGATGACAGAGAAGCATGAGACTTGCTGCAGGCAACAAAATGACAGAGAAGCATGAGACTTGCTGCAGGCAACAAAATGACAGAGAAGCATGAGACTTGCTGCAGGCAACAAGATGACAGAGAAGCATGAGACTTGCTGCAGGCAACAAAATGACAGAGAAGCATGAGACTTGCTGCAGGCAACAAGATGACAGTGAAGCATGAGACTTGCTGCAGGCAACAAAATGACAGAGAAACATGAGACTTGCTGCAGGCAGCAAAATGACAGAGAAGCATGAGACTTGCTGCAGCAGGCATGATAGAAAAGCATGGAACAACTGCCGATTTTCTACTGGCTTCTTAAACAGAACAATGCATGGCAGCCAGGACGGGGCAATCACAACTCTCCTTCCTTCCCCTTTCCAGCATCTGGCACCACCGGCAGAGGGCGTGCATCGCCATGTCAGAGATAAGGTCTCAAAATTTGCAAAGCTTGCAAAGCATGAAAGAATGCCATACAGGCGTCAACTGATGCCATTGTGGAACCCAAGAAAGGAAAGGCTCTTCGCAAGAGAAGAGGCCTGAGAGCGGACAATGCTGCACTGAAGAGCCACTTGCACACTTTAATACGCTTATGCTTGTCCCAGCCATGTGGTCAGCAATGCTTGGCAGTACGTCAGCAACACCTGGTTGAGGCAATGCTCGTCGCTTCTCAGAAACACTTACTTTGCACACACTTACGAGCCATCGAGGTTGGAATCACAGCCACTGATGTCGGAATTACAGCAGAACAGGGGCAGGGCATGAGGCAAGACTTCAGAGCAGACGATGTTGCATCAAAGCATACACTCACCTTTGTCCACTGTAGTCAGACTTACAGTAGAACAGGCTGGGCACGAGGCAAGACTTAAGAGCAGACGATGTTGCATCAAAGCATACACTCACGTTTGTCCCAGCCACTGTGGTCAGCATTACAGCACATGTCATGAAGCCCAGCAATTGGAAGACCTGAAGGCAAAAAAAAGGCCAGGATCGCAGCATTGGCTCAAGGGCGGCAAGCGTCAAGGGGCAGCTGATGGAATCGTGCAGCCATCAGTTGAATGAAAATGAATTGCGCAGGCATCCGCCACAGGACAGCTGATGGTATGCAGAGCCATCAGTCAAATGTGTCGAAGTTTCAGTCCGTCCACGACAGCTGACTGTTTGTGTCCGTTTAGTTCCTGGCTTTTCAGTGGAGTGCTGTCTGGCTTCAATCCCCCTGCAATTAATACATCACCCTGGCCTTGCCCAAAGTCAACAGCCATCAGTCAAATGAAAATGAACTGCGCAGGCACCCGTGAAAGGAAGCCTGATGGTATGCGCAGCCATCAGTTGGTTGGAGGTACCCAACAGAGACTTACAGCAGCATCTCCTGTGATGGTGCGCGGCACTACACTGAAGGTGATGAGCCAGCAGCCAAGGCGTGAGCGTAGGAAGCTAAGCAGATGAAGATCCAGGTGCTTGAGCTTATAAAATACACCATGGGAACGCCATTGCTTTTAGTTCCAAATGTTGGGAGGCAATGGAGTGGGTCATTCCACAATGCCCTCGCAAGAGCAGGAGGAAATGCTTCTTCAGCAGGGCAATTTAGCTTATGCAAGTGATGTACGCAGTTTGGAATTTCAGGCATCCATTCAGAAATCAACAATCAATCCAGGAACGAGGGCGGATTGAAGACCTCATGAATGAGCAGGCACTTGCAAAGCAAGGCTGTTGGGAACCTCTCCAACAACATGCAGAATAGACCTGGCGCTCAGCAGCCGGCAGCTGATAATATTGCTTTCAAGCTTTTGTTACAAACCGTTCCCCTGCTATAGTAGCCTGCTATCGACCTCCTGTATAAAACCTGATATCTCTTTTTCTGGAGGAACCCCTTAGGAAAAAAGTTGGAACCTCCTCCTCCTGTATGAGGTCCTTTCCCCTGTTGCTGACCTCCTGAGAGGGTGCATACACATGTGTGGCTCCATGACAAACCTTCGTAGGCCCTTAGTGCCTTCCTACATCATTTTTCTGCATTGGATGACAGGTAGAGCAAAAGAGAACATTTGAAGTTACTTCCCAGAGCAGACAAGTGCATCCCCATTCCGTGCAGACCCAGGTGAGTTCACCCTGGCACTGTTCTACCTTCAAAGTTGCCCAGTGCCCATGGCTTCCTCTGGCCAGATAATCACTGACTTGCTGCAATGCAAAGCAAATCTCAACTTTTGCATCAGCCTCTCACACCTTGGCACGCACGAGGAAACGGAAGGGCAACATGCCACGGCCCTTGTACAACACCAGCTTCTGCACTGGTGGACCAAGCCGGCTCCTCTTGAAAGGACTGTTGGGCAGCTGGAAGCTCATGCCTGCATCGAAATGGGGGGCAGCAAATAAGCAAGCAACCTGCAACAGCTTCCACGGAAATGACCGCATACCTCTGTTCACGCTATCCCCTTTTTTGGAATGGAACTTCTTAGGCAGGCATTTCCAGGACGTGCAACTGCACTTTGTGCGCTATGGCAGACAGCTGGCAATTTTTAATGCGTGAGAAGTCAGAGCTCACACATTGCACGGCCTGTGGCACACTTTCCCACAAACCCACACAAAACTAGTGATCCAGACATGCAGCCCCCGTTCCGGCCTCATCCTCACCATAGAATTGCACATGATTTATATCAATGAGACGAGGACAGCACAATACTCTCCGCCCATTCTTCAGCGTGCAACTTAGCGCAAGCTCTGTTATTGCCCGAGCTGACATGGGACAGGCCTTGTTTATGGAAATTCTGCCTGCCTTGTTAAGCCTTCCAGTACTAATGTCTCCTCCACACTGGGAAATCCCTCAAGAAATGTTGCTCATAATTGTATACCATTGCAAACCAGCTGTGACCTCCGCTTGTTCCTGCCCAATTCTTTTGGAATCACCCCATTTCCAGGCGTCAAAAGGGCTTCCTCTCTCATACCATCACCTTCTAACTGCAGCCCTAGTCTCCTCTTTACTATATCCATGGCGCTCAGAGATTTACTGCTGCTTGCTGCTCCATTGCTGCGCATGCGTTCGTTGCGCTCGTCATCTGGGCTGTTGGGAGCAGCAGAGGTGCTGATGCAGCAGCAGGATGATGCATGTGCATGAACATCTTCACTCTGAAGAGAGCCTCTGAGAGCCAGGCCAGACGAGCGGGTGAATGCGAGCAAGGTGACAGCTGGTGAGCATGACCTACGTAAATGGAGTAACAGCATGCTACAAACTTGATAATTATAAAATTGAAACGATTTTGAGATGTGTGTAGATGCTGCAAGCAAGCAAATGCAAACTTCCAATTCTTGTCTACGTTTGAATGTGGCCTTGACGAACACAAAAATGTTATAGCCATCGTGCTGTCCCGAGTAGCTCAAGATTTGTGTGAGGACACGCCATGAAAAAGTTGTTTGGCAACTTCGGAGGTGGGGCTCTTTGGGGAGGGGGAACCAGCAATCCGATGGTAGGTGGTGCATGCTCATTTCTTCCTAGGTATGCAATTCCAGTCAGGGGGAGATCAGCATGTGCTGTGCTTGCGCTGCAATTCCGTATGAAAGATTGATTGTGCGCACACTCAAACACACACACACACACACACACACACACACACACACACACACGCACACACACACACACACACACACACACACACGCACACCTTATGATTGGTGGCACTTGCAGGTTGGCAAAGTTATCCAAATCCAAAACAAGGCTGTCAGAGTGGTGAAGCAGATAGGCGAGGGCGGATTTAGCTGCATCTTTGAGGTGGGTCAACGCACCATCAGGGCCCATCACGGTGTGGCCCCAGGAGTTCAGCACCGCTGACACCTCTGGATGAATTCAAAGCTGTTTAGCAAAGAAGGATGCTGTGTGGCATGCCTTGAAGTTGCAAGTAGCCACGCTTGCATTTTTTGCACGCCCGCTCATTCATGCACTGGCCACTGGTTTGGCGCAGGCGTGCATCCTCACCTTTGATTGATGCATTTGCCTTCCTTCCCAATGCTTATTAGGAGCCCGAAGGCACGTTGTCATAGATGTTTAGCTCCGCTTGGAAGGCCGGGGTGTGTTGTCAGCATTAAGGATAAAGGTACAAACATATGAGCATACTCAAAGGAACAAGCTCCCTGACAAATGTGCCACAGGACGCCACAGCCTGTCTTGAAAAACAAGTTCAGATTGCGGATGTAGCAACTGGGCGTCACACCCTGTCCTAGCACAAACACTGGGTGTAACGTCCTGCCTGTGCACCTATATTCAGGCTGTGGATGTAGCACCTGGGCGTGATACCCTGTCTTAGCTCAAACACTGGGCGACACATCCTGTCTTTGTACATTCACTCAGGTCGTGGATGTGGCAACCGGTGATGTGTATGCTCTCAAGCACCTCCGCCTCGGGGCAGAGCAGGACCTGCTGAAAGAGGTGCAGCAAGAAGGTGTGTGTGTTTCTTGGTCTGCTAGTTTTCCTGCCCCAATGCATGGATGCAAGGAGCAACAAACATTGTGCTCAGATGCTAAGGCCCCATCCTGCACTCAATCCTGCACCATCCAGCACTTAATAAATGCATGCGTTGATGCCAGGAGCAACAACAATACACGCGGATGCCAGGGCCCCATCCTGCACATTATCATGCACTCAATAAATGCATGCCTTAACGCCAGGACCAATAACTCTAACACTATACTCGGATGCCAGGGCCCTGTCCTGCGCTAAGGCTTTTCGCTTGGAAGATCGCTGGCATTCTTGACGCATTGGCACGTGCCCATCCAGAGTAAGCTGTGTGCATGCCTCCTTGCTGGCACCTTGCAGGGCTTGTAATGGCTAAGCTGAAGAACCACCCAAACATTTTGCGCCTGCACGCCATGGCGTTTGCGGGTAGCCCTGGTGAGGGAGGGCATGTGCTCATTGTTTTTGTGACTTTGTTACAAGTTATAGTTGCTGAAGAACCACCCAAACGTTTTGAGCCTGCATGCCATGGCGTTTGTGGATGGCCCTGGTGAGGGAGGGTATGTGCTCATTATCTTTGTGCCTTTGATTAATACTTGATAATCTAGTCCTTGTTGTTACTAGTGCTTATACTTAACATGAATTCTGAACCCTGGAAGCGCGAACTTGCTCCACAGCGCATTCCTGGCGCGCCAAGGCTGCCTTTCCGTTTCAGCGAAGCCAGCGCAGAAGGCTTTGCTTCAGCTTCTTAGACATCTCCATGTGGCTAGCTTTGTTTTTCTTGACTTCAAATATGTATGATTTATTTTTTTACTTGGGAATGTCTTGGGCTGCAGGCCAACCCTTGTGGTCCCTATACCCCTTTCATGATTGTAAGAAGAATCTGCCCCCTTGGCACCCCACCTTCAGCTGCGTCCCTGCTTTGTGCAATGTCCTCTGTGACCCAGTGCGTTGCACAAGTCTTCCTGCATTCTCACACTCAACGGCAAGCTCCCATTTCCTGTGATGCCCTCACGTGTGCATGCTCTCTGTATGCATCCGCTCTCTCTTTCTCTTCAGGCAAGGAGACGGACGGCTTCATGCTCCTTGACTTTTGCCCCAAGACGTTGCTGGACATGATGCAGGCATCCAACTTTGACCTGGACTCCTTCTTCATTTACGAGGTGGGGCATACGAGCAGGCTGCCCAGCAGCTCGTCGTGAACCCCTCTCTGACTATGATTTGGTTGCAGGCATAACTGTCTACGACATCAGTGTTTTACCAAAACTGGCCATTGAGACGCAGGGGAAGCGTGGGTTTTGCTTGCTTGAAGTCTTGATTAGGCCTGCATGGTCACATTCGGTGAAGTAACGATTGTGTGAACAGGTTGCATACGCCCCCTTCAGAACAGGTGCATGGCCGGTTGAATGACATCCATTGGAGAAGCCACCTGGCTGCACTAATGGCTCTGAGAAGCAGCAGGCGCGGGCAAGGTCACTCGAAGCATTGCACAGACCCTGAGCATGATGTCATGCACATCAATGCAAATGGCAGGGGTGCTTGGCGGAGGACGTGCACCTCCAATTGCTTTTGCATGTTGCACGGCGCTGGCCATGCTTGCTGCCCTTGGGCATGCCGTACCTCTGTTCCAATCTCTGTTCCAATGCACAAGTGCATTGTGCAGATATTTTTCAGAGGTGTGCTGAGCTGTGCAGCACATGGGCATCCAAGCGCTCCCTGTTTTCCACACGCATTGATTGTGTGCAACGATGCGCAGGTGTCCTCAGAGGTTTGCCGAGCGGTGCAGCACATGCACAGCCAGTCACCTCCTGCCCTGCACACGCTGTGCAGGTGTTCTCGGAAGTATGCCAAGCGGTGCAGCATATGCACAGCCAGTCACCCCCCTTGGCCCACCGGGACCTGAAGGCTGAGAATGTGCTAAAGAACTGCGCGGGGCGTTGGGTGCTGTGTGATTTTGGCAGCACCACCCACAGGGCACAGGTGCGCACTAAGTTAGTGAGGATGGCAACTTCACAATGGCTGACGCCACTTGGGCGGCAGGATGGCGATGACCAAGCATTCCAGCTCTGATTTACAGGAGGATATTGTGTACGCATTCCATTCCCGCGCTTGTCCACAAAGCTGTGTTCACCTTAGCGCACACACACACACTCACACGCGCGCGCGCGCGCGCACACACACACACACACACACACACACGCATGCACGCACGCACGCACGCACACACGCGCGCGCACCGCGTGTGACACACAGGTGTACGAGACGCCCGCGGAGATTGCGATGGAGGAAGACAATGTGAGGCGCGCTACCACACCTGCATACCGAGCACCTGAGATGTGGGACCTGATGACACGGCAGCGCATCGACACCAAAGTCGACATCTGGGTGCGTAGCGCATAGACACCTAAATTGTGCACAGCACAAAGGCACCAGAGATGCGCAGAGCACAGGCACTGAAGTCAACATCTAGGTGCATGTCGAGATGGCCCGGTTACAGCTGCATGTTGGAGCCTGGCGACTTGGTGCAGTGGGTTGTGTCTGCTGCCACCATCATCAGCATGACCTGCATGGACTCCAGGACACCTGGGGGGGGGGGTGTAGGAGTGTTTGCACAGCCGCACTGAACTGCCAACTAACTGCTGGAGCTGCACTGTCAAAGAACAAAAGCTCAGTTTGTGGAGCAAACATAGGCTGGATTCTTCAGCTCACCAAAATTTTCCGCTCAATATCAATTACATACACACACATGCACGCGCGCACACACACACAGGCCCTGGGCGTGCTGCTGTACGTGCTGGTGTACGGCAAGCTGCCCTTTGATGGCGAGTCCAAGCTGTCCATCCTATTTGGCAAGTACACACTGCCTCCCGGCAAGCCCCCGGTGCTGGTGGGCCTCATCAAGGACCTGCTGGTCACTGACCCGGAGCAGCGCCCTAATATCCACCAGGTTGTGCTGCTGGTGTGGTGCAGGAATGCAGTGCCCAGGTCTCCACCACGAGTGTGTGTGTGTGTGTGTATGTGTGTTTCAGGTCTGGAGTAGCGCCCTTATAACCACCAGGTTGTGCGGCTGGGGTGGTGCAGGGATGCAGTGCCCTGATCCCTACCCTGAGTGTGTGCAGATCTGTGTGTGTGTGTGTGTGTGTGTGTGTGCATGCGCACAAGCATCCTTGCGCTGAAGCGACCAAGGATTTGGGTGCAGAATTATTGTAGTTACATCTGTAGCTCTGGTGTCATGCCTGAGGTTTGTTTGGAGTTGACTGGAGCCGCTGTGATAGGTGGATCACCTCTGTGGCCGATGACACAGGTGGACCTCAAGTGACAGTTGATCACCTCTCGGAGGGTCTGGACTGGCATTACATGCTGCTGCTCTGAATTTCAAATATAACCCTGTATCATGATGCTTCATGGGTGTGACGCTCCATACCTTCATCACCACCATGCTCTCTTACTCGTGCAAATGGTGGCCCGAACAATACGGGCACCCCTCTGACCTGCAAGCCATTTGATACTGCAGATAGCAGCCCAGGTCACTCACGCTTACCCTCTTTTTGACCACCGCGCCTGGCGTTTGCACAAGCTTGTGGTTGCCTGAACCTAACATGCCTGGTGCTCTTTCTGATGCCGCCGCAATTTACTTTCCTGCACCACGATTCTTCGCTCCTCCTTGCCATCAGCATGCATTTTCCTGTGCATCATTCACTCCTTTGTGCCATCATCATCCCTGCCCTGCCACTGTGCTCATGTGTGCATCATTTCGCCTGCATGTTCATGTGCACATCATTTTGCCCGCTCACACGCACATATGGTGGCCTGCTGGAGGTCCTCAGCAAGGCGCGCGCGCACGCACGCACGCGCACACACACACACACACACACACACACACACACACACACACACACACACATACACACACACAGGTGGTGGCCCGCCTCCAGGGTGTCCGTGACGCCCTGGCCAGTGATGCCCTGGCCACTCCCTCTCCTCCCCGGCCCTCCTTGAATGCCGCCCCAACCAGGGCTACTCCGCCATCTACCACATTTCCCCACCCCAGCCAGGTCTCTCCTGCCCTGCAACCACCGCCCCTGCAACCCAGCAGCCATGCTGCTGCTGCAGGAGCGAGTGCGCAAGGTGGGGGGCCAGGCGTGGCCAGCCTCATCGGCGACCTCGCAGATGAGCCGCGCAGCAGGTGTGTGGTGCGTGTGTGTGTGTGTGTGTGTGTGTGTGTGTGTGTGTGTGTGTGCACGTGTGTGTGAAATAGAAAAGTATAAGAGACCTCGCACACCAGGTCCAGCTGGGTGCACTAAAATGAGGTTCCCTTATTAGCGAGCCAGCTAGGGCCTGGTCTAAACATGTGTGTGCGTGCGTGTGTGTGTGTGTTTGTGTGTGTGTGTGTGTGTGTGTGTGTCTGTGTGTGTGTGTCTGTGTGTGTGTGTCCACTGGGGTCGCGATCAGCAGCCTCAGAACTGTTCATGCCTACTTTGCCTGGGACCTTCCCAGAAAATGTTTCTGCTTTGCAAAACATTCAATTCCTCCCTGCTCATAGGGGCTTGCAATTAGGCAGCCCATTTTGCAACCCAGAGCTCAAAAGGAGAGGATCATTCTTCAGTTCGGCTGCACCCTATCGTGCCTGTGCATTTGCAATCCAACGGTCAAAAGGAGAGAATCACTCTTTTCAGTTTGGCTGCACCCTCTCGTGCCTTGCTCCGGAAGTGGCTTCTTTTGCCTGGCGCCTCTGTCCTTTTGTCTGGCGAAATGCTCATCCTCCAATCTTGCGTTGGACACATCCAGCCAAAGTGAAGGCTGCTCTTTTATTGTTGCAGCAGACACCTGCAAGCACCCGAGTGTGAGTCTGCTCTTTCATTGTTGCAGCAGACACCTGCAAGCACCCCAGTATGAGTCTGCTCCTTCATTGTTGCTGCAAATGTATGCACCCAGGTCTGAGGCTGCTCCTTCATGTTGCTGCCAACACCTGCAAGCATCCAAGTCTGAGGCTGCTCCTCCACTGTTGCAGCACACACACACACACACACACACACACACACACACACACACACACGCACGCAGCGTGGCTGCTGCCCCCCGCCCCTGTATCCACTTCTGCATTGCTGCCCTCACATTCCCATGTCTTGTTCTGACATGTCACTCCTGGGCATGCTGTTCTTATTGCATGCAGCCAGGGCGATGGGCTGCTCATCCCAATGCTCTCCTGGACCTGCTCTGCTGTCCCTACTCTCGCAAGGATGCTCCACTCAACTGCTGTGATGTTCCTGGCACACGTCCCTATACTCTTGCAACTGCTGTCCCTACTCTTGCAAGAATGCCCCACTCGACTGCTGTGATGTTCCTGGCACATGTCCCTTGCTCATGGCTTCTTGCAACTTGGTTCGCGGCACATGGTGCATGGCACAAAATTCTTTGTGCATGTTCCCTGGCACACAGTTCCTAGCGAGCTCCTTGCAACTGGCTTCCTGGCGCATGGCTCCTGGCATAAAATCCTTTGCACATGCCCCCTGGCACACAGTTCCGAGCGCGTATCCCCTTGCACCTTGGTTCCTGGCGCATGGCTCCTGGCACCAAATTCTTTGTGCATGTTTCCTGGCTCACAGCTTCCGGCTCATGGTCTCCTGTGAATGATCCCTGGCATACAGTTCCTGGCACAAAGCTCCTTGTAACTTGGTTCCTGGTAAATGCCTCGGCTGTCGCGCACAGCCGAGGCAGGGGCCAGCTCATCTCCACCTATTTCATGCTCATTTCCACCTCCGCCATGCTCGTCTCCAACTCTGTCATGCTCATCTCCACCTCCGCCATGCTCATCTCTGTCATACGCATATCTCCAACTCTGTCATGCTTATGTGCAGCCAAGACGGGGGCCTGCTCATCTCCACCTCTCCCCCTCGAGGTGGGGGTCCCCCTGCAGCATGGCAGCCGCTGGGCAGCCAACATAGTAGTGGTGCTCAGGTGAGCGAGCACAGCCAGCCAATTGCACCTGTGTGTGTTTATGTGTGTGTGTGTGTGTGTGTGTGTGTGTGTGAGCGTGTGTATGCGTGTGTGTGCGTGTGTGTGTGCGTGCGTGTGTGTGTGTGTGTGTGTGTTTGCGCATGCGCATGTCTGTACAGGCGAAGTACGCAGGCATGCATCTGCCTTCTTCTGCTCACACATTTAGCGCCACTGGCTTGCCTTCATAATCATATACCCCTGCAGTGCCGAGAGCATACGTGTCTCATTGTCAACTTGGTCATCATGAGTGCAAGTGCATCTTGCCTGTACTTACTTGCACTCTTATTGCCCCATTTATTCTTGGTTGTGCTGAGGTGGAACAGGAGGCGCTTTCTTGCCTCATTTACTCATACAAAACATGTGTGCTCCATGTGCAAGTCTGCTGCTTGCGTTCATACTTGGCACAATCCAACCGTAAGCTGCTCATACTGCTCTCCTTTTTCCCAGAGGGTGCTTGCTGCCTCTTGGTAAGCCAGCTAGGATGGCTAGTTGTTGAGGTGCTGTAGGAAGTTGCAGAAATAATAATTCTACTACAGGGGTCGATATTTTATTTGTGCCTGCTGTCGTGATACAGGATGCTTGGAGCAAGGAGAGAAATGTTGTGTCGTACTCCTAACGTTGGCAAGGAGACAGCAAACCTTTTAAAATATGAGCATGCATTGAAAGCTGCGCATAAAGGCTTTGGGCTGTAGCTTGGAATTTTTGGAGCCCTAGAATGCAAGGGTACACCTTGAGCTCCCGCGTGATGTACTAGTAATGATCATCACCTCTGTGTGTGTGTAAATGTAGGTTGCGCCGGCAGCAGCAGCTGCAGCCGCCAATGCAATGAACGTGCGCCGCAGCGGCAGCGGCACTCTAGCCACCACAAGCCAACCTCAAATGGTGCGGCAACCCTATCCAAGTGTGCCCCTCACCCCCCAGCAGCAGCAGCAGCAGCAGCAGCAGCAGCAGCTCCAGCAGCAACAAGCGCGCGCGCTCAGTTCTCAGTCACCGCCTCTGGTGAGTGTGTGGCTCGTTTTGATTGTGCCGTGAGGTTGCATTAGGAATGGTGAATCACGCAGCAAAGCAACACAAGTCACCGCCTCTGGTGAGTGTGTGGCTCGTTTTGATTGTGCCGTGAGGTTGCATTAGGAATGGTGAATCACGCAGCAAAGCAACACAAGTCACTGCATCTGGTGAGTGTGTGGCTCGTTTTGATTGTGCCGTGAGGTTGCATTAGGAATGGTGAATCACGCAGCAAAGCAACACAAGCCACTGCCTCTTGTGAGAGTGTGCTTCTTAAGAGCACCGCTCCCTCGTCTGCTTCACTCACCTGCGATGGTGAAGTGTGATTTCCTGGCTGGTCATGTTGAAGCTGCCTGCATGGAAAAGAAATCGTCAATCTGTGCGGGTCACCAAAAAGCTTTGAAGCTGCCAAGACATGTCCTGATTCAGCTGGGCCGCCGGCAGCCAGGGAATACAGCTTGAGAACGGCAAACAAGGCACACAATTACACGTTCCACATGACAACACAACTGAGCAACATGAACTTGCGTTGATGTTAATGCCTTTTGCGTAATGAGCTTGCGATATCCTTTTTCATTTGTGGTGCAAGCTTGTGGTGGCCTTGACCACTTTCTTTGCAATGTGAGCCTGCAGTAGCCTCAATCACTGTCGATGCAACATTAGCTTGCTTTGGCCTGGCATGCTTTGCCTGCTTTCTTTGCAACATGGCTTGCAGCAGCCTTGGTTGCTCCCATGCTGTGAGGAGTGTGGCATGTTTCCTGACCCCTATGCTTGCAAGCTTGCATTCATTTGTCCATTGTTGCCCACTGACAAAGCAACACACCAAACAATCAAAAAGCAAGCCTGACCTGCACTTGCAAGTAGGGTAGAGGTATGGCCCTACCTTACCTTACTCCATGCAGCTATCTAGCTTCATCTTAACAGCACTCTTGGCTTCATGTCAACGGCAATCATAGCTCCATGTAAACAGCACCCTCACCTGCCAGGCAACGCTATCCTCTTCACCATTGCTTCCTACTCATGATATCGCGCCTCCCTGCTGCTGAGCATTCACGCAAACCACAACACGTGGTCTTTCGAGGGCATTCGTGTCTCCAGTGGGACAAAGACAAATCTCCACAGGGCTTATCAACCCTTTTGACGCTATTTTGAGCTTTTCTGGCAGTGCGCAACGCTCTAATACATTTTTTTGAATGCATAGTGGGTGGGCAAAATGAATGGCATGAGATTGGTATGCAATGGGTCTGCAATGGTGACAAGAACTCGATGGACAAGCCTGTGATGAAACGAGTGACGAAAGTGCTGTGCAGCAAGCACAATGTGTAAAAATGCTGCAAGCACAACATGCAAACTTGCAGAGTTGCCTGCCCATTTTATCACACGCAGAGTGCGCAACCAGCTACCACTGACTCCATTGTGGCATGATTTTACCTCCAAGACCCTTCCTAAATAACAATTGCTCAGGTTGTGCGTGGAGGTCTGCTGCTGGCCCCACTCTGGTTTTTTAGGGAAGGGAAGGGAACTGATTTTTTAGCCCCACTGAAGTCCCTAATGCTCTCCCCAGGCACGCCAAAAACAATTGCTCAGGTTTTGCGTGGAGGCCTGTAGCTGGCCCCACTTTGGCTTCATAGCCTCACCCCCAAGACCCCTGTTAAGGCCCATAACACCTCAAACACAACTGTTCAGGTTGCGCCTGGAGGCCTGCCTTTGGCCCCCCCCACCCCCGGCTATCCCACCTTGCCACAAACCCGAGTGGAGAGGTCCACAAGCAGCATGACGTCCAACTCTAGCGGCACCTCCGTCAAGGTGCGTACACAGGCTCAGGTGGTAACAGTGGTTGGGAACCTGTGCGTACAGCGCGGCTGGTGCAGCAGCAACCTGACATCCACATGAGCAGGGTTGGCCGATTCCATGTAATCACACGTAAATATGGCCAATTGACAGACTTCAAGCATTAAATGCATGCCACTCACCTTATGTATGTCAGGTATGGAGTTGATGTGCTGAACTGGTCCACCCTACACACGCATCATGCATGCAACCACATGCAACCCACTGGTACTAAACGGATTGCACTGTTATAACTGTACTGCAATATATGTTTGTGTGTGTATATATACATACCTACATATGTGTGTATTGCCCGCTTGTGCCTGTAGCGCCCCCAATTTGCAACCATGTCAGCAGCATCCTCCTCCAATTCTCTGCGCCAACTGCAGCAGCAGCAACAGCAGCAACAGCAGCAGCAACAGCAGCAGCAGCAGCAGCAGCAGCAAGCAATGCAGAGAGCTCACTCCTATCAAGCCCAACAGGCGGCTGCAAGCTGTGGTCCCCTGGCTCAGAATGTGCTGCAGGTGTGCAAGCGCAAGTGTGGCTGTGCATTTTTGAGCTGGCTGGTTCTCCTGACACATGTGCATGACATTCGGCACACCTGTGAAGGACATTTATGCACCTGACGCGAGAGCCAGCCAGTGCTGCTCCTGCCTTCTGCAAACCATCTTGCACTATAACATGGTGTGCCATTAGAATGCAGCCTGATGCATTAGCCTGAGATACGAGCAACAGACGTGGCAAGCTTGTGTACAAGCCCTGGGCTGAGGAGTGGAGGAGGAAAGGAATTGCCCTGCCTTCATGAGCTTCTATTGAAATTATTGTGAAGCCTGTTTACAGATTCTTGGTTTTAAAGCAGGACAGCATTTTTTAAAGCAGGACAACATTTGGTTAATTTTGGTACCATGCATTGTGCAATAAAATGGCTGTCTCCTCAAGCTCAGCCAGCTCAGCCCACAACTTTCCTGCCTTTGGCGCGGATCGAACTCTGTTTTTTTTGGTGCTGCGCGCAGTGCAAGGAAATGCATATGCCTCAATTCCCACAACTGTAAATTAAATAAGCATTGCCATTTAAACCGTAAATTATAGGATTGCCATAACCTAAATCTATATGATATGCAAAGTTGAACAATATGTGTGGCAAGCCTTTTCCAGCTTGAAAGTTTCGGCTTGGGTACAAAACAAAGATTGCTATCTCCGCAGCACCAGACGCGGTCAGATGCTGCTGTCTGCCCTATTGGCGTTTCGTGCACTGTTTGCACTGTCTTGCACAATCTGCGCTGTTTGCACTGCCTGTGTAGCAATGGGCGCAGCTGGGTGCTGTCCTCTCGCCTGCACTGTACTGTCTGCACTGTCTGCACAACCTGCGCTGTCTGCACTGCCTGTGTAGCAACAGGCGCGGCCGGGTGCTGTCCTCTCGCCCGCACTGCACTGTTTGCGCTGACTGCACAATCTGCACTACTTGCACTGTCTGTGCAGCAGCAGGCGCGTTCGGGTGCCGCTGTCTCGCCCGCACTGCAAAGAGGACTCGCATCCCCGCAGCAGCAGCAGCAGCAGCCTGGCAGCCCGAGTTTGCAGAGTCAACAGGGCCCTCAACCCCAAGCTCCACAGCAGACATCATTTGAGCCGGACTGGGGAGAGGAGCCAGCTTTTGAAAGTACCCCAGGTGAGGCAAAGCCGAAAAAGGGAGGAAGGGAGGGAAAAAGGCTCAGGCTAGGGAAAAGGAAACCCTTTTTGAAAGGGAGGGAAAAGGGCTAGGGTTAAGGGTTTTTTGAGAAAGTGCCTCAGGCAAGGCAAGGCAAGCTGGGAAACAGGAGGGAGTGGGGGAGGATAGAAAGAGCAGCATTTGAAAGAGCTGCCTTTGAAAGCGTCCCAGGTGAAGCACTGCCTTTGGGGGGTGCCACCGGTGGGGCGGAGCAGAAAAAGAAGTTAGAGAGACAGGGAGAGACACAGGGAAATGTCGGTGCAAGCACTCCTGGTTCAGATGAGGCGATGCAAAACAAAGGGAGGGAGGGAGGGAGGGAGGAAGAGGGAAGCAAGAGCTGTGCCTTTCAGAGCGCCCCAGGTGAGGCGCTGCCTTACTGTGAGGCGGAGCAGAAATAGAAGTTAATGAGACAAGAAAGAGCTGTCTGTGCAAGCGCCTCTGGGGAGGCATGGAAGGGAGGGAGGAAGGGAGGGACACAAAAAGAAAGGGCTGCCTTTGAAATGGCCCTTGGCGTGGCAGCACAAGAGGTGAGGCAAAGCAATGAAAAAAGGAGGGAGAGAGAAGGAAGAGCCGTTCCTAAAGGATCCAGGTGGGGCACTGCCCTTGAGCGCGCCACCGGTGAGGCAGAGCCAAAAAGAGGGGACACTGCAAAAATGAGTTGTCTGTGAAAGCGCTCCGCTCCTGGTTCAGATGAGGCAAGGCAACGAAGGGAGGGAGGGAGGGAGGAAGAGGGAAGCAAGAGCTGTGCCTTTCAGAGCACCCCAGGTGAGGCGCTGCCTTACTGTGAGGCGAAGCAAAAATTAAAAGTTAGAGGCAAGAAAGAACTGTCTGTGAAAGCGCTCCGCTCCGGGTCCAGATGAGGCAAGGCAACGAAGGGAGGGAGGGAGGGAGGAAGAGAAAAAGAAGGATCCGCCTTTGAAGTTGCCCTAGGCTCAACACTGTTTTTATGAGTGCCTGAGGTGTAGCAGAGCAATGGAAAAAGGAGGGACAGCAGAGCAGTGTCAGCTTGCAGGCAGTCGTTGAAGATACACACAGGCACAGAGAGAGATGGGCTGGCTCATGTTGCCTGATGGGGAGCCTTTTGCTCATGATCATTCTCATTTTGAACTGAGCAGATCTTAGCAAGATTATTCATTCACCTGTCCTTTGCAGTAAATTGGAGCAACTAAGAATGCAGCTTGCTCTTTCAGGGTTGTTGTTTCTACAGAAACGCCCATCACAGCAAAAACACTCCAGCTTACAAGCAGCTTTCCCAAGTGCATTCAAATTTGCTCGGCTCTAAGGCGTGCTCAGCTCAATGCTTGTCCAGCACCATAGCTTGTCCAGGTCAAAGGCTTGTCCAGCACAAATGCATGCTCAGCTTGAAGTGCTCAGCTTGCTCTTGAATTGTGCTCTTGACTCCTACACAGCACCCATCCACCCTTCCCCTGCCAATACTTTGTTGCAGCGGTTGCACCTGCCACAGCTAACCAGCAGCCCAACACCAAGCCTGCCACATCCCCCACACAAAACTCCACCTCAGCCACTGTACAGCCCGCTCCGGCCCCTCAAGCGAAAACGCCCCAAGGCCAGCCGCCTGCAAATCAGGTACAGCAAGCTTGTGCATTGTGGCGCATGCGTGCGCGCATGTGTGTGTATGTGTGTGTTTGCATGTGCGTGTGTGTGTTTGCGCGCGCGTGTGTGCGCGTGTGTGCGTGTGCGTGTGTCCCAGTAAGTGATGTTTGCGCGGGAAGTAAAAACAGGCAGCAGCACACTGCACAGGCACTAAACCTTTGTTTGGTTGATCAAGCGCATGGAGTTTGCGCCCTTGGCCTGGTGAACAATTTATGCCTCTGATCTTACAGCTCCTCAGATACGCCTCCTCCTGCTCATCTATTTTGAGTTTGTCTCTGTGTCTTTAACGCGTAGTAGCAAAGAAGGTTCTCATTTGTGTGTCAGAAGCTGCAGTAATGACTGGGAATTGAACACAAAACACAGGTCCCCAGGCGGGCCTCCCCACCTCTAAGCCCACCTGCCCCCGGCCAGCTGCCCAAGGCGGCCTCGCCCTCCATCCCACCAGCAGCTGACAGCCCCGTGCCCCCTGCAATCCCCAGCAGGTGTGTGTGTGTGTGTGTGTGTGTGTGTGTGCGCGTGCCACCAGCTGACAGCCCTGTGCCCCCTGCAGTCCCCAGCAGGTGTGTGTGTGTGTGTGCCTCTATGTGCGCCCTCTTGAGTGCATGACTGCATAGGCCAGGAGGTCTCATCCGCAATCATACAAAGCGAACTTGATTGCTGATGCATGGGTGTGTGAGCTGCGCACAATTGTGGGCTGCACTGCTTCATGGAACGCCGACGTCACAGGGCAAGATGGAAGCGTATTTCAGATGTTGTGCAAGCAGCTTTGATGCCCAGAGGAGTAGCAGGGGCCCCTGGTCATTAAATGGCAGCAGCAGTGCACAGCACATGACTCTGCCGAGAGCTTTGAGCTGATATGCATGGCGCGACAAGCTTGCGCTGGCCTGGCAAAGCGAGGCCAAGGCAACAATGATCAACCACATATATCCCAATGCGACATAACAGGACCTGAAGTGTGCGTTGGAAAGTTGGTTCCTTGCACGTTCTTGAGCTAGACATTGGCCAATAGGTCATCTGTTTGTCACACAAAATACACACATACACATGCGTGCACGGGCGCGCACACGCACACACACACACACACACACACACACACACACACACACACACACACACACACACACACACACACACACACACACACACACATACATTGCGCATGCTTTGCAGGCCGTCCTCTTCCACTGGCCAGCCGTCCCCCCTGGCCAGGGTGAGCTCGGAGCAATCACAAGCGCGTGCAGCCTCTGCAGGAGGTGGAGCAACAGGCGGATCATCTGGGGGCAGTGCTACAAACACCCCCACCCATGCAGCACAGCAGCAGCTAGAGCAGGCCAGAAGCGTGCGGGGTGGTGCAGGAGGAGAAGAGCTGCGGCAGCAGCAGCAGCAAGTGGTCTCGATGGTGGCATTGTCTAAGGCTGTGCAAGAGGAGCAGCAGCAGCGCAGCAGTGAGCTCGACGAGCTTAGGTGGGGGAGGAAGAGGAGAATAAGAGACTTGCGCATTATGCGGTGATATGCTCTTTGGACTAGCTTGACAGAAAGTTGTGGCTAGTGCCAGAGGAATGCAGGGGCATCGAGCTTTCCGAATGCATCTTCTTGTTGTGGTTCTTTCCTTAGACTGTGTTGGAATGCTTGCACATGTGCATGGTGTTGAACACACATATACACACAGGCAAGCATTGATAGGGGTTGATGGTTTGGGAATGCAAACCTTGTGACATAAGGGCACTCTTGTGTGCCGTCAAGGGGTTTCAATCTCCCCTGGCAGCACGTGAAGATGCGCTAAATCAAGGCCTGAGTTCACACACGCTTTCGAAGGCTTGGGCACCCCAGGCCAGGCGCATTCTGTAAAGCTTTGTGTCAACTGTTGGGGATGATGATGATGATGTGTGCCATCCTTGCGTGTTCCTGCGAAAGGTGTGCAACTTGGGGGCTGCAAGGCAGAGCGCAGCAGATCAAGCTGCTCATGTGCAATGACTCGGGTGCATGCAGGGAGGCGCTGCAAGGCATGAACACGGCGTACCAGGCCATGGCTGCTCATGTGTAACAGCCCTTTTGCGATGACTCACGTACCTGCAGGGAGGCGCTGCAGAGCATGAACACGGCGTACCAGGCCATGGCTGCTCATGTGCAACGGCTGGAGGACGGGGCTGCAGAGAGGCAGAAGCTGCTCACAGTGCGAGTGGCGCAGCTGGAGGAAGTGGCTGCCAACCAGGTGCACATCCTGTGTTTGTGACGTGTGCTCGCTTGTGTGTCTAAGTGGCATTTACTTGCTTTGTATCTTAATGGCATTTGCTCGCTTGCGTCTTTGGGGTGCAGCTGGAGCAAGTGGCTGCCGACCAGGTGCACATCCTGTGTTTGTGACGTGTGCTCGCTTTTGTGTCTATGTGGCTTTTACTTGCTTTGTATCTTAGTGGCATTTGCTCGCTTGCGTCTTTGGGGTGCAGCTGGAGCAAGTGGCTGCCGACCAGGTACACATCCTGTGTTTGTGACGTGTGCTCGCTTTTGTGTCTAAGTGGCTTTTACTTGCTTGTATCTTAGTGGCATTTGCTCGCTTGCGTCTTTGAGGCGCAGCTGGAGCAAGTGGCTGCCAACCAGGTGTGCTCCCTGTCTTTGTGGCGTTGCCTTGCTTGTATTTTTTCCGGCATTTGCTCACGGCGTGCATGGTGCAGCTGGAGGATGTTGCAGCCAACCAGGTGCACTTCCTATCTCTGTGGCGTTTGCTTGTATCTTTGTGGCATCTACTCGCTAGTATCTTTGTTGCATTCGCTAGCTTGTATCTTCGTGGCGTTTTGCTTGCGTGAGTGTAAGGGGGCGGGGATGTGTCCGACGAGATTGAGAGGTTGAGTCCACATGCAGACGCTTGCGCACATCCAAAAGCATTGACTCTCTAAGAGCACAACAATGCAGTAGCCAATGCCCACACCTAGCCCTGACCTGACTCATCATGGAGTGCACCATCCAAAAGCATTGACTCTCTAAAGAGCACAACAATGCAGTCGCCAATGCCCACACCTAGCCCTGACCTGACTCATCATGGAGTGCACAAGTGCATGCACGCACACGCGCGCGTGCGTTCGTGCGCACGCACGCACACACACACACACACACACACACACACACACACACACACACACACACACACACACGCACGCACGCACACACACGCACACACACACATACATTCACAAACACACACAAGCTGTTAGCATGAAGGAGGGTCTGGAGGGGAGGAGAATGCTTTGCTGGATTGTCAAACCCAAGCTGATCAGTATGCAGGCACTGATCATCTTGTCACAAGTCGGCACGGCATGACCCACAGGCCCAGGCAATCCCAGACGGATGGCACATGTACGAGCATGTGCAATTGTGCACAAGTATGTTTAACTTTTTTGTTCCATTGGTGAATTGGCCATTTGGAGGGTGTGGTCGAGAGCCAGGCAACTGCCATTGAGCATATGTGCACGAGTCATGCTCACAGCTTTGCTCGCTGTCCATCACCTGTACGCTCAGCTGCCCCTGGCCCAACGGATCAGCCAGCTGGAGAGCGTGGTGGAGAGCCAGGCAGCTGCCATAGAGGAGCTCCGCAACCAAAAAGGGAGGCGCAGTGCATCCACAAAACACGAGCGCAGCAGCAGCGGTGGCGGGCATAGCAGCAGCGCCACCAGCAGGAGCAGCAGCAGAAGCCGGCGCAGCAGCGGCCCAGCTGAGGTGATCGGGCAGCTAGCTCCAGCGGAGGAGGTGTTGGATAATGAAGAGGGGGGGGCTGTGGGCATCCCCTTCCCGGAGGAGCACCGTTGGATCTGAGGTTTTGTGCCGTTGGAGGTTGTTTGTTGTGTGTGGAGCACGTGGAGCAGTTCTGCAAAGTCGGTTTGGCGGTGGCGGTGTGGTCAGCGTGGAAAAATGGCAGTGGTCAGTGTGGCAGGGGCCCTTTGGCTGCAGCAAGCCACCGCCATTGCTATTGGCCTTGGTGAAGTGCATTGCATTTGGCCTTGTGTGTGCATGCTCCTCTTGTTTTAACCAGTGCAGGCCACGACAGACGGTCAATAAGCTCGTGCAATAAACATGAGGTCCTGTGCTCGAGATGCCTGAATGCTACACCTGTTGATAAAAAATGCTGTTACAGTGCTGGTTTCTTTGGCGGAGGGGAATCACGGCTCATACGAACAAATGATTAGCATTAAACGTGTCTCCTCAAGTGATGTTGGTAAAGGTTGTCTCTGCCTACCTTGATTTCTTTCCCTTCCTGTAAAAACCAAACAAAATGTGTCATGCGGAAGTATGTATGCACCTGAAAAGTTCACTTTCAGGTGAGTTTTCCTTCCTTAATGCATGCAGCCTGACGTAGACTGTGCAGCCTTTTTTCACATGGTCCAAAGAAGCGTCCAAAGAAGCGTCGACAAAAGCGGGAGTGCCTGGGTACATCAAAGTGTGTTTGCAGCACACAAGCGTGCACACAGACACACACACGCACGCGCGCACACACACACACACACACGCACACACACACGCGCGCGCACACACACACACACACACACACACACACACACACACACACGCACGCACACACACGCACACGCACGCACGCTGGAGCCGACTTCTGTGCTTGCTCTTCCTCTTCAAGCTGGTCTGTAGGGCGGGGCCCTGATGAATTCAGGACCGGTGACCTTTCCTTAATGCACGCAGCCAGACCTGGACTACGTAGTTTTTAACACACTCACAAAGAGGGAAGTTCAAACGCAAATTTCCTGGTCGTCACTGACTTGTGCACAAACATACAAGACGTGCCATTGAAAGTGGAAATGCTTCACAAGGCCAGAGCCCTGAAGCAGGTGCTACCAACCATCTTCCATTTATCCACCAGCTTTTCTATTTGATTTGCTCGTGAAGGGAGTCATTGCACTTCAGGAACAAAGGTGTCTCCTGTACCTTAAGAGAAGAAAGGAAGAGAATGACTTATATATCAGAGCACTAGTTGCGTGAAAAGGAAAAACCTTGGGCAGAAGCACTGGCCATCCGTAGGGGTGGATCTCCCACTGGGAGCTGGCAGCCACAGCCTCCACCTAATTCTAAGGTCCGTCACCCAGCCAGCTTCTTTCCTAACAGAGGCGCATCCATTTTGTGAAGGTCAGATACTGTGAAGACACCAGGCCCAAGAGTCAGCTGGAGGCCTCCAAGGAGCAGCACCGCAACGCCTGTCGCAATCTTTCAAGGGCCTCAGCTCAAGTCACCCTCAATACCATTTTGTAGGTGTGGGCGGGGTCATCCACACCCCTCTCACTCAGGAGCCCCTTGAAAAGCTTGGCCTTGACACTCATAAAGCTACCAATCTTGCTCTGAAGCTTCATGCCCATTCTGTCCAGTACGCTTATAAACTTATAGCACCAGACGCGCTCTTGAGGAGACTCCGAGGACTCCTCTCAACTCTCATCACAGAGATCAGGCAAGGGGTACTGCTAGTAACCCTCCTGATCCCCATCGACCTCTTTCTTTTGTTTTCTCTTGATGGAGGGGATACACGGTGTCTCGGCCCTAGGTATCCTCTTGTCCTTAATTGACATCATGTCACCCCATGATGGGGAGTGTTTTCGATGCCTGCGTAGTTTCCTTTTCTGGGTTTCTGGGTTTCCTCTTCTCCCACCCACAAGTAGGTTACAAGAAAGAAAACATAAGAAAAGAAAAATAAAAAACTATGTAGGCAGTGAACACTCCCTACATCAATTAAGGAAAGGGGGCCACATTGGTGCACAGACCGTATGACCCACCCACCACAAAGTTCAGATTGAGAGAAGCACGGCAGGCAGAGAAAGAAGATAGGTCCAGGAACGAGAGGTTACAAGTTACAGGGTATAGGAACAAAAGGCTTCCAATTAAAGCGACTGAATGCTAGCCTGCTCATAAAAGAGGAGAATATGTGAGAAAGGATGCAGTTTGTGTTTGTTTTGGTTCATATATGGTGCTATATAGAAGTTAGCACATGGAAGCTTCCGTAGGGACTTGTCACTGCGAACTGTGCAAACAACTCCAAGGTGCAGAGATTATTATCCACCCAATCCTCCTGGGTGTAAGTGGGACTATTTACACTGCCCATACCTTTGATCAATTCAGAAAATTAGGGATTGACTCACAGAAATCTGAAACACTTGCAAGAAAACTCCATGCCCATTCTGTACAATTTGTGCACAAACTTACCTCTACCAGGCGTGCCATTCAAAATAAAAACACTCATCACAACACTGGTGCCCTGGAGCAGCGAGCTGCCAGAAACCCACCCGATCCACAGTAATTTCCCTCTCATCTTCTGGTGAGGGAGACTCACGGCTCTTCTGAGCCAATGTGTCTTCTTTTCCTTAATTGATGTAGGGAGAGTTTCCTCTGCCTACGTAGTTTTTCTTTTCTTCTCTGGGTTGGACCCCAGCTGTTGTTGGTGCACTCGGGACTTGCCCCTCCTTTAAAGCATTATTTCAGGCTTTAAACTGTTACTATATGTTGATGGACACTTCATCCTCTTTGCTGTTCTGATGTACCGGTGTACAGCATGTATCCAGGACAGTTTTGTTTCTCCTCATCAAGGAAACATGTGCAGGTTATTCCATTCAAGAATGCATTAATTGAACTATGATATTGGTGTAGTGTGCGAAGATGTACCTCTGGATGTACCTCGTCTGTGAACAGGTTTACAGTTTTGACAAATACCTGAACAGGTTTGACAATTGGTACCTGAACAGGTTTGAAAATTACCTCAATTGATAAATTTTAACGCGCTGCAAATTCAGTGGATATTGCACCTGATATCTTGATCAAGCAGACACCCCACACAACGCCTACAATTATTTTAAAATGCTGAAAGGTTTCGCACATCGACAAACGCCTGTAGCTTCAAGAGGACAAGCTTCCGCGCGTGTGCCAGTCCTGCCGCGTCAGCACCAAGCTTTTCGTGGGCGGTGCCATGCGGTGAAGCCAGCAACAAAGGACAGGTTAGAAGTAGACAGGGAGGAGGCAAAGGGCAGGAGGAGGGAGCCTCCTACGCCTAGCACGGCAGACGAAGGGAGTAGTGTTGTTTCCAATGCGCCCGCGAACACGTCCTGGCGCTTTCCTGTGTTCCCGGATGTGGGATCCTACGCATCATCCCTAGTCTCTGGACTGCTGCAGTGGAATGAGCCCCAGGACGCCTCGATTCCGGCAGAACAGGTGTGCGTTTTTCTAGGCGCCTGGAGCAACTTCCTGCAGCGACCTTCACAATCCTGATATACAGTTGTTGGGCACACCTCACACAACTGCACGCCCAGGTTTTGCAAGAAGCTTCCAACAAGGAGAAGGAGTTGCAGGGCAAGGCTGCGCCGGCAGATATTAGTCAGGTGCGCGCGTGGTCAAGGCACGTCACAGACACCCTTGCGGGCGCACACACACACACACACACACACACACACACACACACACACACGAATGCGTGTGCGCGCGCGCGCACACACACACACACACACACACACGCACAGACACGCATGCGCACATACGCGCGCACACACACACACACACGCGCACACACACACACACACACACACACACACACACACACATACACACATACGTGCGCGCTCAGATACTCTCACCCACGCATGCGAACACACACGCGCGCACACATACACTCTTGGCACAATCACACGTGCAACGAATGTAAAGTGCCCGGAGCAATATGTCATTGGTGCACATGCTTGATGAACGTGAAGTGCCGAGTGCAATGTGCCGATTCAAACATATGCCAGCTCATGCAAATAGGGGTTTTTCAAGTGCAACAAGGTATAAGGGCATTGGCTAATTGTTGTTTGTCAAAACAGTGCCCAATAACCAAACTTGCTGCTCCTTTTCAGCCTGCATCAGCCGTTCAACATGTGCCCACGTTTCACACACACACGCACACGCACGCACACACACACACGCGCACACGCACGCACACGCACACACACACACACACTCACACGCGCGCACACACACACACACACACACACACAAACACACACACACACACACACACCAGTTCATGCCCATGTAAGCATGCATGTCCACAACGGTTTGCCATGACGCCCGCACCACACTTGTGCTCTCCCCCAGTTCCTGTCCCCTGTACCTGTGTGGGAGCTGAAGCACATCCGCAAGCTGTCCCACTTGTGCGCTATCTCCTACAAGCTGCCCACGGTCACACAGCGTGCCCTCAAGCGCAAGCATGGCCTGGACCTGGTCATGGCCTCCTGGCTGTGCAGCACAGATGCGAAGGCGCTGCTGGAGGTGAGCTGCATGCTTGTGGGTTAACTGTGTGCACTGCTTTTGTGGGCTGCTCGAGCGCGCGCTGCTTATGTTAGTGGGCTGCTCGGGTACGCTCTGCTTGTAAGCCGCATGTGTTCGTGGGCTGCTCGGATGTGCGATGCTTTGTGGGCTGCCCGTCTGCGCTGCTTGCGTTTGTGGGCTGCCCGCGTGTGCGCTGCTTGTGGGCTGCCCGTGTTAGCGGGCTGCCGTGTGTGCGCTGCTTGTGGGCTGCATGGTTTTATGTGCTGCCTGGGTGTGCACTGCTTGTGGGCTGCTTGTGTGCAACCAGAAAAACTTCTACGTGCTCATGCAAGCATTTGTATGGCATACACTGTTATGTTGGTGCTGCGCTTGTGCTCTGGGTAACTCATGCCCCAAGTGCTGTTCAAGCTCCTCCCGAGCGCTGTTGATGCTCCTCCTCTGAGCAGTTGAGAGCCCTCCAGTGCAGGGCAAGTGTCCATCAAATTAGCTGTCTTTTGTCTTGGCTTTCAATGCTCATACAAATGGGAATCAGCCCCTGGCTGCTCGCACCTTCTGGAGTACGGGGCTCCTCCACCAAGTTCACCAACTCCTCGTCTTGCTCTTAGTGTATGAATCAGTAAGGACACAGTGCACCACCACAGCAGCATCAAGAGCGCATCTTGCTCTTGAACCAAGAGGTATCCTGGAAACAGTACGGACACCATGCATAATGCAGTCTTTCAAACAACAAACTTCAAATCTTCTTTCATAACTTTGCCATTATGAACAGGCAGTCAAACGTCTTGACTGAGGCCTTTTTCCCTTGTAACCCTTGTAACCCTTGTACGGACACCATGCTAGCAGAGGAGAAGTAGTGCCAGGGCATCTTGCAAGGACACCTTGCATGCAAGCAGAGGATGCGCGCCTGCAGCGGCACCACCACCAAGAGCTGCCACACCATATGGGAAGCAGTGCCTGCACACGGAGATGCATTGCACGGTACATGAAACGCATGCATGCTTGTGTGCTTCCTTGTGAGACCCCGTGCCCTCCTCCCCCCCTCCAGTAACACACACACTGTTTATAATATTGTACAGGACTTCACAGAAACGCCTGATGAGCTGGCCGCTGAGGGGGACGGCATGGCCGTGACGCTGTCAGAGATCCGCAGCCACTACAAGCCCCCCGCAGAGGGCAGCAGCAAGAACCCTGCCGCCCCGCCCACCCTCATCCCCACGCTTTCCCCTCCCTCCCTGCTGTCCAACATCGTGCCTGTGCCCAACAACGGGGGCGCCGGTCTCAGCGGCAGCAGCAGCAGCAGCAGCGACAGTGAGGATGGGGATGATGTTCCGTATGCTTCCCCTCGCTCTTCATCCGCTGCCTCCACCTCCTCTTCTTCCTCCTCCTCCTCCTCCTCCTCCTCCCTGGCTCCTGTGTCTCAGCAGCAGCAGCGCAAGTGGCTGTCTCCTGCTGAACTCGTCGCCGCCAAACTCACGGAGGCAGCAGCCGCTGCTTCGGCTGCTGCCGGTGGGCCGCTGGCGGAAGCCGCCAACAGCCTGTACTCAGGCTTCGCATCATCCCTGCCGATGGCACCCCCGCGCGGATGGGGGGGCACAAACAACGCGCAGGGCTCCCTGAGCACAGACAGCAACACCGACAGCAGCAATGGTGGTGGTGCCCCGGGCGTGAGCAAAGCGTTCTCAGATGCAGAGCGCACCAGGCAGCAGAAGCAGCAGCAGCAGGCCGTGCTGCGCGCAGCAGCTGAGATGGCTGTCAACGCAGCCAGGTCCCCGCCCCCACCCTCAACCCAGCAGCAGCAGCAGCAGCAAGGCAGCAGAGCCGCTGCAAACACCAACAACGCTGCCAGCAGTGTTGCGCCTAAAACGCCATGGGCGCTTCCAACTCCCCCCAACTGGCCCACCACTTCTTCCAGCGCCTCTTCCGCGCCCGCTGGTGCAGCAGCTGCAGAGGAAGGGCGCGTGATGTGCCCCTCTGAGTGGTTTGTGTGCGACGATGTGGCAAACCACACGCGCATCTTTGTCATTCAGGTGTGTGTGTGTGTGTGTGTGTGCACGTGTGCGTGTGCGTGCATGTGTGTTTGTGTTTGCAGCCGCACCAGGAACAAGGGAAACGTCTCAAAAGAGTCACACAGTGGAGCTGCACTCCTTCGTCACAATGGTGATTCTGTGTCTATCTCAGTGGCTTCAGTGTGATATGCACCGGGTCATGCAATGAAATTGGTTATCCGATTCATGCATTCATTTGTGATTTAATGACATGATATTGGTGGTGTGATTTATGAGATGATGATGATTTGGATGCCTGTATGGGGATACACGCGTCTTCAATCGTTCAAGAATAAGGTGCTTTCATGAATATGGGGTTCATTCAAGCCTCCATGCTTTCTTTTCTCAAGGAAGAGTCTGCCACCCTTGCATGCTCCTTTATCTTGCGCAGAACCTGTGGGTAATTTAGTTGTGCTAGCGTATCTGAACTTGAAGCTGGTCAAGCAAGTACTCACTATTTCTGTGAGCATGTCACTCCTATCAAGAGCTCTGCAAGGGATTCCTTGCATGATGTGCATTTTCCACAAAGCAACACTGCAAGGCATGCCTTCCACTAGTGCACCTGAATTTAAAGCAGGCCAAGCAAGTGCTCTGTTTTACAGCAAGCATGTCACTTACACCAAGCGCCCTGCAAGAGATTTTGTTGTCATGTGCGTTTTCCATCAAGCATAACTGCAAGACATGCCTTCCACTAGTGCCATTTTATTCATGGAGGTGAGGCAGCTGGCGCAAGTGTATAGATGAGCACTCGAGCACCACGATGAGGTGCAGCTGGGCAGGTTCCAACCCAGGGGGCATTATCTGCAAAACAAACACTCGGTATACAAACGGTGATTTGGAAACAATAAAGAGAGGCAGCTAGATGAGGAGATGCCCAAGGAAGTAGCTGGACAAAGATGTGCCCCAGGAGGTAGCTGGATGAAGAGGTGCCCCAGGAGGTAGCCACTGCATAGCCTGCATATTTCCCTCCTCGCGTGTTGTTTTGCAGGGCTCTGACACGCTCGACCATTGGAAGCTGAACGTCACGTTTGACCCTGTCGTCTTTGAGGACCCTTCTCTGGGGGTGAAGGTGAGTGCGTTCCTATTTGCCTGCTTTTCTTTCTGCCTGTTTCATGGTTCACTCTAGGTCCAGGACGTGAGCCTTTCCTGCAGGCATGCTCCAAGTGCAGGTTTCAAAAATGTTGGCAGCGAGGAGCAAAGCGCTGCCTTCCATGCTTTTGTCCGGGCATCCTCTTGTCCCCCTATGACGCTTTGCTGCACCTGCTTGTTGAGTTTGCAACCATTACAGGCCTGCTTGACCGTACTTGCATGCTAGGTTTGGAGGCACCTGTGCGTCTGCTAAAAGCGTCTGAACATGCCACTCAGAAATGATACTTCAGTAAAGAAATGGAGGCGCACTGCCATCAAGCACCTCGCTCATGAAGGCCAGATGAAATCATGACGTCCACACTCGGTCACCCTTGTGGTGTGGCTATCATTGGCCATGCAGGTGCAAATCCTTGTGCGACAATCATGTGACAATTCTTGGCCATGCAGGTGCACAGGGGCGTGTATGAGGCTGCGCAGGCGCTGTACAAGCGCTTCCTGCCGCTGGTGTACGAGGCCATCGACTCCTCCCCATGCACAAAGATCTGCTTCACGGTGCGTTTCTGGGGCACTGGCGGATTTGCATTGCACAGAGTGGGCGTGCGAGCAGGTGTACGACACCCCTTTAACACAGGGTGATTGCCTTCCGCCGAGGTCAACAGATGATGCACATAAGACTGTCAAGTAGTCACGCAATGCACATGGAGGGAAGGTTCAGACCGAGAGGTTGTTCAGATGGACATGATCGCCCAAGTACATAATCACACATGCACACAAACTTGTGCACCCCAAACCCACCACACAGTGGCAGGGCCACAGCGTGCGTGGCTGCTTGGGCAACATGATTGGGAAGAACTTCAAATGCACACACATGCACGCGCATAGACACGCATATACACACGCACGCACGCACGCGCACATACACACGCACACATACACACATACTCACACAATTATACGATTGCAAGGCCACAGTTGTTTTGGCCCCCTGGGCAACATAATTGGGTATAAGTACACAATAACACATACATTCGTACACACACACACACACATGCAGGGCCACAGTGTGGGTGGCTCCCTGGGCACTCTGCTGGCCCTCATGTTCCGCCACCGCGGCGTCCTGCCCTTGGACCGCCTGGCTACGCTGTACACGTTCGGCGCCCCTGCAGTGTTCTGCGAGTGCAGCAGCACCAGCGAGGGCTGCTGCGAGGAGGCTGCTGCTACGGAGGCTGCTTCTCCAAAGCCGCCACTGCCGGCAGAGTCGCGAGACCAGGTGAGGTTAGCAGGGGTGTTCCTGCTGCTGTTGCTGCTGATAGTAAGAGCTGGTGTGGGTGCACAGGGTTGCTTCTGTTGCTATTGCTGCTGCTGCTGTCGCTGCTGCTGCTGCTGCTGCTTACAAATGAGGAGGAGGAGGAAGGCACGGGCGCCCTCTCCTCTTGGTTTCCAATGTCAAACCATCCTTTCTGGCCCATACCTGCTCAAAGAGCGAGGTGGGTTTGTCCATTCTTTGTTTGAACATGCATTCCATGTGCTTGCCAAGTGTACATGTACTTGCATGGCTTGTATGCTCTACATACCAGCCCCCCAACAAGCGGATGCGTGTGCAAAACTCGATTGCCTCTGAACCTGAAAGTATGATCGAATGCACATCAGAAGCCCTGCTGCTTTGGGGAGTCCTGCAGACACACTGCATGTTTAAGACGCTGATGGTTCAGAGCATGCGGCACCTCAAAGCTGGAATTGGAAACAAGAAGCCGTTGCTTCCCTCTCTCCCCATTTGCCAGAGCAGCCACGATACACACACATGCAACTGCAAAAAATGCTACCCCCCTCCTTGCCTTAAGCACCAATCACTTGCGTTCATTGGTTGATTGGTTTGCTGCAGGCGCTCAATATTGCAAGGAGCCACATCTCTGACCAGTCCAACCAACAACTTGGTACCAGCCAATCAGACAGGCTGCGGACGAGTAGAGAGGGTGGCACGCCGGGGGATAGCTGCTGTGGGGAATGCTCTTGCGATGAGAGGTGAGTCCACACTCGTGTGCATATGTGTGTTAATTGCTTAGAATATGCATGCATGTACACACACGCATGTCCTACAGGTTCATGGGGAGCTCTGCAATCTTATGATTCTCCCATTCTCCCAGCAATTGAAAGGTGTGACCAGGCAAGATGGTTGATTCCCTGCATTGCCTCTGACTTATGTAAACACACACTTATGTAAACACACACTTGTGCATGCAGTGGTGACAGTAAGGGCGTGCTGGCAATGCTGGGCCTACCCAACAGCCTTGTACGCAACGTCATCATGAGCAGGGACATCGTGCCACGTGCTTTCGCATGTGACTACTCGCTGGTGGGTGGGCATGCATGCATGCATGCACATATACACTATCATGCATGATTTATGCCAGGATGATGTGCGAAGGTGGAAACAGGTGGGAGTGAGGGAGAAGAGGTAGTTGTAGGTGTGAGGCAGTTTTTGCTGTTTTATAAACTGGTGTCAAGCGTCTCTGAAGCTGGTGGCGGGCCTCCCTGGAATCCTTCTTACCTGTGCATTCCCGCCTCTGCATGGTTGCCTCTACCAGTTATGCTGATGCTGTTGCCTCGAAAGCCTGCGTGCCGAGGCTGGTCATGGATCTCCGCGTGGTGCCATGAGTAAGGCCTCTGCAGGAATAGAATTGATTGATATTGACTGCTGCAATGGCTACCTTGCCCTACTGGTTCTACACCTCAGACCTGTTGTTACAATGTGCAAAGTGGCAGCATGTTCCAGGCCACCACCATTATAAACCACCATTATAAACCATGCTGCTGCTGTTCACAACCGCAGCGCACGCATGGGCTGCGTTGGTGACACACACCGCTGCTGTAAAAGTGCTGCATGCGCACCAACTGCGCTGCTGCTGTAGAAGCACCCAGCATGCACCGGCCGCACTGGAAACCACTCTGCTGCTGAGAGTAGCACCGCGTGCGCATCGATGCGAGCACACTGCTGCTGTAGAGACACGACGCATGCACCAGCCATACTTGAAACCACTCTGTTGCTTTGAGGTGTACCTCACAGACATGCAGCTGCTGCCTTCAGGGCTGGCTTCTTAGTGCCTCTGCCAGATGCACAGATTACTAGCTTAGCTACCACATGCGCCTGCCTTTCTGTTGTACTGGTGGCAGACATCCTCAAAAGCTGAGGCACCTCTTTCGAGCCACCTTGTGCCCTTGTCCACACACCACCTTGCAACCTTGAAACCCTGCAGGTGGCGGACATCCTCAAAGGCTGGGGCCCATCTTTCAAGGACCATGGCTGCCTTGCGAGGGAGGGCCGCAAGCACCTGTACTACTTCATAGGTGAGCGGGAGCAGGGGTGTGCATGCGCGCATTCGGTTACGCGTGCGTGCGTGCGTGCGTGCCTGTGTGTGCATGCCTGTGTGTATTAGTTGTATGTCTGTGCATGCATGTTTGCCACTGATATATCTCTGACATGCGTGCAGCCCTGTATCCAAACCCCTCCCTGTAGTATCCTAACCTCTTCCTCCTAGGCCTCACAAGAACAGCCGAGGCTGCATGCATGTGACACACATTGGACGTTGCAAGTTCTCATGAGGATGGAGTTGGGATGGGATTGCAAGGCTGCATGGCTTATCAAGCTGCTGATGCGTGCGTGTTCAAGCCGCATGATGGTTAGGTGAAGCGGCATTTATTTCACATGGGTTATGCCTCTCATAAGTTCGGGATTACAATGATGCTGATGTGTGTTTCAGACAACATGATGGTGTGGTGAACAACACCCATTTGCATGAATTGCGTCTGTCTTAAGGTTGGAGCGCAATGATGTTGATGTGTGTTTTAGGCCACGTATCAGTGCCAGATCAGACATTGGATCTCCCGGAGAGGTGGGATTTTAATCAGGCTGCAAGTCGACCATGTTGCTGATGCGTATGCGTTTCAGGGCATATGATGGTGCTGCAGCCGGACGGAGGCTTCCACTGGTTTGTGAGCAACAACGAACCGGACCACCCCATGCTGCCCCCGGGCCCCAACATGTTGCTCGTGGGCAATCCTATGCCCCGAAACCCCCAGCAAAATCAGAAAGGCCCCAAGCAAAATCAGGAGGGCCCCAGCACCATGTCGCCCGTGGGCAATCCTACGCCCCATGCCCCCCAGCAAAACCAAAAGGCCAACAAGCCAAGCAGCAGCAGCAGCAAGGGTAGCATGCAGGATGGTACCAACTTACAAAGGGTGAGCAACAACGCTGGCAGCAGCAACAGCACCAACAGCAGCAGCAGCAGCAGCAGCAGCAGCAAAGATGGTGGTGTGCAAGAGGCCAACGCAGCGAGGCACACGGGTATGAAGAGCCAAGGCAGCAGTGCAAGTGCTGAGCGTGCAGGTGCGAGTAGCAACAGCAAGAGGGGTGAGAGCCCCAACCCCAGCCCCAACGCCAGCAGGAGTGGGAGCCCCAGGAGCAGCAGGAGCAGCAGTCCCAGTAACATGCTTCCTGGCTTCTCTATGCCTCAGTTGCCGCTGCCACCCTTGCCCTCATTATCCCTCCCCACCTCCAACAGCCCCTCCATACCCGCACCAGCTGTGGCCCCCATGGCGGTGAGTGAGCATGCGTATGTTCTTTGCGTGTGTGTGTCTGTGTGAGTGTTGTGTGTGCGTGTGTGTGTGCGCGCATGTGTGCATGTGTGTGCGCGTGCGAGTGTGTGCGTCCCTGTGGTACTTGTGTAGGTGTTTGCCGCCTTTGCACTCTCATATGTTTGTAGCTTTGTTGCTTGCATGCAGGTGGCTGAGCAGAAGCGCGTGCAGCAGCTGCAACAAGTGCCTGTGCGCACCCACACAGACGCAGTGAACGCGCTGATGGACAACCCCCACCCCCTGGTAGGTGTGGTGCAGGCAAGATCATGTGCTGCCGCTGTTGAGCGCTGCCCGCAGGCCCTAAGAGGCGTGCAGCTGTGCAAGCATTCCTGTGGCACATAAAAGCGTGCGCTCAAGCGAACAATCATGTGCCCTCAAGCAAGCGATCACACTCTCGCATGCAGATGCTTCATTGTGTAGACCAGCTGTACATACCTGCACTCAATACTCAAATGCCCCCCTCCCCCAACACACACATGTGCATAAGTGCACACATACGTTGCACTTTTGCCTCAGAACACATCTGCACGCCTCGACGCACTCGTGCTCCTGTTTACTAGGAGATTAAAAAAGCACGCTTCCTTGCACACCACCCGTGCACGTGTGCTCCATTGCACACACTGACATGCATTTTCGCGACCTTGCGGTTCTGTTCAAAATGTACTTGCGCAGGACATCTTGGCTGACCCTGGTGCCTACCTGTCCTCTGGCTCCATCTCTCGCTACCACAACCCAGACAACTACACCGCTGCGCTGGGCCGCCTTATCTTCCTCAAGCGCAAGAACGAGGGCAAGTTCCCAAACTGGCTGTTCAAGGTATGTGAGCTACATTGCTCAAGGTATAAAGTAGCTACACGACCAGTTCGAATGGTTCCCTCAAAAAATTAATTCAAAAATTCGATTCTAGTTCGAACGGGGGGCCCGGAATTAATATTTCAATTCGAATGGGTTCGATTGGCTGATGCGCATTTTTGCTCCCTGAGAAGAACACACCTCACCATCAGCATTTAACCTTGAGCAATCCACAAGCTGTTGCTGTCAAACAGTGCTAAACACAATGCACGCAACATCAACCAAGCTGTCACCTGGAGGGCGCCCCACTGGGTTCTTCTGCTTTGCTGGTTGCCTCTTCTTGGATACCTGGGCCCTGGCAAGCCCCGCTTGGTCCGCTAAGAGGCGCTGAGCGGGGGGTACAGGCTTAAGCCACCTAGCTAAGGGGTTAGAGCTCGAGCTGGGGGCCTGGGAGGCCATTTTCAGCACTTGCCGCTTTCAGCCCAAAAATTAATTGATTTTCAATTCGAATGGAGTTTGAACGCCTGAATTAACAACTTTTTCAAACTGGTCGTGAAGCTACGGTATACTGGTTAAATTCAAAGTGCATGTCCTGGGTTCAAGGTAGGCTTGTTTCTCGAGCGCAGGCACAAGCACAGGAGCAAGTTCCCACACTGGTTTTTAAAGATGCGTGCGTGCCTGTTGCATGTGCATGCGAGTTTGTGTTTCATGGTGTGCTTGCCTGCCATCCTCCTGACGCGCCAGCATGCAGATAGGTGTGCCCCAGCTGTGAAGGTGAGTGTAAGTGTGGGGGCATGACGCGTGTTTTGATGCTCCCTTTTTTGGTTGGGGTGGGAGCAGATGGACGCCATTCTCATTGTCCAAGCCCATAGGATCCAAGCCCATGTTGGGACCCAAGCGAGCAAGAAGGAGGAACCTGGCTTGATTGCTGTTTTGCTGCAGCTTGTTCTGGTTTCAAAGAATGTGCTTCCACTGGTGGTGTTTGGCCCTCTCTGGATGTGCGTGCACGTGGCTCTTGCCTAAAGGGTATTTACCTTGCTCCATCACAGCTGCACTTGGTGGCTTCACAAACACGTCTTCAAGGTGCTGCTGTAGGCATTTTTGGGCGGCTGGGGAACTTGAAAGCCTGCCACTTACCTTTTTTTTAAACCAAAGCTGCGTCGCACTCACACAGGACTGGCTCTCCTTTCAACCATCATCCATGCTGCTGAAAGGTGGAGTTAACATGGGTGGGTATATATAAGTCACTTGCGACACAAATTCCTTCACTTCTTTTCACACACACACACACACACACATACACATACACAGGCCTACAGCCGCATGCTGCGCATGGAGGCTGAGCTGAAGGCGCGCAGCAGGGGGGGTCGTGCAAAGGACATGCTCGAGCAGCAGCACCCCTACGTGTCAGCCTGGGATGGCACTGAGATGGATATTGAGAACCATGAGGCAGCAGCGCGCAGGCCCCTGGAAGTGCACCATTGGTGAGGGCCTAGCGCTCATTGGTTGATGGTGGTGGCGAGCACTTGATTGGGTTGGCCTGATGGTGGTGGCGAGCACAAGCAATTGGGTTGGCCTGATGGTGGTGGCGAGCACAAGCGATTGGGTTGGCCGACGAGGATGGGCACTGAATGCTTTTCGAGGACGACTCCACGGCTGAGGCATGAGGAGGATCTCAAAGGATCTCAAAGCTGGGGAGGGCCTTTAGAAAAAAGGGCCATGAGTGGAAAGGGGGCATGGTCGTCCTCATCCGCGAGGAGGGTCCTTGGTAGTGAAGGGGGGCAGAAAGAGGGATGGTTACATAGAGATAGAGACAGGTATGGGCCACAGGCTGGCCTTGCAGCTGTGCTTGTGGGCCCTCATCTGTGAGGACAAGAGCATTGTCTAGGCATTTGGGCTGTGTGTAGGGCCCTCGCAAGCATGCGCAGGCGCTGCTGGTGGGCACTCACCTGCATGGCCAAAAGCCATGTGTATGTATGTATTAATGCCTCGGAGGTCAGGAGGGCATCAGACTTTGGATGGAGCTTAGCCTGCAAAGGAGCTCCTCTGCGCATTCAGCTCAACTGTTGTTAATAACAATGAAGAAACAAACAAGCAAGGTTGCCGTGCGCTGTGTTGGGATGCATGCAGGGGCCCTCGTGTGAGGGTTGCCAGCCGCTGCTGGTGAGGCCCCTGCATCAGTGCACGCAACTGCTGCTGGGCCCGCACAGTGCACACCCTCATCCTAGCTTGTGTCAACCTCTGTATATGCATTCATTGTGTTAGCTTGCGTCAGCCTCTGTTTGCATGCACTTTTCTTTTAGCTTTTCAACCACTGTGTGCTTGCATGCGTCCATGTCAAGCATTGGTGACGGGGGTGGAAAGGCAGTGTACTGAAGCAATTGGGAGTGTTACTTGAGAGCATTTTTTGCGTGTGCCTTGATGGTGAATTTGGTGAGCATGAAAAAGTGCTGTGCTCATTGATGCAGACTCATACATAGAGTGGTGTGCTCATACATTGAAAGGGTGCTGCGCTCATTGATGCTGACAAGCACAGGACTTCAAGCTGCGTTGCTGCAGGGTATGCTGTATTGTGCAAAACGTGCCCCTGCAACCCAGAGCTCGATGGTCCTCCTCATGCTGTCTGTTGCAGGCCAGATGTCAGATGTTGAATGCAGTGAGATGTTATGAGTCGCTTGTCAGATGAATCACACGTCAGATGTGTTAGAGATGTCACGAGTGTGAGCTAGGTTCAGTGAGCTTTTCAGTCTACAGAAAGGAGACGCCTGTTTTCTTGAGCGCATCTGCGCTCTGGTCAAGGGCCATTTCGAAGGCAGGCACAAAGTGAGAGGAGAGCGTGTTTCTTGTGTACTTGATTCTTGACAGAGAGCTCGGCAGTTTTTGGTGAAGCAGTGTTCGTTCTCATTAGTCGTATTGTTGAACAGAGTTCGCAATGTCAGATCAGGTTGAAACAGGGTGCCAGTGCCCAGATTCCAGGTGGATTGCTTTGAGCACAAACATGAATGCCAGTGGATCCCAAGTGCTCTAAATAGAGAGGGCAGCTGCCATTGCACGCTCTAAGCAATGCACGCAATGATGCTCAGAGGGGTTGATGCGTGCTTTGTATACTACGCTTGTACCATTGACCATTGTACTTGTGTATGACTGCAGTTTTTTGTTTGTCTTGTCCCCTGCCTGCTTGTAAGGTGGCGTTGCCTTGTCCTTGGCTTTCTGTAATTCTCTTTGCAGAGTGCATAGCAACTGTACAGGCTTGCAGCCCCCCATTGATTTATAAAACAGTCAGCACAACGGCTTCGCTCCTTACACAACTCATTTGTTGGGGGGGGGTGAATGTTTCATTCCATATTTTTGTGTTTGCTATGCGTAACTAGCGCTCATTATTGTTTTTTTCCTCATCCGCAGCAACCTGCACCTTACTGTCAAACTGTCAAATATGCTTTGTAGAATCCCTCCATGCTGAGGCTTGAGGACCTTCCTTTTCTTTCCTTCTGTGATGAGTAATTTTAGCAGTTCAACATGCACTGGAGCGTGCACTTGTAGTACAGGAATGAATCAGGATAAAAATTTTACAGCTGTTACTTTCAGGAAGGCTACAAATTGTTTCAGTTACAATGGGGTTTCAGTTAAGATGAGTTACAATGGGGTTTGACCTTCAGCCAGGTAGTTTGGCTGCTCGGCCTGCTCAACTGTTCCAACTGCACAAAAAATATCCATGAGACCGGAAATAAAACGATAGGTCTCATTAGTTTGCGTCTGCAAGATCTGCAATTGTTTAACCTAAAACATATCCATGTGTGATTTCGAAGACTTTGGAACGCCAATCCCAGATTTAGATTTACACGAGGGGACCTTCAGCCAGACTGTTCGGCTGATCTGCCTGTCACTGGTCCTCGCCAGTCAACATAATGTCCACAAGCTCAGAAACAAACGAAAAAAGCTTGTTGTTGTGTTGCAGGAGGAAATCATGCACAGCCTGGACACTGGTTACAATGGTTACAATGGGGGGTGACCTTCAGCCAGGTCGTTTGGCTGATCGGCTTGTGGCTGGTCTCTGCCAGCCAAAAATAAATCCATAAGCTCAGACACAAAAAAGAAAAGCTTTGCGTTTCGCTGATGAAGGAACTGATAAACAAATTGAGAGCTCTCTTGATGTAGTAAAAAAGGTTGCGTCTCAAGGATATCCTGGAAGTAAGGTTCAAAAAGCACTTGATACTTGCGGCGCAGAGAACAAACGTGTTCATCAGTACAGTTAAAAAGGACATGTGCTTCATCTTGAGTTTGGTCTGGACCCTCTATAACCAAAAACATGCGGTTCGTTTCAAAAGGTCCACTAACCCACTCTGCCCTCTCACAGGCTGTCATCAATTAGACAGCGCACTCCACATGCTTTCAGGCTGCCAAAATCATATTATCTCCAGCATGAAAACTGAACGCCACAATGTTGCAGGAAGAAAAATCATCAAAGCTCTTAGCAAAAGCCCTTGGGGAGCAGGCTTGGTTAACATAAACATAGGGAGTGGTGATAGGTTGGCGCAGCACAACCTTCAAATCCCTGCACATGCATCAAACAGAATTATACCCCCTTACCTCTTTCCAAGAATTTTTTCTAAGAGATCTAGACTCACCTCCAGCCGTCCTGATGCTATACTGATAACTCCCTATAAAGCCAAACCCACTCCTTCTTCTCCTTCTACCTCCTGCTCACACCATCATGTGTTACGCAGCAGACACAACCCCACACTGAGGACCTCAACCGCCAACCGCGTGAGGCAACCCCACCAACTGAATGTAAACCAGCGGCATGTGCACTTGATTGAAATCAAGTACTGTGAAGACACGAGGCCTGGACAGCAGTTGGAGGCGGCACAGCGGCAGCATGCAGACCTCTGCAAACTCATTAATGCAAAAGTTGTGACTCTCCACACCATCCTTTTGGGTGTTGGTGGGACCTGCTACACTGAGCACACCCTTAACCAGTTTAAACAACTGGGACTTGACCACCAACGCGCCAATAAACTTGCTCGCAAACTTCATGCCCATTCTGTCATGTATGCCAACAAGCTTGTTACCACTAGGCGTGCTATTGAAAACAAGAATACTTCTTGCAGCCAGGTTATGGAGCCGGGTGCTTCCAATAACCCTCCAGATCCCCATTAGGGTCTTCTTTTTGTAGCTTCGTGGTGGAGGGGACTCACGGCTCTTCTGAGCCAATGTGTCTCCTTTTCCTTAATTGATGTAGGGAGAGTTTCCTCTGCCTACGTAGTTTTTCTTTTCTTTTCTTGAGTTTGGTTGCAAGGACACCTGTCACACACAGAGGCACCATCATCCTGCCAAACAGCCGATTCAACTTTCAAAGTATGAGCACGAAGCCGGAACCTGCTCACATTACGCACAACTTGTTTAGGCAAATCCAAAAAAAGATACCAAGGCAGGGGTGCATACTAGTAGGTTTGGCGAGCGTTGCAAGCAAAAGGAGTAGCAAACCAAGCTTGGTAAGTAGCTAGTCTATTGTTGTTTCCCCTTGGATCCACTGACTCAGCTTCTCTCCAAACTCCTTGCAATCTGTACCTCAAGTCTGCACTAAAATCATTCATGGAAATGGCACCTCCTGACCTCACAGCCTGCTCAAAAATTTCAGAACCACGCAAACCTTGGAAGGCTTGAAATAACTGCCAGTGCGCTGTCCAGCACTTGTCAACCTTAGGTTGTAACTTCAAATTGGCTTGCATAACACAGCGTAAAGTACTACTATTTGTACCAAGCACTGTTGTACAGCTTGACTGCAGCTCTAAACCAATAGTACTGCAGTGGTTGATGCCCACATTCTCTCAAAACAGCCCAGTTAGTGGTAGTTCGCTTCACACCCAAGGTACCTTTCAAGAAATTCAGATGCAAAGTTTGCAGAGCACTAGAGAACTTTTTGCCTGCATGCATGAAACCTGTACCCCACACCTGACTCGCATACATACCAGCTGGAATAACATACATCTTTGCAAGCCACAAGGAAGCATGCGGCCTATCTGCAAGTGTGTGCTCACGTACAAAACTACGAATCCTATAAGCAAATGCAAGCATAGCACAAGCTGCATTTTCTGCCGATTTAGCCATGTTCAAGGTCCTGTAAAACATCATGCCAAGATATTTAAACGAGTCCTTATGAGCAAGAGTGTCACTGCCAATCGTAAAAACAGGGAGATTATTTCCTATTGAGTTGAAGTGCACAACCTCTGACTTTAAGGTGTTGATAACGAGAAGCTTCTTCCTAGCATATACATTCAGCCTGCTTAACATGGTTTGAAGAGCACCTGGCTCATTGGAAAGCAATGTGAGATCATCAGCATACAACATGTGGGTCACACGAACATTCTCTGTGCCAGTTACTGCCCCTCTCACATCCTCAGCAATCAAGTCAACATCATTGATGTAAAGTGAGAAAAGGAGAGGAGAAAGAGGACACCCTTGCTTAACACCTCGCATAGGATGCACACGTGCAGTTTTTGCACCATCCTTCAAAACATACTCATCAGCAGCATACATGTCTTGGATAATCGACAGCAAAGAAGTGGGAATGCTGATGCGGCGGAGGTGTTGCCAGAGAGCCTCCCTAGGAATTGTGTCGTAGGCTTGTTTGAAATTTATGAATGCCACATGCAACCTACTCGAGTTGTTTGGTCGCAAAGTGCGTGCAGCATGCTGCAGATGGCGAAGAATAAACAAAGGCTGAAGTGTATTACGGCCAGGATAGAAGCCAAACTGAGTATCTGGTATTTTGTTAGCCTCCTGGCACCAGTCAGTCAGTAAAGCACGTACAACATTGGCATACATCCTATACATAGTGCCACTCACTGCCAACATGCGATAGCTGTTCGGGTTAAGCAGGGGCCCTTGTTTATACAGTGGGCTTAATTTTGCATGCTTCCAACAAGCAGGGATACGTGCCTTGTCATGGAGCAACTTGAAAAGCTTAGCCACGAAGGGCTCCAAAACATTGACACTCTCTGTACCTCGCCCATTGAGTTTGGGCCGCAAGACAACAGCGCCTTTAATAAAAGGTGCAGCAATGACATCAAAACCAGAAGATGCACTCCCATTCATTTTCTTAATTTGATCCGCAACCAGACTGCGCATAGTATCCAAGCTCGGTGTAGATACAGACTCAGGCTCAGGGATCCAATCAGCACGGGCACCTTGCTGCAACAATACTTCAGGAGGAGGGTGATTACGTCCTAATGGCACTGCAATTTCCCTAGCTGAAAGACCTTGGCGCCCATGAAGGGGACGCTGTGGTTGATGATGTGTAGCAGGACGAAAATGCTCATTCAAATATACAACCCAGGCTGGTTCAGCCAAGGGTGTTATTTGCGCCCGCTTGGGTTGCCTCAGCATGGCATGCAACTCAGGGTTTTTACTGTAAAGCCTACCCAGGAATTCAGCCTTCTGATGTTTAGTGTAAGCACGTTTTGCTCACCTAGCAGTAGCACGGAATTGTTTGTGAGCAAACTTGCAAGCATGCTCAGCTTGGCCGCTTTGCACAGCCTCCCTAAAAACCTTCCTTTTCTGTTTACACACAGCATCAAACCAAGGAGGATAGCGAGAACAATACGACTAGCACGTAGAGGTGCACAGACGCTGATGTTTTTAGACATGCCAACTCTATAATCTGTCGCAGCATGCACAATCATAGAGCGCAGGAAAAAGCAAGCCTTCTCATGATCACCTTCATCAACTGCCTGTTCAAATTGCTCCTGAATTTCTTTGTTATTGGCAAGGACTTCAGCATATTCTTTAGCACGCTCAGGGTTCCATTTCAGAACCATTTTACTCCCGCATCCTCCTCTACATACATGAGGAGGTTGCAAGTTCCAATCAGTGCCTTCACTTCCCGCATCATTTACTCGAAAATTCATACACAGGACACAGTGATCACTCATGTGCTTGACAGGAAAACTGTGAACACTCTCGGCAGCCTGATAAACTCTGCCGGACATCAGCACATGATCGGGCCTACTTGCAACTTTCTGACCAATGGATCCAACAAAAGTAGGCTGACCATCATCTCCTTGTACCCTGCCCGTGCCTATTATACATTCAGCAGCGCTGGCAAAATCTATAAGCAGCCTGCCAGCAGTGTTGATACTGGCACACTTACATCGACGGGCATTTAGAAGGGCAGGGTACGCAGTGAGGAGGCCACCATGAGCATCAGAGACTTCACTCAATCCACCAATTTTCGCGTTGTAGTCCCCGCACAATAGGAAATGCGGGGCTACCTGGGCAGCACACGAAAACTCATCAAACAAGGTAGAGAAAGAGTTAGTAACATCATCACGCGAAAATTGCCTGGACACTGACATGTTGTAACTAAAGTTGATCCATCGAAAAATCACCAGAGAAACAATTAAACAGGTAAGCATGCTTTCTCCTCAAAGCACAAATGTCTGTGTCTCTGCACACCAAAGAAGCATGAGCCTCATCTTGAATCTCATCACAAGAACAGCGATCACACAAGAGCGTTCAAGGACATGAGCAATGACTCCTCACCCCAGCAGAAGCAGTACCACACACACTATGGGCCCATGGTAATAGAGAAGTGGGCCCTGCCTTTCTTCAAGAAACTGGCTTTCAGCCAGTAACCCATACTCCCCCTTCAACTACCCCACCAACCCTTACCCTCCCAGAAATCTACAGATCAAGGGTGGCGTGTATCTACAATACGGACGGCAAATGCGTCGGGATGATCACTCCTGATCGCTTTGATGTCCTCTACAAAGCATTCCACAGAGCCAAAGCACTCGGCTTACACAGTAGATTTAGATGTAGATGTAGATTTACACGGGGGGACCTCCAGCCAGACTGTTCGGCTGATCGGCCTGTGACTGGTCCTCGCCAGTCAACATAATGTCCATAAGCTCAGAAACAAATGAAACAAGCTTGTTGTTGTGTTGCAAGAGGAAATCAGAAGCATCCTGGACACTGGCTTGTTGTAAAAATGGTTGCTCCATTGAAAAATCACCAGAGAAACAGTTGAACAGGTAAGCGTACTTTCTTCTCAAAGCACAAACATCTGCGTCTCTGCACACCAAAAGGGCATGAGCCTCATCTTATACAGTAGAATCTGCCCTCCACCAGCAAGCTTTGCATCTGAACTAATAGGACTCCCAGCCCGCTAGATTAAATTGGAGAACAAATACCCGAGCAAAAGGATTAAAAACTCCTTTTCACGGACACTTCCAACTTACATTGCAACACAACAACAAGCTTGTTTCATTTGTTTCCGAGCTTATGGACATTATGTTGACTGGCGAGGACCAGTCACAGGCCGATCAGCCGAACAGTCTGGCTGAAGGTCCCCCCGTGTAAATCTAAACCTAAATCTAAATCAGCATTCCGAGCCGCTGTCTCCACCTTAAGTGTGTTGCCCTTCCGAGCGTAGGCCAGAGACATCCCAAATTGCCTATGCCCCCCTTTCTTTGTGCGCTCCTGTGGTAAAACATTGGTTTTGCATCCTGTGGACATACCCCTTTTCTTCGGTTTCCTCATTTACAGTTTCCGCCTCCATGTGCTGGAATGTACCAGCACCAGGCCTATTAGTCGTTGTGGCTAACGGTCCATTCTATAAATCTGTAAATTTGTAAATCTCCACCTTCAGTGTGTGTGTGTGTGTGTGCCCTAAGTCTGAAACGGCTAACATTCCTCATGACATGTTGAGACAAATCCAAATACATGTGCCTTCGTAAACGGGCAGGGGCACGCACATTGTGATCAAAAGGCACTGCAAAAAGAGACTGATAAGTGTTGCAGGCCTTGAAGAGCATCTAAAACTAGGGCAGTCCAGCAGGAAGGCTTACGTGAACAGAGCTGAACTGGCAGGCATTCTTGTAGCACTCCAACAAGGGTACGCTGACATAGCCTCTGATAGTGCATCCTGCCTTTCTCAGATCTCTTCCCTTCCCTTAACCCATTGCGCATGAGGACCAACCTCCAAGCGGAGCTTTCCTGAAAGTCCTCACATGGACGCAGCGGGGTATGTAAATCTGCATCTTTGAAATCCATGCGGAGCTCATCCAGGCCATTCTAAATTTGTTAGAGCACTCCCTGCACCCTGTTAATTTTTACAAAATTAAAGCCCATTCTGGCATGATTGGCGTTGAAGGAGCTGACGCATGCGCACGCACTGCAGCACTCACGAACACCATGGACATTGCGCTCCCAGATGCCAGGGATCCCTTCTACAACTTTTACTGGCTTTCCTTGAAGTCCTCACATGGACGCAACGGTGAACCACATCACTCCCGCACTGCTCCAACTCACTACCTCACCAACCTGGCTGACAAGCTTAAAACACACATGCTCAAAAGGCATTAGCGCAGCTCTGCTGACACTTCAGGCTACTGTTACAATAGCTGGCAGAGGCTAAACAACAACATACGGCCCACTCCCCAAAACACCACTGTCAGTTCACAAGCTCATAACCCACCCTCTCAACTTGCCAACAAGGAAATCAGGAACACTTTTTAAAATAATAATAATAAGATCAATTTTAGACATCAAAATATTGTGTTAAAATACCGTACAGGAACAATTTACACTGAAAAACATGCCAATAGGTTCAAGAACTCTTCCATCTCTGCATGCTGTCCTTGATGTGGCGAAACGGACAGCATTAACCACATTGCCCTTAGATGTCTTAACAATGTTTGGGATGCACGCCAATAGGCACCATGCCGGTCTTAGCTCCTGTGTCAAAGCCCTCAGCAGAGGCGAATATGGCTCATCCCCTATTGGTATGGATGCCTGCCGAAATGAGAGACAAGTAGGGCATGCAAGTCCCTGAAGACATATCCTGAGCTATCCCTGACTATGTTTTCCCTAACGGTACTGGCTCCTCTGCCCGGCACCAAAGCAGCCCTGATGCTGCCTTTGTGTGCTCTATCCCAGGCCGACACGCCCATATTGATAAAACTAAGATCCCTCTTAAGACACTTATCACACTTCAGTAACAACAATTCTCACATGCAGGGCTATAAGGCATAGAGAACCCCCCCCTCCCCCCCAACACACACACACACACACACTCACACGCACACAACCACACACAGGCACGCACGCACACACACAGCTAAGTTTCCATCCAAACTCAAGAGCTCTTGAGTTTGGATGGAAACTTAGCTTTCTGTGCATGTGTGTGTCCCACACCCACACCCACACCCACACCCACACACGCACACTCACAGCTAAGTTTCCATCCAAACTCGAGAGCTCTTGAGTTTGGATGGAAACTTAGCTCTCTGTGTGTATGCGTGCGTGTGTGTGTGTGTGCGTGCGTGTGTGTGTGTGTGTGCATGCGTGCGTGCGTGCGTGTGTGTGTGTGCGCGCGCGCGTGCGTGCGTGTGTGTGTGTGTGTGTGTATGTGTGTGTGTCCTGCAGGAAGCAGGGTTCCTTGCACAACCCTATTACGGTTGCAGCTGCAATGTGCACTCCTCCGTCCGAGATCCACCTCAGCTAAACACGCTCCACCCGTGAACCCTTGCCAGTTACAGAGAACAATATGTACATCTGGAATGGGCAAGGGCTTCACGGCAAGGAGCACAGGGCTCCCCTCTCAGCTTGCTGCAAAATACCCCCTACGCCCCTCTCACCTTGCCAGCTCACTGCAAGAAAGGACAACGCAGCTGAGGCCTCGATGCACCCAAGGGATTTCCGCTCCAACTGCACTGCATGCTTCAGGCCAATCCGCCAAGGCCCGCCTTCGCCGTCCCACTCACCATGCAGGCTGCAGAGCTTCCGCTCTAGCGTGCCGGCAGACTCCAACACCTGCGATCGCACGTCAGCACTAAGCTAAAGCAATGACTCTTAATTTCAATAACTACCGGTATTTGAACGGCGAAAGACCCCACAGCCTTCCTCTTTTCTGAACGTAGTATCTTGGAAGCCATGAGCATTATGTCATCCATGCGTGGCGAACAATGGGTGTGAAGTCCAGCAAGAGGAACTCCTGGAACTGAGGGACTAATCCGCATGGAAAACTCTATGGTAGAAGAGGGCTGTTGCAATGAATGAAAGAATTGTAAGATATTATCATAGTATGTATAGTATGCACAGGCTCTGAACCAGTTGAACTGGTTACACTCTATCCCACACTTGCGTAGCACACTCCATAAAGGAGTTGAAGACCTGACTCCTAAAAAGGATTTCAAAAGTCTCAAAAAACAAATTTGGATGCATGCAACTGCGCAGTTGTCCATCTCATGACCTTGGTGAAGATAGGGCGTTGCCCAAATCTGACTGGCACACATGCCTGCCCGGACGACATGGGATCATCTACAAGGTTACAATGGGATTTGACCTTCAGTCACCCAGGTAGTCTGGCTGCTCGGCCTGCTCAATTGTTCCAGCCACACAGGGCGCGTTTCCAGTGGGCGCTTAACGGAACGGAAAGGGAAAAATGTGTTTCCAGTGGACCGAAAAATGAGCCCAAAAGGGAAAAACGGAGCGTGAAAATGGGGCCCGATTTTTCAAGGGCCCCCCCCCCCCCCTGAAAAGAAAAGTGGGGCTAACGGAGGAAAGTTTGTTTCCAGTAGAGCTCCGAACGGGAGAAGTAAGCTTGGTCAAACCTGTTCCAGACACACAATTTTACCACTGCGCTACTCAATTTAATTTAATCAGTCCTAAGCACTGTCTCTCCAAGCACACTATGGGTGACAGCGGAGACTTGACGCCATTACTCCAGATGCCCTCAGGGGCTTAAGATGGCTCCCAGCTCCCAGAGGCTCTAGGTGTCTCCCTGCCCCCACAGTTTCAAGATGGCTCCCAGCCCCCGGAACCTCTTGGGCCGACGCAGCACACCCAGGCAATTGCAAGTGGGCGAGCGTTGTGCGCATGCATGCAGTGGGGAGCACATGCGCTCACCCACACACAACACCCCCCCCCCCCCCGCGCGCACACACACACACACACACACACACACACACAGTCTGCCATTTTCGAAGAGATTTGGAAGCATGCAAGCAAGGAGGAGAAGAAGAAGTCTCATTTTTCCTTTTATTTTCTCCTTTCCAACTTTTCTGGGTGCTCACAGCCTATTTTCAGTGGAAACAACTTGCTCCGTTTTTGCCGTCTACTGGAAACACGATACATTTTTGAGCTCCGATATTCCGTTAGCGGAGTCCCGTTAAGCGCCCACTGGAAACGCGCCCACAGAATAGAAAAAGAAAACGCAGGCAGTGAAAACATTCCTGACATCAATTAAGGAAATGAGGGTACGTAGGGCCGAGGCACCGTGTATCCCCTTGACCAAGAGAAACAAGAAAGAAGTCAATGGGGACCAGCAGGGTTACTAGCAGTAGCCCATGCCTGATCTTGGTGACGAGAGTTGAGGGGAGTCTTCTCAAGAGCGCGTCTGGTGCTAGAAGTTTGTAAGCGTACTGGACGGAATGGGCATGAAGCTTCAGAGCAAGCCTGGTGGCTGTATGAGTGTCAAGACCAAGCTCTTTAAGAGGCTCCAGAGTGTGGGGGTTGTAGATGACCCCTCCCACACCCGACAGAATGGTATGGAGGGTGACTTAAGCTGAGGCCCTTGAAAGATCGCGACAGAGGTCGTGGTGCTGCTGCTTGGAGGCCTCCAGCTGATTCTTGGGCCTGGTGTCTTCACAGTATTTATCCTCTACAAGATGGACGTGCCTCTGTTCTGGAAGGAGCTGACTAGGGTGGTGGACCTCGGACGTAGGTGGAGTGGCTGTGGCTGGCGTTGAGTGCTCCCTGTTCCCCCCGCGCCCCCTTCTACTTCTCAATGGATACCGGGAATTGGTCCTTGGCCCTCTTTTCATTGGAATTATATTGTATCAGGGCGACTAGAAGTGAGCCTTTGTTTGTCAGGGAAACGACGAGGGAAAATTTATTTAGGGAGGGTTCTATTTGTTGAGTGTCCAGGGACCTGTAGGTCCTGTAAAGCAAAGACAATCTGCGCTGCCAATGTCCATGGAGGCAAGGCCTGCCCCTAGAGGGCCTTTGCTGACACCTTAAAGGAGGATTCTGCTGACAATGTTGTGGCGCTTGGTTACCATATTTGATATGGTGGAATGCTTACATCCTGAAAGGATGTGAAGGGCACTGTCTGGCTCCCCACAGAGGGGACATTGTAGGCTGGTGGACATTTTAAAGTGCACTGCATGCTTTTGATTGAAGAGGGTACCTGCGCAGTAGTTACAAACATTTCGTTCCATTTTAAAAGGAAGTTTTGGCATGGTCCAGAAGGCATTGCTAACCTTTTTATGGACTATAGGAAGTAGGCTTTGATAATAAGAGTAGTATCCTGTCTCTGTGTTAGCATCTCCAAGTCTGTGTTTTGAGTGCATGTGCGTCCTCAAGGCATCATGGAGGTTGGAAAAGTGTTTAAACTTTGGGGCAGGCGAGTCGGGGCGTTCTGATGTGCTTGTGTGGGAGCAGGCAGCTTCCTCAAAGGCAAGCCAGGTGGTGTCATGGAAAGGATTGCCTTCAAGGTTGACACAGGGGAAGGTTGTGTCTGCAGGGGTGCAATCACCCTGAATAGCCTGGCACTTGGCAATGGCATCTGCGCATTCATTGCCCGCAATTCCAGCGTGAGATTTAACCTTGTACAGGTAGATAGGGGTAGGTGCATTGTGCACAAGCTGTATAATTATTTTAAGGATATGGCCTTGGACATGCTGGCGATGAAGCTCTGGATACAGTGTTTGCTTTCTGATTTGGAGGAGTGAAGGGAGGCTATCAGTAGCGTTGTGAGAGTGGCCCTTGAGAATGGCAGTTGCTAATGCAGCTTCAGCCCTTACAATGGTATTGGTGACTCCCGCTCCGTTTGGTTGGCCATAATTGGGGCTATCCTTGTCTGGGTGAAAGACTCCTGATCCTATCACTTGTTCTACAAGGTGGATATGGCAGGTGCCATCTGTGTACGCCCACTATTGCCAGTTCTGAACTTTTCGGACCAGGTTTGGGCTAGATGCGGTAAGCGGCGGGAGGGATTGTTGTTTTTGGATGATGTTCTTAGGAGAATGCTGTTGGTCGGAGGTTAGCTTTCCAAGATTCTTGAAAGCTGTCTCTATGTCTGGGTGTCTGGCATTGTGACTGGGTCATTGTTGATGGTTGTTTTCCACCAGCGTCCTTCAGGGATTTGTCGTGCTAAATCAGTGAGCCAAGTTGGGTTGTTCTCATTTAGGCGGATTCTTGCTGCAGTATTCCAGACAGCGATAATTTCTAGGCTCCAGGAGTGGCGGGGAAGCATGAATTCCTTGCTGACCCAGAAGTGGGGAGTAGCATAGTTGAGGGCTGCTGATGGTATGGTTCCCGATGTGCAACAAAGATGAGGGTAAGCAATAAGAAGTTCGGAGTATGGATTGGTGCTCATTGGACCTCCCCAGCTTGGTAGGAACATGAAGGTTGCTGTTGCATCAGTTTGTAGTATTGCAGAGTAAATGGCATGTTTCAGGGTGAGGTGCATTACATGTGTGTCATAGATAGGATGGCATGACAAGAAGCCTGAGAATTTGGACGACAAAGCATTGTGGATGGCTCCAAAGATCCTATCTCGAGGGTGTTCGCTCCAGAAGTGGATGTAGTTGGGGTTATGTTCTAAGGGTGAGGCCATTTTTTCCTGTGTCACTAATGCCCAATTCTGGAGAGCAAAGTGGACATGGTCAGGTAGGATGCTCATGTAGGAGTCTTTGGTTTTTTTTTACTTTGGTGTTTGCTGCTTCAACATAGAGCGCGAGAAGAGGCCCAGGAGCTCAGAGGCAAAACTTTTAGGTGGAGGCTGGATCGTGTCATTTATCCCACTCTGCTTGGCTCTGTCAAATGCTTTTTGGAGGATATTAATGCGCTCTGGGGTGAGCATCCCTTGACGGTTGCCATCTGTGCCGTATATGCATGCCACCTGTAGGGAGTTGATCTCCGGTAGCATCAGGGGTGGTATGGAAGGTGTGGAAGGGGAGTTAGTGGCCTCTGCTCTGGGGTGGGGATCTGTTGCGTTACTGGGCTTTGGTCTAATGAGGTCAACGCTTGTAATCCAAAACTCACAACGTCCAGTCCCCATAATGTCTGCTTGTGGGTTTGTGGGTTTGACATTGAAGGTGACCTTGTTGCGGAGTTTTGTGTCTAATTTTTGTTTCCATGTATTGTTCCTGTCTTCTCTGCCAAATCCTTGCCTTTCTAGATTATCTAATGCAAGGTCAGCAGCGGGTATGGAGAAGTTCGGCTCATCCTTGTGAGTCTCAAATTCGACAATGCGCTGGAGGAAAGTTGGCCATGTTTCTTTGGTGTCTTCTGGCTCCCAGGTTGGCTCCCAAGCAATGCGCACGAGTTCTTTGCTGAGAGAGTTTGATTCTCGATTGAGATTTTCATCTTCATTGAGATGAGCACAGGCAGGGCAAGCCCAGTAGTTGTTATTGTCTATATCTCGTCTCTGTTCATTGGTGTAGCATCTGCCTACGTCACGGCAGTTTTTCTTTTTCTTTTCTTGTCTTTTCTTTTGAAATTAGGCGATGGGTGTACAGTGGAATACTGGAATTTGGAGGATGCAGGGTTAGCCAGTGAGCTTCTGATATGGCCTGATCGAGATTATGGAATCAGTTTTTGGCAAGTTGGCATCACTTAATGCCTCTCTGGCATGTGGGTCCAGGCAACAATGGATTGCATGGTGTAGGAAGCTTTCCACTTGAGTTGGGTTTGGAGAGAGATCTGAAACACTTGCAAAAAAACTCCTTGCCCATTCTGTACAATTTGTGCACAAACTTACCTCTACCAGATGTGCCATTGAAAATAAAAAACACTCATCATAAGAAAAGAAAAGAAAAGCTAGGTAGGCAGAGGAAACTCTCCCTACATCAATTAAGGAAAAGGAGACACATTGGATCAAAAGAGCCGTGAGTCCCCTCCACCACGAAGACTACAAAAAGAATATCCTAATGGGGATCGGGAGGGTTACTGGAAGCACCCGGCTCCAGAACCTGGCTGTGAGAAGCATAATTTTCCATAGCATGCCTAGTGGTAACAAGCTTGTTGGCATACATGACAGAATGGGCATGAAGTTTGCAAGCAAGTTTATTGGCGCGTCGGTGGTCAAGTCCCAGTTGTTTAAACTGGTTAAGGGTGTTCTCAGTATAGCAGGTCCCACCAACACCCAGAAGGATAGTGTGGAGAGTCACAACTTTAGCACTAATAAGTTTGCAGAGGTCTGCATGCTGCCGCTGTGCCGCCTCCAACTGTTGTCCAGGCCTCGTGTCTTCACAGTACTTGATTTCAATCAAGTGCACATGCCGCTGGTTTAAATTCAGTTGGTGGGGTTGCCTCACGCGGTTGGCTGTTTTGGCCCTCAGTGTGGGGTTGTGTCTGCTGCGTAATGCATGATGGTGTAAGCAGGAGGTAGAAGGAGAAGAAGTGGGTTTGGCTTTTTAGGGAGTAATCAGTATAGCATCAGGACGGCTGGAGGTGAGTCTAGATCTCTTAGAAAAATTTCTTGGAAAGAGTTAAGGGGGTATAATTCTGTTTGATGCATATGCAGGGATTTGAAGGTTGTGCTGCACCAACTTATCACCACTCCCTATGTCCATGTTAACCAAACCTGCTCCCCAAGGGCTTCTGCTAAGAGCTTCGATGGTCATTCTTCCTGCAACATTGTGGCGTTCAGTTTTCATGCTGCATATGATATGATTTTGGCAGCCTGAAAGCATGTGGAGTGCACTGTCTAATTGATGACAGCCTGGGAGAGGGCATAGTGGGTTAGTGGACCTTTTGAAGCGAACCGCATGTTTTTGGTTATAGAGGGTGCCAGTGCGATATTGTAGGATGGTGCGCTTCATGGGTGTGGATATACAGGACATGTTCCTAAAGGCATTGCTGATTTTCTTATCTACATGTGGTAACAAACTCTGATAATAAGAGTAGTAGCCTGTTTTGGGGTTGGCATATCCAAGTCTGTGTTTTGTTTGCATATGAGACTTGAGAGCATTTTGAAGATTGGGGAGGTAGGTGATTTTAGGGTTGGGTGTACGAGCTGTGGATGTGCCAGCATTGTGTTCTTTTTTTCCTCTTTGGCTAACCAAAATAAATGAGAAAAAGGATTTCTGCCGGGGCTTGCGCTAGGGATCCCGGTATCAGCCACATTATTATTGGCTTGGCTTGCTTGATATTTAGCAATAGCATCTGCACATTCGTTACCAGCAATGCCAGCATGAGATTTTACTTTGTAGAAACAAATATTGGTTTGTGAGTTGCTAATGAGGGTAGATATGGTTTTTAGGACATCCCCTTGAATATGTTGTGTGTGCTTCTCTGGGTAAATAAGTTGTTTACGTATTTGATGAAGAGAGGTGAGACTGTCTGAAGCAACGTGTGAATATGGGTGTGTGATGGCAGCAGCAATTGCTGCCAATTCAGCTCGACATATGGTGTTGGTAATTCCAGCACCGTCGGGTTCGACAAAACTTCTGCTGTCAGTGAGAGGGCAGTAGATGCCTGCTCCAATTTCTTGTATGCCATTCTGGATTTGACAACTACCATCAGTGTAAGCCCATGTCCTCCAGTCAGGGACTTTGAGCTTGAGGGTTGGACTAGATCGGTTAGGTACAAAAAGTTCTTCCTGATTACCTACGTACGGAGAGGTAAGATATCTAGATATTTGTTGTTTGTCAGAGGGGAGGCGTTGGCGTTTATTGAATCCAGGCATATCAGCATGCATTGTATTGAGAGTAGAATGGTTGCCTATACTGCGCAGCTTCCAGTTAACTTCTGGTACAGCCGAAGCCAGGCCTTGTAGCCAAGCTGGGTTATGATTGTTTAAATGAATCCTTGCAGCTGTTTTCCAGACTGCAATAATTTGTAGGTTCCATGTGTGCTGAGAAAGGGGTATTTCCTGGTTGATGGAGGATTGTGGATCGTTGTAGCAAAGGTTAGTACGAGCGATGGTTCCAAGTTCACAACAGAGATGTGGATAGGCAGTGATGAGTTTGGAACAGGGGTTAGTTATCATGTGTTGTCCCCATACAGGGAGGAACATGAAAGTAGCAGTGGCCTCTGTGTTGAGAATGGTTGAGTAGATAGTATGGCGTAAGGCCTGAGTCATAGCTTCCTCGGTGTAAATGGGATGGCAGACAGAAAAACCGGAATATCTGGATGAGAGGGAGTTATGGTGGGCACCAAAGAGAGCGTCTCGGGGGTCAGTGCTCCAGTAATGTTGGTATTGTGGGTTGTGGTCCAGCGGGAAGGCCATTTTTTTCTGAGTTACCAGGGCCCATTCTTTAAGGGCAGCGTGGATGGGGGTTGGCAGGGCCCGCGAAAAGGAGTCTTTAATCTTTTTACTAGCGTAGAAAAGAAAAAGAAAAGAAAAACTACGTAGGCAGAGGAAACTCTCCCTACATCAATTAAGGAAAAGGAGACACATTAGCTCAGAAGAGCCGTGAGCCTCCTCCACGACAAAGCTACAAAGAAGAAAGCTAATGGGGATCTGGAGGGTTACTGGAAGCACCCGGCTCCAGAACCTGGCTGTGAGAAGCATCATTTCCCATAGCACGTCTAGTGGTAACAAGCTTATGGGCATACTGAACCGAATGGGCATGGAGTTTTTGAGCAAGTTTATGGGCCCGTTGATGGTCCAGTCCAAGTTGTTTAAACTGGTTCAAGGTATGATCAGTATAGCAGGTCCCACCAACACCCAGAAGGATAGTGTGGAGAGTCACAACTTTAGCACTATTGAGTTTGCTGAGGTCTGTATGCTGCCGCTGTGCCGCCTCTAACTGCTGTCCAGGCCTCGTGTCTTCACAGTACTTAATTTCAATCAAGTGCACATGTCGCTGGTTTACATGAAGTTGGTGGGGCTGTCTCACGCGGTTGGCTCGTGTGGTCCTCTGTGTTGGGTTGTGTCTGCTGCGTAACGCACGGTGTGAGCGAGTGGAAGAAGGAGAAGAAAGCGTACTTGTTTTCTAGCATAGTCTTGCGAGCAAGGAGCCCCTGCAGCTCAGATGCAAAGCTAGTAGGAGCAGGTGTTATGGCTTCATGCAAGCCTGCAAGCTTGGCCCTATAGAAAGCCTTGTAAAGGATTTGAAATCGGCTAGTCACTCATCATAACATTGGTGCCCTGGAGCAGCGTGCTGCCAGAAACCTACCTGATCCACATTAACTCCCCTCTCATCTTCTGGTGAGGGAGACTCACAGCTCTTTGGACCAATGTGTCTCTCTTTCCTTAATTGATGTAGGGAGAGTTTTCTCTGCCTACGTAGTTTTTTTCTTTTTTTTTTTAAGGTTTGGCATTAAACTAGTGTTGGGTGTCAAAATTGGATATCTCTGGCGGGGAATTTCGCTAGCAATTTCACAAGGTTTGAATGGGTGGTTTAGCCAGCTTACGTACGCGTTGCCAAAGCCTCTCCAATGGGGCAAATGCATGAAGGTGGCAATTGGTTCACTAGTTTGTAGGGAGAAGTTCACTGCGTTGCCCAGGAGTTGGAACATGATTTCGTCAGCATGAGGAGGGTGGCAGAAGGACTAGCCACTAGTAGCGTACAGAGAGGGCATCAGTGCACGTCCCAGAGACTTCTTTGGTGGACCTTATTGCCTAACAAGCGACAAAAATGCACACCGGTATTTTTGGGAGAAGAACACCATCTTCTCAGCCTCAGCCCACCCCAATGGCTTGCTCCATGATCTCAAGTTGCGCTGGAAAGGTGTAGACTGTAGATGTGGCTACGACTTTCAACCTACAGACTTCAAAAAAATGGAATTTGGCTGCCCATTATCAGGCAGAAGTTTCGCATTCCAACCAACTGGTGTACCGGTATGCATCGCGGTTGCTTTTTTGTTATCATTGTGCGTATGAATGGGCTGCTCGTCATCACAACTGGTGCAGAGACCTGCGGAGGACGTGACTAAGCGGGGTGTCTGTTTGGCATACCTTCAGCAGTTCACGTCTGAGGCGATTGCGCTGCATGGGGATGCCCTCAGGGTTTCGGAATTAGTGTCTCTCATGGTTCGGCCTCGTTGCAACACTCTGCACTGTTGCCTGTACGAATTAATTCCATCTGAGTTCAAAGGAGTGCCACAGTTTTTCATTTCCCACACTTGGTCACGTCGTGTTGCTGCACTGGTGGCAGCATTGACATCATTTTTTGCAACAGATGATCCACACACAGTCTACATTTGGCTGGTGGGTGATGCTTGCAGCTGAAAGTTTCCCAAGGATGACTTTTCTCAGTTTTGACTGCAAGCAAGCATGCCTCACCTTTTGCAGGATATCATTGCAATAAACCAGGTTCCATACGCCACAAATAAAGGGCTTTTACAGGATGACGTATCGAGCTTATCCAAGGTGGTGGTTGGGAGCATTTAACTGCCTCTCCTCCCTGTAACACCTTACCAATTCTCTCCCCTTCCACACATCCTTTCACACAGAACTCTACATGCTCAATCAGTCAGGCTCACTGTAATGCATGCAGGTCATTGACACTGTTGATAGCACCCTCTTTTTCTTGGATGCCCAAGGCGTTGTCCTCACGCGGATATGGTGCCTCTTCGAGGTTTGTTTGGTTTGTTACCATGCATGTGGTTTGTTCATAATGCAGAGTAGCCACAAAGAATCATTTGCACATGCAGGTGTGGCAGACGCTGGTAAAAAAGTCTGTGAGTGGACTCATCATCCTTGACTTTGAACTAGACCTTACCCAGCTGCTTGAGGTGTACAACACCATGAGTGTGAGCAGAGCTCAGGTAAAAAGTACATTTGCTCAGCTGTTGAGTTCGACAACTTGTTTTTGTTGCATCAATGTAAACTGATGCGCCTGCATCTTCAGGCTACTTTGGAAGAAGATCGAGAACGAATTCTAGCAGAAATAGGCGATTCCATTGGGCACAATTCTTTAGACCTTGCAATTCGAGAGGCCCTTGTTGAGGGTACAAGACTTGGGCTTGTGCGGGTCCAGCTTCAGGGGCAGGAGCAAGATGGACAGCGTGGTGATGGTCAAAGACAGGTGGAAAACCCCTGCTTTTCTTTGCCATTCCTATTCAAGGCTGCATGCCTGATTTGAGAGCTGGAAGTGTTTAACAGAACTTTGCCCCGTGCAGGAAAATGAGGAGCATTTGCAAGGAGACCAAACAGTGCACACACGCTTGCGCATAGCCAATGCCTTGCACAAATACGGGGGCATGTTAGTAGTGTCAGGTCAGCCAAGGCAAGTGGTATTTATGTTCCCTCTTCCATGTACACTCTTTGTTGCGTTGTATGATGTCCCATCCACTTACCACTTCTGTTTGCTTTTTGCTGTGCATTTTAACAGGTCTGCTGAATGCTTACTGCGTCATTGCTGGGAGATCCGCAAAGAATTGTTGAGGGAGGATGACCTACTGACTGTTACTGCAGAGCATACCTTGGCGCAGTGCTTACATGAGCTGGTGCGCTAGAATTGCAGCAATTCCTGTGCTATTGTCGCCAGTACAGGTGTTTAAAATGTTTCCGCAGACTGAATGGCTGCAGCCATGTATTCTTTTATGGCATTGTCTGGCATTTTCCATAAGCAAATAATAACTTCAGAACTCCAGCTGGTTGATATGAAAAAATGTGGCTAAATTGACACCAAATCTCTATCTATGTTGCAACGTTACCTTTGCAGGGTAAACATAAAATGGGCTTGGATCATGCCAAGAAGGTGTTTCTAACTCGCAAACACATGTTGGGGGAGCACCACAAAAGTACCTGCGATGCTGCCACCACACAGGCAGTCTGCTATCAGAGCCTTGGGAAGGCAAGTTGCACGAGCAAAGCTGTCTGAACCTTAGAATAGAAATATGAATATGGGAGGGTGCAAAATACCTGCGCACAATGCAAAATTTATCTTCCTGATGGGTCATTGGCCCTGTGAGATTGTGTAGACTGAGTACTCCATCGCTTAAAGCTTCACTCATGGCTTTTGTACGTTGCCTCGTGCAGTTTGAAGAAGCAGAGGAGATGTTCCGCTTTGTCTTAGCGGGGAAAAAGGGTGATCTTGCTCCAGACAACTCAGGCCTGATTACTGCAATCTCTGAGCTTGCAGGGTGCCTGATGCTCCGCGGCCAGTATGCAGGTGTGACATGAAAGGAGTGCACCTGCCTGCTTCCAGCTTTTGTTTCAGTCCAGAGTTCCCCCCCCTTTCACCTCCTGTCTGCATTCCTCCTTAGGTGCAAGGCAGCTTTTGGAACACGGGCATCACCTGTCTCTGGACAGCTTTGGTGAAGAGGGGCATGCCACTCTGAACATAGCTAGTAACCTTGCTGGCTGTTATGTTCTTGAGGTATGTCTGACGTACCCTTTACTTTGAGACATCCCAGCTTTTTATTGCATTCCAAGAGCCTTGAGCTGCAGTTAAAATTTCACAAAATTACTCCAGCCCAGAATTTCAGTAACAAATTGCACCTCTGTTCCTTGTAAGCAGGGTCGGTATAGTGATGGGCAAGAGTTGCACAAGAAAATCCTGGATGCCCGTGTACAAAAGTTTGGGCGCCAGCACCCAGTCTCTGCTGCGTCAATGGTAAACCTTGCGGGCTGCATGCGTGCGCAATCCAACCCAGAAGGAGCCTACCAGCTCTACAGTGAGGCCTACCGTATTCGCACCAATGTACTAGGAGCAGCACATCCATTGACCCTCACAGTGCGCAATTTTTTAGCAGTTTGTTTAGAAGCTTTAGGGCGCAGCACTGAAGCAGAGCCAATCTATCTTGAGGTGCTGAAAGGGCGGGAGGATGCTATTGGACCTGAGCACCCTGATACGCTGCAAACGGTATGATGTGTGACACTGCAAGCAAAGAGCTTTTTCTGATTGCCTTTTTCACCTGGACTTCCTTTGGCCTTACAGTTCCGCAGCTGCTCCTTCTGTATTCTTGTAGGTCAATGACTTAGGATGCTGCTATGCTTTTCACTTGGATGTGCCTGAAAAAGCGGAGCTTCTCTTCCGTCGATCAGCATCTGGGAGAAAACTGGTGAGACCTTGGGATAGAAATGTAGATTTAATGCGATCCTGGTGAGATGTTTAAGGGCTGATCTCATGGTTTCATCCTGTTTGATGGCTTGGAGTGTGGCATTTGCTGATCCACCGTCTTTCTGTGGCTGACACCTGGCTGCCTCTTATCTTTTTTGCAGTCGTTGGGGCCTGACCACCCTGATACGCTTGTTTCTATGAACAACCTGGCAGTCAGCTTGAGGATGCAAAACAAGTAAGTGGTTGCTCATTTGTGTGCTGCTTGCCTCCCTTCCCTTGCCTACTTGTCAGCCCTGCGTCCCTGGTTCGTTGGCCAGGGTAGGCTAGGATAGGATAGGATAGGGTTACAAAGCTGTACCTGCCAACAAGGGGAGCTTAGCTGAAGCAAAAAAAGGTGCCTGTAACCAAACCAAACCAAACCAAACTTGTGTACAAATGTCAACTGAATTTGGAAACAAAGCCTTGTGCTGAGTTCAAAAGTGTCAATTGCTGTAAACAATCACACGCACAGTCACTCTGCATGAAACAAGCATGCAAAGTTATGCACATAAACCCCATCAGGTTCAAGAGGCCATGTCTGACATGATATGCATTGTACTTCAGTTCTCAGCATCCACTGTCATGCATGCATTGAAGGGTAACCGCTGATGCAGCCCGGTATCTGCACATATCAGCATGCAATATCAGGTGCATTACATTGCTTCTTCGTTGGCCAGGCAAACGCCATTCAGCCACATGCTTTCGTATGCTTCGTTGCTTGCACCTTCAGGAACGAGGACGCAGTGCCGCTTTTGCAAGAAGCGCTTGCTGCATACCAGCAGCAGCTACCCTCACCACCAAGTTTAGCCAGCCCTGACAGTGTAAATCCAGCAGCCCTCAACTGTATGCGAACACTCGTGTTACTGGCTTCCACCCAGCAGTTACTTGGCCACCTGGATGAAGCAATAGGCCTTTTTCAAGCGCTAACTGATTTACGAAGAGCTTGGCATGGCTCAGGCCATGTTCTTGCAGTTGAAGCACACCATATGCTTGGGGAGGCATTGCAAGAGGCGGCACGCAATGAAGAGGCAGTGAAGGTGCAAACATAGGGGGCTGTTGAAAAGCTACATTTTCCTGATGGGCGTTTATTATTTACATATTTTTAAAGTCATCGCTGTGGTAGCAAAGCTCCAGTAGCAAAATCTATCAATGTACTATACTCCCTTCTTTCTGTAGGTATTGAGGCCTGTTCTGCAAGAGCGCTTACGGCTACTTGGAGAGGAGCATGAGGACACGCAGGTCTGTCTTTGTACTGTTGTGTGCTCAAGGCAGTGTGCTCGAATGTTAGGAGGCTTTTTTGTCCTGTCCACCTTAGCAGAGGGCTTCAAATGAGGTCATCGTGATGGCAGTAGGTCAATTTCATTTTTTAGTTTTTAGTCGTATGTGGCCATATGGGCTTTAGTAACTAAAAAATGAAATTGACCTACTGCCATCACGATGACCTCATTTGAAGCCCTCTGCTAAGGTGGACAGGACAAAAAAGCCTCCCATATAGCCCATATGGCCACATACACGCACGCGCACACACACACATACACACATACACACACACACACACACACACGCAATGCGCGCGCGCGCACACACACACACATACGCAATGCGCACACACACACACACACATATACACACACGTGTGCGCGCACACACTCTGCTCACATTCCTTGTCATTAAGTTTGACAAAACTACTGCATGCCTCAGCATGCTCTCTAATCCAAGCATTTGGGATCATTGGACTGCAGGACACCATTGCTGTTCTGGCTGCAGCCTTCAAACCCCTTGGCTTGCCTGTGACACGTTCACAATTAGGCCTGCCTCAAAATAAAAAGCCAAGATGAAAAGAAGTTTCCGCCATAACATCTATTGGACTATTTTCTTCTGTCCATGTCGTATGCATAACTCAAGCACTACAAGTTGAAAGGGGTGTTCCTCCTCATGACTTGGCTAAGTGTTGCTTCCCCCCAGGGAGGGAAATTAAAGGCCTTGTAACTACAAACATGGGGTATGTGGATGGAAGGCTTTCAGAGAGCAGTCTGCATCAGTGTGAGGAATTGGGTAGGGCTGAGGAGTTGGTGGAGAAGGAGTGCAAGCAGATGTCCCTCCTCTAGGGAAGATTGTCTTGGAGTGCTGCTTCGGAGGCCTGTGCCAGTATGACTTCCTGGCTGTGTGGTGCAGTGTGTGACTTGCAGCCCTGGAACGCAGAAGGTCCTGGGTTCAATATGGACCAGGTATATTTGGTCGGGCCGCTTTGCAGACTTTACTTGATGTATGCAGCAGCCGCTAGGAATGGCAAGCGCAGTCTTTCTTTTCCCGTTTTGTAACCTGGTTATGGGCAGCTACTGAGCTTTTTTTTCTGTGATTTGGCTCAAGGTTTGTGTGCTTTCCAGGTAGTTCCAGCTCTCTTGTGATTTTTTCCACTGTCTCAGTGTAATTTATCTATTTGGCCTCTTTCCCTGCTTGGTGTTCCTGCTCTCCCTGGTTGTGTTGTTCAGGCTACCGTCTGCCTTGAACCTGTCTGGGTTTGATTTAGAGTATCAAAGGTACAAGGGCTGCAAGGGGAAAAAGGCCTCAGTCAAGACTGCACCTAGTAAATTGTCCCTGGCCATAGGGTCCGGGCCCTGAGGCCTTAACCATGCCATGCAACCTGCAGCACTAACAGACACCATGGACATTGCGTTCCCAGATGCCAGGGATCCCTTCTACCACTTTTACTGGCTTTCCTTGAAGTCCTCACATGGACGCAACGGTGAACCACATCACTCCCGCACTGCTCCAACTCACTACCTCACCAACCTGGCAGACAAGCTTAAAACACACATGCTCAAAAGGCATAAGCGCAGCTCTGCTGACACTTCAGGCTACTATTACAATAGCTGGCAGAGGCTAAACTATACCATATGGCCCACTCCCCAAAACACTACCGTCAGTTCACAAGCTCATAACCCACCCTCTCATCTTGCCAACAAGGAAATCAGGGACACTTTTTAAAACGATAAAAAGATCAATTTTAGACATCAAAATATTGTGTTAAAATACCAAACAGGAACAATTTACACTGAAAAACATGCCAATGGGTTCAAGAAGTCTTCCATCTCTGCATGCTGTCTTTTGTGTGGCGAAGAGGACAGCATCAACCACATTGCCCTTAGATGTCTTAACAATGTTTGGGATGAACGCCAATAGGCACCATGCCGGTCTTAGCTCCTGTGTCAAAGCCCTCAGCAGAGGCGAATATGGCTCATCCCCTATTGGTATGGATAGGATAGGGTTACATAGCTGTACCTGCCTACAAGGGCAGCTTAGCTGAAGCAAAAGGTGTCTGTAACCAAACCAAACCAAAACGTGTAAATGTCGACTGAAAGCCTTGAGCTGAGTTCAGAATTGTCAACTGCCAGTATACAGTGTAAAAAAAACACACACTGTCACTCTGAATGAAACAAGCATGCAAACTTTGAAGGCATGCACAAAAACTCCATAAAGCTGCAGTGTCAGGAAAATACACTTTTGAATTTCCAAAAGAAGCGCAGAAAGTTTGAGAACAGCATCTCTCTGAAAAAGGACCAAGTGGCCATGACAAATGTGTTCATGTGATGCTTTGTACTTCAGTTCTCAGCATCCACTGTTATAGATGCATTGCAATTCTTCAAGGAGGGTAACCGCCGATACAGCCTGGTGAGTGCACATGTCAAGATAAGGTATCAGTTGCATTGCCTTGCTTGAATCTCTTCAGCAGATAAGTACCCTCTGTAGTCTCTCCAAGACATAACTAGGGGTATGGACGGCCCTTGAGGACCCCCATACACTCCCCCATACCTCCTACTAGGGACCCATGTTGCTTTTTTTGCCTTCGCAGCCTTGTGTGCTCGAACTCGGGTCTCTTGGTCTGCAGTTTGTCCTTGCCTCATGGCTCCTCCAAAGCTACCTGCATGCATACGTACTACGCACCAGCACCAGTAGTACTGGTGCTGCTGCTCCTGCTGCTGGGGAGGGCAGTGTTGGTGCTGGACAGGGTTGGGCTCTTGGCTGGTGCGCTTCCGCTTGGTGGGAGTGACTGGTGCTCCTCTTGCTGCAGCTGCTGTCGCTCCTGCTGCTGTCATCCCTGCTGCTGCTGTTTGTGCTGGTGGTGGGACAGGCGAAGTAGGTGCGTGTGCTGCTGGCCTTGCTGCTGCTGCTGCTGGTGATGGCGGAGGAGGCTTGAGTAGCTGCTTGAGCTGCTGCCCCAGTCGGCCAGCATTGAGGTGCAGGAAGGGCTCGCCAGGGCTGGGGAGGCGGCCTGAAGGGAGGTGCTGGCGGAAGGGGTAGGGAACCAACTCCCCCTCACCAAGTTTGACCAGGAGAGCTGTCGCCCTGACTTGCACAACCAGTTCCTCCCCATACCCACACTGTCCCCAACCCAATCGCTGCAGCTGTATGGCCAGGTCCACCACCCCTATTGATATGGATGCCTGCCGAAATGAGAGACAAGTAGGGCATGCAAGTCCCTGGAAACATATCCTGAGCTATCCCTGACTGGTTTTTCCCTAACAGTACTGGCTCCTCTGCCCGGCACCAAAGCAGCCCTGATGCTGCCTTTGTGTGCTCCATCCCAGGCCGACACGCCCATATTGAATTTAAGTAAGATCCCTCCTCAAGACAGGGACATCAACCTTGTTGAACTGAAGTTCTGCCCTGATACCAGCCCTTTCCCACTCTAGAAGCTGCAACTGCCCCGCATGCCAACACTTTAACCAGGCTCAAAAACCGCAGCCTGAGAAACCCAAACATGAACAAGAGGATGGACTTGCACATTGTTTTAATTGGCAAACACTATCGATAATGACTACACCATTAAACCCTTTGGGGGGGGGTGAAAAGAAAAAAAGAAAAAGCTACGTAGGCAGAGAAAACTCTCCCTACATCAATTAAGGAAAGAGAGACACGTTGGCTCAAAGAGCCGTGAGTCTCCCTGACCAGAAGATTAGAGGGAAATTAATGTGGATCAGGTGGGTTTCTGGCAGCACGCTGCTCCAGGGCACCAGTGTTGTGATGAGTGTTTCTATTTTCAATGGCGCATCTGGTAGAGGTAAGTTTGTGCGCAAAACGTACAGAATGAGCATGGAGTTTTCTTCAAGCAAGTTGCAAGTGTTTCAGATCTATGTGAGTCAATCCCTGATTTTTTTAATTGATCAAGGGTATGGGCATTGTAAATGGTCCCACCCACACCCAGGAGGATAGGGTGGATAGTAATCTCTGCACCTTGAAGTTGTTTGCACAGTTCGCTGTGTTGTTGCTGTGAGGCTTCTAGCTGGATATTGGCGACCCTGGATGTTAAATAGTGATCACATCCATTCGTGGTATGTGCTCCCAGGTTGGTGATGTGTGTGTGACGCTGATCTCGCATGACATCTCCAAACCAAAAATGCTCACGTTACGTATTCTCCTTATGTTCTACCCAAGTGGATTTGCCCAAACACATCGTGCGCAATGTGGCCTGATCTTGCCTTTGTGATGCCCCTGCCTTTGTGATGCCCAAGATGATGTGCAGGATGAACAGCATGCTCTCTTCAAATACACACCCACACGTCTGCTTCTTTGGCTAAAGGAAAGAAAAGAAAAGAAAAACAACGTAGGCAGTGAAACACTCCCTACATCAATTAAGGAAAGGGGGCCACATTGGTGCACAGGCCGTATGACCCACCCACCACGAAGTTCAGACTGAGAGAAGCGCGCCAGACAGAGAAAGAAGACAGGCCCAGCAACGAGAAAGAAAGCAGGATGATAGCTGAAAGACTGGAGTTCCAGACCTACAACAGCAAGCAGCGTCAAGCACAGTCAGCCTTCCAACCAAGGAAAGCCATGCCCAGCAGCTGTCTGCTGAGCACAACTAAAGTCTGCATTCTGGCAGACTAGCTTAACTAGCTGCTAGCAACTGCTGACCACGCAGAAGCCTTGGCTAAAGTATGCTTCCTTGTTCTCTGGTCCTCTTCTTTCACTCTCCAGTGCCTCTTCCCAGACGGTTCCATACCTGTCTTCTACTCACCATGTACAATCCTTTGATATGTTCACCTTTACGAATCAAAACAACAACAAACGGTGCCCTTTTATTTATGAACTTACTTTCTTTTCATGAGCAGGCCAGCAGTCAGTCGTTTTGACTGGAGGCCTTCTTTGCTTCCGAAGCAGAGTCTGTAACGTGTAGGTTTAGACTTTGTGCCCACTGCTTAAAGGGTGGGTCCTGTAAATGGCTGTGGTTCCAACGTTTGTGATAAGTGTGGAAGTGCTGAAGTCCAAGGAGGTAAAGATGCACTCTTCTATTGCAATTGCTTTGATGTGTGTGAGTTGCGCAGAAAGGAAAGAAAGACTACGTAGGCAGAAAGATCTCTCCCCCGGGGACTCCACATCAATTAAGGAAAAGGAGACACATTGGCTCAGAAGAGCTGTGAGTCTCCTCCGCCACAAAGCTGTGAAGTAAAAATGCTAATGGGGATCTGGAGGGTTACTGGAAGCACCCGGCTCCATAACCTGGCTGTGACATATATTAGCTGCGCAGAAAATAAAAATTTATATTTTTGTCCTTTTCAAGCCTGTACATACTACTGCCCTTCTTCAAAACACTGACTCAAAGTCGGACTTTGATCCTTTCCTGACGAGCTTTCACACTATAACTGATGATGATATCAATTTTCTTCTTTCAAAAAGGTTTCTGCTTTTCCAGTCACCTCCTTATTTACCCCTGGTTTTTTAAGTTTGCTGCTTATAGTTTTTCGCCTCCGTGTGCTGGAATGTACCAGCACACGGCCTATCATCCCAACAGTGTGGCTGCCTTTCTCCAAATTTGGGCTGTTCTGAGGGAGTGTGGTCATGAGCCGCTTCAGTTTTACTAATTCAGGTATGTTGTCAAAAAGTGTAATAGCATGCTGAGGTCTAACAGTGAGGCGTTGAGAAGAGTGCTGAAAGCGGATTTGAACATTCATTTACGTGAGCCTTCCTGCTGGACTGCTCAAGTTATAGATGGTTTTCAAGGCCTGCGGCGCTGTGATTCCTTTGTGCAAGCGGTGCGGCAGGGCACTCCTATTTTTCTAAACCAGGATAACAACACACTTCCTTTTTTTCTTTATGACCTCATGTGTATTTATGAACAGGCTAGCAGTCAAACGTCTTTACTGAGGCCTTTTTTCCCTTGTAAACCTTGTAACCCTTGTGCGGCAGGGCACTCCTATTCCTCTTCAAGAGTTTACTGATGACCTCAGGCACAGGTTGCGGAGAGTGTAGAGAGATGCTGAGGGAGTGAACCCGCTGGACACTTATTGCAAACTGGCAACTCATCAGTCTTTTTTTGCAGTGCCTTATGATCACAATGTACGTGCCCTCGCCCATTTACCAAGGCACATGCATTTGGATTTGTCTCCACATGTCATGAGGAATGTTTGCCATTTCAGACTTAGGGCACACACACTGAAGGTAGAGACAGCGGCTTGGGATACTCAGAACTCTCTCTTGTGTGATCGCTGTTCTCGTGATGAGATTCAGGATGAAGTTCATGCCCTTTTGATATGCAGAGACGCAGATATTTGCGCTTTAAGAAACAAATAAGCATACCTGTTCCACTGCTTCTCTGGTGATTCTTCAATGGAGCAACCCTATTTACAAGAAGTGTGTGTCCAGGCTGTGCATGATATCCTCTTGCAACACAACAACAAGCTTTATTTGTTTATTTATGAGCTTATGGACATTATGCCTTGGTAGAACATGGTGAACACATGAACAAATTAGCAAAGTATCATCACTGATTGGCACTTCCTTTGAGACCCTTGTCTCTTCATGGCGCGCCCTTTTCTGTCCCCAGGTATTTGCATCTTGATTTGGGCAAGCGCGCGCTGAGAAACAAAGCACGTTTTTGCTTACTAAGCAGTAGTACATGCTCACACTTTTAGAGTTGAGACATCACTTTGGCAGGAGCACACATCTGCTTGTGATAGGTGACCCAAGAAGGACTCTAAGATGAAAAGCATGCCGTGTTCCGTTGTTCTTGCGCTTCTGTGTGTTCTCTTCAAAGAACTTATGGACAGTTATTTTCTGACTTCCCCTCTTCTCATAGATTGTTTTTGGACGATTCAGGCACTTTCTACTATTCTCAAGCTAGGTCTGAGGATGTTTTTCATTTCTCGCAGAAGCAAACTAATGAGACTTATCGTTTTATTTCCGATCTCATGGATATTTTTTGTGCAGCTGGAACAGTTGAGCTGGCCGAGCAGCCAAACTACCTGGTTGAAGGTCAAACCCCATTGTAATTTGTAACTTATGGACATTATTTTGACTGGCGAGTCACAGGCCGATCAGCCAAACACTCTGGATGAAGGTCCCCCCGTGTAAATCTAAAAAATCTAAATCTCCAAATTTGTAAATCTGATGTTGAGATCAATGCTTTCCTAAATCAAGACGTTCAAAGTTGTTGACAGAGTTGGTTCAATTTTTGATGCTGGTTGGGAATGTTTCTCCAGCTGGTCAGCCAGAGTCTTAGGCTGCAGGTAACCCCTTGTAACCCTAGTAACGTCACAACTCGTCACCTATTTTAGTAGATGTTTGTGCTTTGAGAAGAAAGTACGCTTACCTGTTCAACTGTTTCTCTGGTGATGTTTCAATGGAGCAACCATTTTTACAACAAGCCAGTGTCCAGGATGTTTCTGATTTCCTCTTGCAACACAACAACAAGCTTTTTTCGATTGTTTCTGAGCTTATGGACATTATGTTGGCTGGCGAGGACCAGTCACAGGCCGATCAGCCAAACAGTCTGGCTAAAGGTCCCCCTGTGTAAAATCTAAATCTAAAAAAAATCTCCTATTTTGCATTTCAATTTTGCTGAACCTCACTGCTGTAAACACCAAGGTCTCAGCGGCACCTAACCAGGCGGACACAGGTAAGAAACCAGAAAGGAGGGTAAGTGACAAGACATTCAAGACTGAAACGGTTTAAGTCATTAACACCAGACAAGGCCAGCATGTTGGTTTTGCAAGTATATAACTCGAACTGCTTAACAAATCACCCTGTCAGTGAAAAGTAATATGTAAAGCTGCAGTTGCTTGTATGTACAGGCCCACACCATGGTGTGTGCTGGGCCAGTAGAATGACAAGGTGCTTGGCCTCAAGGTAAGTGCTCAGCCACATGGGAGCACTTATGACCTCGCAACACCATGTATGACACTGCAATGTTCCAACCTGTCATCTGCACCCAGTAAAGACAATCCTTCAGCAGAGAACAGGACCCAACCATGAATGTAATACACAAACAACACAACAACCAAGTTCGCATTAGTCCTACACTCTCGACTTCTGATTTCTGTATCAGACGCTTCAAGCAAGTCTACAGCAACACAAGAGCTTTGCGCGAAGCCATCGTCACAGTTCCACACCATGTAATGAGGGTTGGCTGAAACCATATATATGCGCCGTATGTACGATACTTTCTGGCATAGAAGACGTAAACATACGGGGGATATACTTTTTTTTCAGCCATCCCTACACCTACTACACACTGAGTCTACGCCTGAACCTAGAAATTGCGCTCAAGGCAGGCAGCACCGGCAGAGCACGGCCATGAGACACAAAGCAAGAGCCCCATCAAGTCTCGCAAGCAATCACTCCTAGCACCATGGTGGCCAAGGCTCAAGGACTTCAGAAAGCGCGTGCCCTTGCCGAGGACTCCGAGTGCCAACTTGGCACATCATTGAAAAAGACAAGTTGCTTATTGGACAGGACAGGAGAAACAACCACGCAGCAGGAAAATCTCTGCCGCTAGTGTACAAAGGAATGAAGAAAGAAATCCGACAGTCTAGTAGAGCTGGATGCATGCCCTGTAAGGTGCTGAAGGGGGACTCTGCAGCAGTAGCCATTTTCCCTTCGCACAAGGCAGCTTGCTCTGGTAAGTGCCATCAACCCACCCCCCCTCTCTCTGACATCCCCACATTATCGCCAGCTGCACAGCGAACAATATTGAACTATTGACACAGCGCACACCGAACAAATGAAATCAATGCCACACAAGGAGGAAGCGCCGCTCCAATGCAAGCATGTGCAGCTGTCTGGGACTCAATGGGCTGGCTTGCTGGCACAGCAGCCGCTACTCCTCTGCATCCTTCACCAGGCAGCTGTCAGAGGCTTAATGGGCTGGCTTGCTGGCACAGCAGCCGCTGCTCCTCTGCATCCTTCACCAGGTCGTTCACTGTAGCGATGGACGCCGCACTGAGACAGTGCCACACGGAGTGGATGAAGGGCAAGCGTGGGTAGAACTCCTGCAGCAGGGAGCCAGAGGACAACGGGATGCGCACAGCTTGAGTCAGCAGCAAGCAATGTTGCAACGCAGCCTGTGACGAGACAGTGCTATGCAGGGCAGATGAAGGGCAAGCATGGGTAGCACTCCTGCAGCAGGGAGCCAGAGGACAACGGGACGCGCACAGCGCATGTCTGCAGCGAGCAATGGAGCAATGGGTGCCGCACTGAGGCAATGCCACACGGAGTGGATGAAGGACAAGCATGTGTTGTGCCTCCTGCAACAGGGAGCCAAAGGGCTGGATGCACACTGTGTGAATCAGCAGCAAGCGTGGATGGGCTGCGCCTGCTTCCAGACTCTTCTTGTTTCTAGACTTCCAAGGCATAAGTGCGCAGACCCTGCTCCTAGCCTTTCAAGGCACAAGTGCTCAGTCCTTGCTCCTAGACCTTCTAGGCACGGGTGAAGCCCCTGCCTTTTAGGGGTTCAAGGCACAGGCGTGCAGCCCCTACAACAAGGCATCCAAAGTTGGGTGCGTAGCCCTTGCTTCTAACGTTTTGAGCACTGCTTGATTGCACTTGTCCGATGAACAGAAGCTCCCGATTTGGTGCCCTTGCCTGTGCCACATACAGTGGATGCCTACTTTGAGCTTCCGGAGGCTGTTACATTTGTATCTACACACAAACACACATACACACACACCTCAAGGAAGAAGGCCCCGAGCCCCAAGCATATGGTCCCTGCATGGATGCGCTGCGTCCGCTGCAGCCTCTTGTTTTGGTTTGCCCTGCGCAAAAGAAAGAGCAGGTCCTGCCTCCCCTTGGTTTCCAGCAATATCCGACTGTGCTTGATGGGAGCACCCTTACAGCACTCTGTATCGGTTGCTCCACTTGACTGAGGCCTTTTTTCCCTTGTAACCCTTGCATCGATTGCTCCAGGACATTTGGTAAGTTTCAACGAGACAGAGAAGATAAGCATGGCCCTTATGCAAGGGTGACCTACGACGTTTAAGAATGTCAACTGCTCACCCCCCCCCCCAACACTGCAACCATGTGCGCACGGATGGCCAAGCCGTTGCAAACAACGCTTTTGGTTGCCTTGCATGCATCGAAAGAGGGTGCTGTGGCACAGTGGCGCGTTGAAACACCCACAGTGCTGTTTGCAGAGATGCACACTTTTGTGTCTGCCGGCTGCACTCTGCGACAGGCCACCCACTGCCTGAGGGGCCTGAGGGGCTACACAGCTTTCCACAGTCTGTTCCATGCAGGGGAGGGAACAGTCTTCAGCCTGCAGTGTAGGCCCCCATCCCGGGCAAAAGGGCAGCGCCGCATGCAGGCGCACCTCTCCAGAAACTTGTACTCCATGGCCGTGCTGTTGAGGAAAGACACCAGGAAGGGCTTGAAGGGTGTGAGGGCCATGCTGGCCACCGTCATGCCAATGGGCACGTTGGGGATGATGGCACGCAGCATCAGGTTGGAGGACATGGCTATGGACCTGCAGCAGACACACGTGCGCAGCATCAGGTTGGCGGACAGGGTATGGACCTGCAGAAAACACACATAAGCAGCACACGTTTGGAGGACGTGGCGATGGACCTGAAGAGGACACGCGGGCGTAGCTTGAGGTTGGAGGACATGTCAATGGACCACATGCAGCACATGGTTGGAGGACACAGCTATAGACTGCGCGCAGCATACAATTGGAGGACAAGAGCTGTGGACCACGCGCAGCATAAGATAGGAGGACATGGCTCCGGACCTGCGCAACATGCGTGTGCATAGATAGAAGAAGCACAAATGCACACATGGACTGCAGTAGGGCATACATATGCACACATGGAGTCAGTGCTATACAAATGCATAGGTAGAGTGAGAGCTATATGTATGCAAGGATGGAGTGAGTGCTGTGTGTATGCACAGATGGAGTGAGTGCTGTGTGTATGCACGGATGGAGCAAGTGCTATATGTAAGCACAGATGGAGTGAGTGCCATGAATATGTACAGATGTGATGAGTTGAAGGGCGGAACACATCTGAGGGCAGCCAAGAAAGCTTTTTTTGAAGAAACTTTTTTGAGGACAGGGCTGTTTCTTAAAGGGAAAACTCCAGGGCGCCAGGGGGGGGCAGCTTGGGAGAGCATTTAAGCGCCCAAGAGTTTGCATAATGCGCACTCTCCTTTCAACTTAACCCTAGTATTTTGAAACATTGTTTTTTAATAACTCACCAGTAGTCTAGCCGCCGTCCCAGTGTGCGCCATTTCCCAGTGGACGCATGGAAGCCGCAGGAGCACATGCCCACACCCATCATGCTAGCACCCCAGATCTGCAAGTAATGAGGCAAGCACCGAGGCACACTTAGCAGCAGGCACGAGACACACTTGACAGCAAGCACTGAGATGCAGCAGGCCCTGATGCATTTAGAAACAATTAGACGCATACACCACGATGCAGCAGGCCCCGAGACGCACTTAAAGCACTTGGACGGACTGGGATGCACCAAGATGCAGGCACGCATCATGGCAAAAGGAAGGTGGGGCACACACATGGGGCAGGATAAGAAAGTGGTGAGGATGTACAAAGAGCTGCGAGGACAATCCTTTGAATTGAGGTGTCATCAGGGACGCTGTTGTGAGGAGCGAGGCATCATGACAGATCAAGCTCACCTTGCCATCCAAGGTCGACCGCTTCCTGAACGCATGCACGCCCACCATCACAAAGGGCGCAGAAGTCACGCAGTTGGCGCAGCGCTCGTAGTCATTGTGGTCACACACTCCCGGTCCCTGAGAGTGCACAATATAGCATATGTGTTTGCAGTCAAAGCACAACAGCACGATGCTTTTGAACTCCCTGCCCCCGACAATCGTCACCAAGGCAAGCATGGCCAGGCAAAGCAGCACAGGAGGGTGCCCCATGTGCAGCTTGTTGAAGTGTGTGTGACACATAGTGGACTTCAGCTGAGCAGGAAGGCCTGTGCACACTGACTGCGCACAGAACAGGAGCTGCAGCAGGAAATGTTCCACGCCTCTTATGGCGATTCCAGTTGCCTATGTTGTGGAGGGCGAGAAGGTGTTGCTTTACTTAATGGCATGAGTCAGAAGACGAGAGCTGCACAGATGGCAGGCACTGGCAATGGAAAACAAGCATGTCAAAGCACACTTCTGAGTGCTTCGCTCTCTGGAAAACCATGCCGGACGTACCAAGATGTAACACAGGGAAGCGCATGTTCATGCAGCAAATGCTTTTGCATCTTGAAGATAATGGTGAGTAAACAGCATGACCTGTATATATGAGCAGGGTTTGCTCGAGTGCGATGCTTAGTTGGTGTGGTGTGTGAATAACCTCGTGCTCCCTCATACACGCTGGCATGTGCGTGCATGTTCTTTCTAAAGCTAGTGAAGAATCTTTGATGCCACCCTGCCCTTGACCTGCCTTTGCATGCCTCTGTGTGATGTGACATCAAACAGACAAGAAGAAATTTGGGTGCTAAGAATGATGTATTTGCCTGTATGAAGGGAGGCACACGCCTCGTGAAAACAAAGCAACACGTGCCTAACAAACTGTTCAGTCTCCAAGCCTCAGTCAGGGCACAGCATATCCTGTGTCCTCAGCTCAGTAGCTCTGAGCTCAGGGAGCGTGCCAGCTGTCCTCCTCACTGAGCAGGTTCACAAAGAACAGCTCCATTTCCTTGGAACCCAGCATGTGCAGCCCACCACTGAATGCAGCACAGCATGTATGCACATGGGCACTGTACAAGAGGGGGAAACCTACCCGATGTAACCGGATACCCAGATACCCGGTTACTTCGGTTCGCATTTTTGGGGTGCGAATTCCTCACCCTCTGCACAGCACGCGTATCAAAGGCTGGTTACACCATTATTATGCACCACGCATAACGCACGACCTGTGCACAACTTGTCCACACCTGTGGGCTGAGAAGACTTTGTGCGGAGCCCCCCAGGGCTGCCAAATTTATGACCGCCAGACCAAGCAGGGCTCTGAGCTTGTCCCGGTCCCCGTTGCCCAGCACCAGCCCGCCATCTCGCTGCAGCTCATGTTTGAAAGCACTCCTCTGAGGACTCTCCAGGAATACCTGTGGCCTGCTCCCTCGCCATGGCAGAACGGCATGGGGCACGTTCTGTTGAATTGCTCTGAGTGCTAGCTCAACTCCCCCCTGCACGCCTTGCGCAACACGGTCGCGCCAGCCTATACTGTGGTGCGGGTCAAAGTGGGCAGGTAAGCTGCCCTGCTGCTGCTCGGGCTCACACACGCGAGCCTCTTGCGGCAGGTTCTCAAGCATTGGCGCACGGTGAATACGAGGCATTTTATTTTTTGCTACTTTGAGTGGTCACCACAGCCCTAGATCAGATTTTATTCCTGCTTTTGAGCAATTGATTTAGCAGCCTTACTGAGCTGGTCGTGATTGTTTTCAAGCTTGCGAACAAAAATTGCACGAACATGCCAACCTCGTGCTGTATCCGTCCAAGGTCACTAACCACATTTGTCAAAAAGAAAAAAGAGTCTACCAATCATCTTGTGTTCATTTACCTTTGACACCATCAAGCAATGTCCTCCGCGGAGACTGATAACCCCATTTTGAGAGCAGCCTATGGCAAGTCCGTCTTTGAGGTTGCTGCAGAGAACCCCATCCCCGACAACGCCTGGGAGTTCCACATCCGCAAGTACGGCTGAGCACTGGTTTGTTTGCCCTCAGGGCTGTGACTGCGTTGTCCTGACAGGGGCGATCATATCGGGACTTTCTGTCCTGCTGGTGAGCAAGCTCAGCACACATGTCGTTGCAGGAACCTGAATGACGCAGCGTACAATTCCTTGAAGTACGTGCCAGTGTGCTGCTGCACCCCTGTGTGTGCCAAATGCACCAATCCAAGTGAGTAGGCAAGGGGAGAGGCAACAGGGTGCACTTGACAGGCTGGGTTTGACACCATGATCTCTGCAATTGATCAATGTCTGATGATCAAGGACTCCCGCGGTTCGTAAAAAACACACTCTCTAGTGAACCTCAGCTGAGCTCAAAGGATCTCTGGTGCGGATTGCTTTCGCATAACCTCCATCTCCACTCTCTCTTTCTATGCAGAGTACATGTGGACCAGGAAAGGGCAATGAGCATCGCGGAGCTCTTGAGATCAATGATGCGGCTGTTAGAGCCCAGTATGACTTGAATGACGTGGATGCACTTGTAGAACACAGTCCACCTCAGAGGGTTTTTTGCCTAACAGAGGAGACAGAGGAGTTTGCCTTGCAGTGATGAGACCAGCACCATGTCTGGTCACAGGTATCTGACTTGGTCTCATGAACTTGTCACAACAGCTCCTTCTCTGGATTGACTCCTCATCAGAGTAGGGCAATCTGTGAAGAAAAGGTTAGAGTTGACTCAAATGCATTGGATAGAATAAGTTATGCATTTATAGATGGAGTGCTTCTCATAGAGAGAATGTAAAAAGTAAAGAAAACTACACAGGCAGAGGGAAGTCTCCCTACTTAATTCACGGGAAGGAGATACATCGCTTCAAAAGAGCCTCAAGTCCAGCAGTTTTAGTGTGAATAGTACTGTGGCGCGCATGCGCGTATTTGTCTGCGCAGACAAATACCTCCGCATGCGTACGCACGGCATGTCAAAAGTACAGCTCCTGAATACCTGAGAGGCAAGGGGCAATAAATTGAAGAACTATGTAGGCAGAGGAAACTCTTCCTACATCAATTAGGAAAGGAGACACATTGGCTCAGAAGGGCAGTGAACTCCTCCACCACAAGGCTACAGACCTGAAATTGCTAATGGGAGATTAAAGTCGCAATTTCATGCTGTGATTTTGAGAAATTGCACCATAGAAAATGGAGATTCCACGTATCCTGATTGCACCATGGTGTCCTGTACAGACACATGTGTAGCTATAGCTAAGTTATTCTTGATTAAAGGGCTGAAAGACAATTAGCCTCTACCAGCCCAAAATATGACCAAGTTACACACACATTCCTCTCGACAAACAATTTAAGACTCTGGTTGCATGGTCCCCTCGCGAGTCCGGGTTCTATATCGCATTTCCACGCAAGCAACATAGCGTTTTCAGCACAATGTTATCCTTTTCGGTGCCGCTCTATGCTGCAGTGGGTCAGTTTTCTCACGAGAAGTTAAAGGCTTAGCACCACACAATTCTTTTTATAGCACTATGTTTAAAATGTGTTAGAAACTCACGCAAAATAAAGAACGACACCAGAACGTTTCAAAGTCCATTTCTTTTAGACTAACCATCAATGTTAGCCAGAGGCAGGCATCTCCTGCCATCCTCTTCCTTGTTTCAAGCAAAGAGTTTTTGTAGGGCACCCTTGTCCTCCTTATTTTTCAGTGAGCGGCGGCAAAGCGTCCAAACTGCTGCCAAAGGGAGAGGAAAGCAGCATGCAAGCAATTCTGACACCCCAGCACATGAGTCTCCTCAAGCAAAGCATCGCAGACCTCCAGCTATCCGCGGGGAAAGCCCAGAATTTGATGAAGAGTACACATCTCATGAGCAAATACACCCCACAATTGAGCCCACTCGTTCCCTGGTTAGTATTTTGAGTTGCAACTGGACCCTTGTTGAACATGTCTTGATTGATGTTGCAGCTTACCAGGATAAGACCTCTGATGCATTCTATGATGAGCTGATCGGTTAAATTATTTTGGACTGGGGGCTCGTGCTGTCTCCATTCCATCTGTCATGGGTCTGACAATGGTGCCTGCTATCCTTACAGGTGTCTTTCATGGATGCTGTCGTGAAGGTGAGACATGAGTTTAGATTTGTGCAACCTCATGGATGTGCATGGTGAGGCAGGTGCAAGCCGAGTGACTCATGCAGAGTCATGATGCTCTAAGCTGCCATGTGGCTTTCTGTGTACTCACTAGGTTCAGGACAAGCAGTTGAGTGCATGCTTTTGTGCAGGTTGAGTTTGGGATAACGCGCGCCTGCCGACACTCTAAGCATTTATGAAGGCACTTCTGTTGCCTTCTATGTTTAAGCATACATCCAGGTCAAGTGCACAGATCCTGTTCTTTAAGTGTTTGATGTTTATTCTACCTTCTCGTCCTTTCCTGCCAAGACCAGTTTTCCAGGATGTGTTTGATTCATCTCTACCTTTATGCCCTTACCCTGTCAAGACAATTGTCCATGCATCTGACATCCTGACAGATTGAATCTCATCTGATTTTTTGGCACATTGTGCATGATAGTGTGCAGCTTGCAAGTCCTTCATACACGCAAGCACATTCCATGGTGTCCCTCTTGGTTTCAGGCTCTGGGGCTTTGCCTGTGCCGGTTTCTGCTTCCAGCGTCTCATGAGTACATTTGCAACTGAGTCCCTGACTCCTGAGCCAAACCATGATATTTGAGCCATGTAATGGAAATCTTGGGACCGAATCCCATGCACCAACTCCTTGTCCACATCGATGGTCATTGCCGATCTGAGATTATCCATGATGGACCTCAGCTTCACTTAGCTTTGAACTCTGTGCAATGTTCAGCTTGACTAGTGTGTGCTGCATTTGCAAGCACGCACCACACACCTCTCTTTCTTTCTAAAAGAATGGTGTGAATACTGTGTGCCAGCAACCCATTCTTTAGAGCCTTTTCCTACGTCTAAATGTACTCATCTAGATGCTGCTTTGCAAAAACAACTGACTGTGACGCATGTGTCGTCTCAGGTGTTCTGCACGCACACGGAGCCAAATTTCTCATTGCCATGGTAAGGCTGGTTCGCGCGGGCAAGTGTGCATCCCTCTGTGAAGTGAAGGAAAAGAGGCGAGGCAAGGCCTACTTTACTACAGTGATTGAAAAGCAGGGTTACTCACCTAAGTTGAGCATTCTATGGGATTGGTCCCCCTCCCTCCCGTACAGGCTGCCCCTGTCTGTGCAACAGAATGAGGAGGACATTGCTCTGGAGCTACGCCAGATTGTGCATAGTTTATGAGGCTCTTGTCATGTCTTCTTATCCAGGCTGCCCTCATCTTTGCTACAAGCCAGCATTGCCAACACAGCACCTTTATTTGAATTGCCTCATGTTTGCTCATGTTTGCTGGACAGCAAGGGTAGTCATGTGTTTCACTTTCACCTAGAGGCAATGCTGTGCTTGGTCCGTGCAATACCCCCACTCCATTGGTGAACTGTTTGGTGTTAGTTTTGACAAGTGTGACGCCTCTGTGTGATGGGATGCTTGTGCGTTGGGCAGGAGCTAGAGACTGCCATGGCTTAGTGTGTAAGGAGTGGCTTTGCTTCATGCATTGGATCCTCTTGGCATAAGCTATACATCCCGAGTCCTCTGAAGAAAAGAAAAACTATGTAGGCAGTGAAACACTCCCCACATCAATGAAGGAAAGGGGGCCACATTTGTTACAGTCTATGTGTATGGTTGGCCAATGTCATGTACATGTACATACAACATGTGTCTCAACTTTTCCTTGCCAAAAAGTGGTGTATGTATGGCATGTTTTCACGGAACTGGCAAATCCTATCTATGTGACAAGCTGGCCCTGCTACCCTGGGCGGGGCAGGTGCAGGATGCTGATTTCGTTCGTGGGACTCAATTGACATTTGCCTTAGGTAGCCGAGTCTGTATAACCTTTTTTCACCTCGATGAGGTAAAGGGAGTAATTCATTATGTCTGTCCTCAGGGAGCCCTAGGTCATAGCCTGTGTAACCTGAATTGATATGCTGCTATCTCCAGGCAACGCAAACGCCAGATGAACAGCACCTCTAGCGGCTTTGCGGCTAGCTTCCAGGGACAAAGGTGCCTCCTCACAAATGCCCACTCTGTGGACTATCACACACAGGTGAGTGTGTGTGTGTGTGTCTGGTCATGCTCGGGCATGTAAACTACTTGTTGTGGCTTGCTAAGGCTTGCTTAAGAAGGGGCAGGGAAGGGCTCGCAGCAGCACCTGCTCACAGTAGTACATGCCTGCTCACAGTAGGAGCTCCTGCAGGAGCAGCTCACAATAGCACCTGCCTCCAGAAGCAGCTCGGGTGGAGCAAAGAGGGCTGCCTGCGACCAAAGACACTGCCTGCGACAAAAAGCACACAAGTTTAGGTCATCACAAATGCATCACAGTTGAGGCTGCTCATGCCAGCTTCTGGGGGCTGACATGCCTGCTCATCATTTCCCACTCAGTGGATTCGTAATCTACTCTGAGTGGACTGTGACGGACACGTGCATTTTGTTGGTCATGCACATGAGAGAGAATATTCCGTTCCTCTTCCGTGTATTGTATTCCCACTGATGGGATCATCGCTCTCTTCACAAGGCCTCCGATAAAATGCTATTGTGTTTGGCAAACGGGCCGCCAAAACAGTGCCAGATTTCCCGAGCCTTAATTTTTGTCCAAGTCTGTGTCCTATTTTTTAACCTAAAAGGTAGATCGGTAAGAAAGAAACATGTGCTTACCAAAGTAAGGAAATCACAACAAACACACACACATGCACGCGAGCTGTGCACGACTGCACTTTTATAGGTCAAGGTCAAGAAACGGGGGGATGACCGCAAGTTCCTGGCCAAAGTGCTGTCCATTGGCGTGGACTGCGATGTTGCACTCCTGGACGTTGCTGATGAGACTTTTTGGGAAGGTAATGCTTTGAAGTCACACTGCTGGGCGTGGCTGGTCAGACTTTTTGGGAAGGTGTGCTTGACAGCCAAGAGGTTGATGGACCTTTTTTCTTACTAGTGAATCTGTGTGTGTATGTGTGTGTGTGTGCGTGTGTGTGTGTGTTCGGCATGATACGCTGCCTGAAGAGGCTATTTCAAGGCATTGGCAGCGTCTGTTCTAGCTGATTGATATTGTAATTTTTGATTTCATCATTGTCATTTTTGATGAATCTGCCATTCCCGAGCTCTTCCAGGTATTAATACTGAACATGTAGCATCCCCTAGCATGCCATTTCCTGGTAGCAATAGCAGGTTTAAAAGCATTCATGCCCTCAAACTGTCTCCGATGTGTTCATGTCTGCGCAGGTATGACGCCCCTAGAGCTGGGGCCCTTGCCCCACCTCCAAGACTCTGTGGCTGTGATTGGGTAAGCACTCTTGCATTGAACGCCTTGATGACAACACGCAATTGACTACATTCTGTGGCTGTGGTTCGCTCAGTTGCTCAATGTCTCAACGCCATAAACCAATTGCAAGACTCTTGTGGCTGTGATTAGGTGAACACTCAAGCAGTTAATGCAGGAGCCCCAGTCATGTCCGGTTTGCTGAAGGGCGGTCTGGACATAGATTTTATCACCATGAAAAGCCGGCCCCTCCCCCTCATTCTGTGCCTTCCATTCAAGCCAAGGAATGACTAAATGCCATACCTGGCTGCCCCTCTGAATGTCCTTGCATGTGTCTCGCTCAGTGTGCTTTTGTGATCCTCTGTGCGCAGGTACCCCATCGGAGGTGACACCATCTCTGTAACGGCTGGTGTGGTCTCTCGCATTGAGGTACACAAGCAGGATGGTTTGGCCCTTGTTACCTTGATCCATCCCCTACTGCATGAACCCTAGTTTCTTCGTATTACATCAATTATAATACTTAATAATGATACTTCTCACAGCCACAGGTTCTGGAGCCGGGTGCTTCCAGTAACCCTCCAGATCCCCATTAACATTTTCTGTTTTGCAGCTTTGTGGTGGAGGGGGCTCACGGCTCTTCTGAGCCAATGTGTCTCCTTTTCCTTATTCGATGTAGAGAGAGTTTTCTCTGCCTCCGTACTTTTCTTTTTCTTTCTTTTCTTTGTTTCTTCACATTGCAGAATCATGACCCTTTTACACCGCATGGATTATGGTCTCTCCACACTGCAAAGTCATGACCCGTCCATACTGCCCTTAGGAATGCCAAAAATGTTTGAAGCGCCTTGAAAACAAAGAGCATATGTATGCTCATTTCAGTCTTGAATTCTGCTCTGCTTCTCAGCATTCCTGCATACACCTTTGTGACTGGTTGATCGCCGCTGGCAGACCACTCAATCATCACTTGCCCTCGTGGTTGTAGTGCATTTGCTTGCTAAATGGTTTCTTTTGCTGCTTAGGGTGCTCTAAGAAAGATTGCATCTGCAGCTCCACATGGATGACCTTGTATGCATACTTGTATGCAGGTCACAGACTACACACATGGCTCTACAGACTTGCTTGCCATCCAGGTATGCAATGCATAAAAAGCTGGCCAAATCAAGACACCTGCACAACCTTTGTTTACCAGGACTGGCTTGCTCCAGCATGACCCCCATCGTGCCTTCCATCGTGCTTCAAATCATCTGTTGAGCAAAGTATTGATTTGAGCAAACTGCCCACTTTGTGCCATGTTGCTCTTTTTCCCTATCCCAACTGCCAATGAAATTATTTTCGTCTTATTCAAATTGTCGATGGCAGCATTCATTTCCTTTCGCACTTCTTGCAAGCTCTGACTTGTTTGCTTTCTCACCTTTGCTCGTGCAGATTGACGCTGCAATCAACGGTGTGTATGTAGTGCGTGCGTACGTGTGTGTGTCTGTGTGTGTGTGTGTGTGTGTGTGTGTGTGCGCGCGCGCGCGCACGCACGCTGAGCGATGACCACCAAATTCTATGTTGGGGTGAGATGTTTCAATGCTGTGTCCTTGTCCATATAGAAAACGTATTTGAGAGAAAGAAACTAGTAAAATGAGCATGAAAAGGGGCATGAGAGAAAGTGTAGAAGGAATTCCATGAAGCTAGCTTGGACACAACGCTCCTAATGGTGTCATTTTAGCAGGCCCTGTATGATTGCTTTGATGCAGGAAAATTGCTTGCAGAGAGTGCTCTTTATTTTGCATACAAACAAGAGATTAGTATTTACCTGCTGGGATGTGTACTTGACCTGCTGCACATGCATTCATTTTTCAGGAGGCAACAGCGGAGGGCCTGTCTTCAATGCTGCTGGCGAGTGCTGTGGCATTGCTTTCCAGGTCAGTCCTACTGGGGCCTGTCTTCAATGTCTCAATGCTCCACTTTGATGTCTTTCCAGGGCAATGCTGTAGCTTCATGTTCCAGGTCAGTTTGTGGCAATGCTGTGGCGTTCCTGCAGTTTTGTTGTTGCTGTGGTATTGCTCTACAGGTTTGACCTGAAGAGTTTCAAGGCGGCTCCTTGGGTGGCGATTGTTTTAGAATAGCCCATTTTTGGATGCCTCCAGGCTTAAAACAAATAAACTCTCCTTCGATTGAGCATCCCATACTTAACCATGCAAGAGGCCAACATTAAATGGCCACTTAGGAAGTGTCATGCAGTCCCACCTTCTTAGCTATAGGTGATGACAGCGTGACAAAAAAAATGGATCATTCTTTGGTCATGCCTGCTCATCTGACCAGGGCAGGAAGCATGTCTCAAGGGCCGCTTTGAGGCTCTTTAGTTGTGTCCCTTGTGAGTGTTGATTACCTCCTTCACTATATGTCGCTGTGTGCACTTGTGTGTGCGTGCGTGTGTGTGTGTGTGTGTGTATGTGTGCCTGTGTGTGTATGGGCGTGCGCGTGCCCTTGGTTTACGGTCTTTGCTCCAACGTTGGGGAACTGTGTTATTATCTGAATGGCTGCTGGCCTGTGTGTGCAAAGTGTGGAACAAGTAGGGATCAGATTGCTGGCCCGTGTGTGCAGAGTGTGGAACAAGTAGGCATCGGATTGCTGGCCCATGTGTGCTAAGTGTGGAGCAAGTAGGCATCGTCATCCTCAAGACGGTGATCTCGGTCTTCCTCGTATGGACCACCGGTGCATGGTTCCCACATAAAAGCATTCCCTGTTGGAGGGACGCGCTCGGAAAATGCGCGCACTCTATGTCATCAGGATCCATATTCCCATGACCCAGTTTGTCCCCATGGATCAACAGCACTTAGTCTCTGCATTAGAGCAGGCCCTGGTTGGGGTAGGCACGTAAAACGCGCGCCATGTCATCCCCACGTCCATGACCCAGCATTCCCCCACAGATCATCACCCTGTGTATCATGCCTGCAATATTGGAGGCCCTCATAGGGGACAACGTGGAAAACATGGGCCACGTCATCCCCATGCCAGTGACCCAACACTTCCCCACAGACCACCCCGTGTGTCATGCCTGCATCACCGCAGGCCCTTGTAGGGGATAGCGTGGAAAACGTGGGCTACGTCATCCCCACGCCTGTGATCCAACACTTCTTGGTGGACTACCAGCGCACAGGGGGCTTCACAGGCTTCCCTGCCCTTGGCATCCGTTGGCAACGGCTTGAAAGTGATGCGCTCAAGCGCGCATTTGGCATGACGCCTGAGCAGAAAGGTGGGACTCATGCGAGCAGGGCAAGCTGGATTGCATGGGAAAGGGAAGGGAAAGTTAAGGGTTACATAGCTATACCTGCTTACGAGGGCAGGCCTACAAGGGCTGCTTGGGGTAGAGCTAGACAGGTTGGCCAAGTTCAGTGCCAGTGGCTGGGGGCCGATGCGGTCAAGGGCGCCATGCCAAATGACCAGGCTAAATGGTTCCAAAACAAAACGGCAGAGGGGATTGCGTGGGTGGGGCAGGGTCAATTACGTGGGGATGGGAGGAGGATTGCATGAGTGGGAGGCAGGATTGCTACGTTAGGTGGCAGCAACTGGAGCATGCCACGCTCATGTGCACATTTGCATGGCGCCCGAGCCAAGAGGTGAGGGAGTACATTTTGGGGGAAAGGGGGGGGGGGGGGCAAAGGATTGTTGTGGAAGGCAGGATGGGCAAGTCATCTGGGGCAGCGGCGGGGGGGGACACAAGTTTGTGGAAAAGAAATAGAACAAGCTGGCTTGATGGCAACGGCTTGGCAGGTTTGAATAGGTGTGGATCAAGTGGAAGAGACAGGGGTGAGGCGTGCGGGTCACATGGGCTTGTGCACATGGGCAAAGCACATCTGGGCCATGAGAAGCTACAAACAGATTTGAAAAACAAACGACACAGAAACTTGGCGCCTTATACACACGTTGATTGAGGATCCGTTAGGATGGTGTCCTATGTAGTCCAGAGCAGGCTGTTCATGAGCTTGTGCCCTCCACTCCTGTTTTACATTCAAGTGTGGCCCTGCAACAAACCGCAAGGAGGAGCTTGCAGACCAGGGGGGGTGGCCCTGCAACAAAATTAAAGGGGGAGCTTGCAGACCAGGGGGTATGGCCCTGCAACAAAACAAGAAGGGGAGCTTGCAGATCAGGGGGTGTGGCCCTGCAACAAAACAAAAGGGGGAGCTTGCAGATCAGGGGGTGTGGCCCTGCAACAAAACAAAAGGGGGAGCTTGCAGGGGGGGCGACGCTGGGCACTGCGACAAAACAAAAGGGGGAGCTTGCAGGTTAGGGGGTGTGGCCCTTCAGCAAAACAAGAGGGGGATCTTGCAAATCAGGGGGTGTGGCCCTGCAACAAAACAAAAGGGGGAGCTTGCAGATCAGGGGGCATGGCCCTGCAACAAAACGAAAGGGGGAGCTTGCAGACCAGGGGAGCGACGCTGGGCACTGCATGCCATTCTGTCAAGTCTGTCCGACCAACCCTGGCCACTGACACTGCTGCAAATGGTTGAATGAAAACTCTGCCCCGACCTCATCATGCATGTGCCGGCCCCTGGAAATCTGGTGAGTCATGCTCCTGCAATGCCAGGCATCCGTTATGCCTGTACCTGTTTTGCCATGGCTTGCATGGGCGTCATAATTGTTATGCAAGCCTTGTAAGGGTCATACTCAGAATCAGTGTTGCATTTAAGTCGTACAGCATGCGCACATGCAAGCTAACGCTGCGGCGCCACACATGTGCTGTATGGCTTGCACGGGTCATACTGCAAATAAGCTCGCATCAAGCGCGTGCAGTATTTGTCATGCCAGGCATGTGTTTTTGTAAGGCTCATAAAGATCGTTCAGCAAATCAGCGCCACACGAGTGCTGCATGGCTTGCACGGGTCAAACTGCAAATAAGCGGTGTATTAAGGGCATGCAATCATTTTCATGCCAGGCATGTGTTATGCAAGCCTTGTAAGGATAATACTCCAAACCAGTGTTGCATCAAATTCGTGCAGCATGCACACATTCAAGCTAATGCTGCACCGCACACGTGCCGCATGGTGCCCATACAAAACCTCTTCTGTCATTTTTGTAGCCTCCTTCAGGCCAATTCAAGTAGCATTGAAGAGCCTCACTCATGCAAGCTTATGTACATGCATTTGGCTTCTGTCTCACTTGCGCTGGTGTGCTCGAGCGCAGTATGAACTCTAACAGAGGCGCCACCCTCATCAGGCTGTTTTCTGAAGCACAAGACTGCTTGCTCCTCACTTTGCGCACTTTTGCTGCATGCGCTGCATGTGGCACCTCTGCCTCTCTTATAGGTGTGCTTGGAAACACGCCTTTTGACTGAAGGCCTGATCTGATTTGCCAAAGTGCGGCAGAGGTGCAACGCACAGCACATGCAGGAAGGTTGTGCAAGTGAGGAGCAAGAGTGCTTCTGGAAATGGCCTGATGAGGGTGGGGTCACTGTTGAGGTTTCAATCTGCTGATCATCTCCTGCATGCAGTCTGCTCAACCGCAGCATGCATCCCACAAGCAATGCAACCCTCACCAGGCCAACCTGATAGGTGGCCTGGGTTATTGCATGCATGCATATTCACAAACCGTAACCCGTCAATCGTGGTCATTTGTCAACCTTACTTAGATCCTCACAAGGCCATCCAGGGAAGCATGCATGCGCATGCCCCTCGCTCTTGCGATCTCCCTGCGTGTGCGGTGTCAGGCGATTTTCAAAAGCCTCCTACATGAACCATGTTTGGCCCCCTGCGTATGGCAAATCTCAGAAGCCCACAAGTGCTCCCCATTCTTAAATCATGTATCCTGTCCTCGGAGGAGTGCTCTTGTGCAGTGTGAATCCTATTAGCCACGTAGCCTCTGCGCCTGCAATTCAGCATGCTGCCCTGAACACATATGTGCAGGTGTGCTCGTGCGCAGTGTGGACCCTACCAGCCACGCAGCCTCTGCTCCTGCAATTCAGCATGTTGCCCTGAACACATATGTGCAGGTGTGCTCGTGCGCAGCGTGAACCCCACTAGCCATGCAGCGTCTGCGCTGCGCAAAGATGACGTGGTGATGGCGTTTGACGATGTGGCTGTGGCGTCAGATGGCACTGTGCCCTTCCGCACGGGCGAGCGCATCGCTTTCAGCTACCTCATATCCACAAAGGTCAGTGTTCCGGTCATTACTTTAAAGATCAGTGTGTCGGTCATCACCACTGGGATCAGAGTATTGCTAGGGTAGGGAGCGCAACACTCTCAGCTGCCTCATACCCACCAAGGTCAGTGCGGTGGCCATATCCATCAAGGTCAGTGCGTTGGCCATATCCACCAAGGTCAATGCATCGGTGGAGTGATTGCCCCGAGGTGTCTTAGCGTACACCCTTCCGCACATGGACATGCACACGTCAATGTCATGAGTCCAGCAGGGTGTCTGACAGCTCCAATGGCTGCAGCTAATGCGGAGAGGTGTGAGCAGCAACATGCATGCCGCCCTCATCTTCTTTGTCATCATTGGGACTCCTCCGCACTGGTCTCCTGTCAAGGTCATGATGCTTGCTTGAGCCTGAATGGAGCCTCGTATGTATGTGTGTCCTGAACTGAGTTTCTGGACGACGCACCACAGTGTTCCACTGCATCCGTGTGTTCCAGACAGAAACCTCTGCGTCAATCTATTGATCAAAATCGAAAGGCTCGCCTTAGCCTGAATGGATCCTTGTAATTTGAACAACTCAGTGTTCCACTGTGCGTCCATGTGCTCAAAACAGGGTTGACCAAAACAGGGCAAGCTCAGCAGTGGCGATCAAGTTAGAAAACAAAACACTACACAAGCCCAGTGGCCGGGGTTGTTAAGAACAGGTTCCCTATCTAACAAGCTAGCAAGGGCCCTCGCATTCACGCGGTGGCTTTTTTCGCCTTTTGTACCCTTTCATGCGCACTACAAGTGTGCAACCTGGGCAAGCACACTCTGCACCCAGCACAGCACCATTATATTTCAAGCCAATTTCGGCCCTCCATGATTTTTTTGAAGCCCCACCTTTGGACCCCCCTGCCTGCAGTATGTGGGTGACGTATGTAAGCTCAAGGTATTGCGTGAGGGTAAAGAGCTGGAGCTGGAGACCAGGTGAGCGGACTCGTATTGTTGTGATGAAGCTCTGCAGAAATGTGTCATCAATCAGTCTTTGACTACAGCGTGCGTGGGGGCACAGATTTTGAGTCCAGGACCTGGTGAGCAAAAACTTGAGGTTGGTCAGTGCTATTAAGCCACACCTAATGCTTCTGTAGTTGGCTGAGAGCAAAAACTTAAGGTTGGTCAGCGCTATCAAGCCACACCTAACGCTTCTGTAGTTGGCTAAGAGGATGTGAGATTCACTGAATGCACATATGGAAATGGCTTTCACTACAGGCACATGTTGTTTGAGGAGCCTTGCAAAGGTGTACCAATTTGCAACCCCCAAAAGGTGCATCGACAGCCATGTGCCCAGTGTGTGTGTGTGTGTGTGTGTGTGTGTGTGTGTGTGTGTGTGTGTGTGTGTGTGTGTGTGCAACACTAACAGAACACCCAGGCAGGACACACGTCTGCAACACACAACCTGCAGGTTATCGAAGCCACACTCCTTGGTCCCCCCTCACATCAACAATAAGGATCCAGGTAATTAAAAAAAGAGACTGGGTGCTCATGCCTCATGTGAGCTTGGTGACGCCTGGTGTGGGCTGGGACTCGCTGCGTTGGCTCAGGTCAAACCAGCAGCAGTGGAATCTGCTGCTGGGTCGAAGGCTGAAGTGGCCCCCTCTGTGTGTGTGAATTCTGTTGTGACAGCGCTTCTGCAGTCTTTCCATTTTAGTGGACCTCATGTGCGGAGCTCCTGGCAACTCCATAGCAACTGAAAGGCAGGGGTGACCGCTGCTCATGAGGCCTGTCCATGAGGCTGAGGTGTATGTTCATGGGTACGATAAATAGGCACAAGTCCACAATGCTCATTATATCTGCTCATTAGGTCTGATCTTGGTCGGTGTTGGGGCCATTGGTTTGAACCAGGCAGTCTGGGATGTCTAGATTGTGCAGTTGTGGGTCTGAAAGCCAGAGGAGGGCCCTGGTACTCAGGGGTCCTGCCCCTTCAGGCTGAAGACAAACACTCTTGGTTCCAGCTTGTTACAATAATTGCTAATTCTTGAAGAGGGGTTGGAAGGGCAGCATCATCTGGCATGCCTGACAGCCACATTCAAAGGTCCTTCTGGTATAAAAGGTTTACAGGGCCCTTCAGGGATTAAGGTTTGAAGGCTGGCACCATATGGCACATCTTAAAGGCACAGACATCCTTCTGGTAGTGGCCTCCTCCGCTCAGCCAGGGTTTGAGATGCTGTTCAAGGGTGCGCGTGAGAACACTCTCTGGCACATGGTGTCCATATACGGGGCCAATTTATCAGCATTTCTGCGTCCGCGCGGGCCATGAAGCAACGTGTTTTGGGCCTGGAGCAGCCCGGATTTTTTCTGTTCTCGGCCTTGTCTCCAATTCTAACATCTGCAAGGGGGGGCCACCCAGACATCCTGGACTGCTCAAGCCAAACTGATGCAGAGGGGTGGTGCAAAGAAAAGGAAAGAAAAGTGGTGCACTGATACAAAAGTGCACCTTGTCTGCTTGAGCATCAGGAGCGCACCTCGTGCTCCTGTGGCATGCCTCTTCTTGCAAGTGTCCATATTGTGGTCTGTCAAGAGTGACCCACTGCTCCGTGCAGCAGTTTTGAGGGTGCACTTGATGCTACTATGGAATGCCTCTTCTTGCGTGTTCACCTTGCAGTCTGCAAACAGTGGCCCACTGCTCCATGCAGCAGTCCAATCCTAAGGACACGGCTCGTGTGCTTTGGTTGCATGCCTCTTCCTTCTCTTTTCCTATTTCTTTTCCTCTCTTGCGGCTTTTGTGCTTTGATTGTGGCACAACACTTGCGCAAGTTCAGAGGTGCTGCGCTAAGCAGTGGGCCAGTGTCCACAGACTGCAAGATATCAAGAAGAACTATGCATTTACTGAACTCTGTCCATCACAATCACATAATTAACACAGTACCTAATGCGGATCAAGGCACCCCGTCCATCAAAATCACATAATTAACACACTACCTAATGCGAATCATTTCGCGCCCCTAAAAAATGTATTTAGTTTATGAATTCCGTCTTAATCCCGCATCCCCCTCAGTATTTGTTTTAAGTTTCCTGCATGTTCCCGCAGGGGCAATCAGCCTCCTTTTGCCCCAAGAACTGCATTAACATGCTCCACGCTGCTCCGGCATGTAAAAACTTGAAAGGATTGGCCAGCATATAAAATTTTGCAAGGATTGCAAGGATTCCTTGCACTAAAAGGAAGGATGTTGTTCAAAAGTGTAAAAGGTGCACACGTTGCTCCTAAATATGAAGACCTGCTCAGCTGCTGAAACTCATTGGCCTCTGCCGTCTGCTGCTGCTGCTGCTGCTGCTGCTGCCGCTCCTGCTCATTGGGAGGGGCTTCAGGAAGCTTCCTATTCAGCTAGCTGTCGACGCCCTACCGGCACCTTCTTCACTCATACCCAAAACAAATCAAAAACAATTATTTTCAATTTTACGCATTCCCACATGCTCAAAAATAACTGATTTTTCATGTGTCTGCAGTTATCCCACACCCCTCAAAAACATTATTTTTGCGGGAAAATATACATTTGTACGGTATCACTTAGTTGGTGTCCATGGATATCTCTGCTGCAATTCATCTGATGGCTGCAGAAAGTATGCAGATGGATGAGGAATCCAAAGATGCGCAGATTGGTACCCATATGGATTGGGGCATTGGAAGGGGGGTTTTGGGGGTGGTGGGTGGGTCAGGGGGGTCCCACCCCAAAAATTGACATGGGTTCCATTACTTTTTTTCTTGCCCTCCTGCTTGCTGCACAGAATCTAGTGCAGTGCTTCATCTTCACAGTACTCCTTTCAGTTAACCCCCACTAATCAGTTAACTAATTGAACAAGGAATATCTATTTGATTTGCAAAACATTTCTTCATCACAGGGCTGGTGTTCATTATTGCTAAAGAGCCCTGCTGTCGGAGTAAGAATTGAATGATGCCTCATCGGTATTCCTGCAGGATACTTCATCGTTGCTGGCCTGGTGTTCACGACTGTCAATGAGCCCTACTTGCTATCAGAGTATGGTGCCAACTACATGACCGATGCACCAGTCAAGCTGCTGGAGCGTATGTTCCACGGGACCCCACAGTGCGTCAGACAAAGCTTTTGCTTCCTGGGCTGTATACTCTGAGGGGCAGAAGGAAGAGTTGCTGTTAACGCTAGGGCCGCGTTGCACGCTCCTCTGAGAGGCGGAGTTGTGGTGTAGGCTGCACGCCACAGCGTGAAGTTGTTTGTACTTGTGTTGAGGAGAAATGGGTGATCAAAAGTGTAGCCAGCACCCTTTGGCTAGTCAAATACTGCTTCCTTGTTGCCATTTGCAAACCATTTTCCTTTACTGTGCAAAGTTGACATAAATCAAGAAAGGATGTAGGTTTTAGGAACCTGCAACATGCCTGGAAAGCTTGGCATCTGTTGAAGAGGCTCCGTCAAGGATAGCCTGTGTTGTCCCTTGAACATGTTAATAAATGCTGCGCCTGACACAGTTCAGGCGTTTTTCATGGAAAGAGATGCTACATCTCTTACAATGAGACATCCGTTGTGTCCTGTTTGTCTCTTTATTTCCATGGCTTGAGAAAGGGTCCGTGATGCCTCGTTTAATTTTTGTTGCGAGCTGGGTGCTCTATTTCCTTATCAGCTTTAAGAGAGAATGGTAGATAATGGTTGTGATAGCAGAGATATTGGTGCACAGCCATGTTTCTTTTTTGGATGCGTGCTTCGATCAACTGGGATTCACACATGCTTTGCAGGTTTCCTGATGAGGAGGTTGTGGTGCTTAGTCAGGTGCTGGCCTGTGATGCCACTTTAGGTTATGAAGACATCTACAACGTTCAGGCAAGTGCCATACTTGCTTTTTAAGGGTCCACATCAAAGGATGAAATGCCAAGACAACGGACAACCAATTGAAGATGATGTGCAAGCCCTCTGGTTCAGTTGTATGCAAGACAGAACCCCTCTTTGCTTTTGAGGGTTTACAGCAGTAGATGCAACATTGTTACAAGATGGCGGACAAGGCTGCCCTCCTGTCTGGTTCTGTCTGCATGTGAAGGATAATTTAGAAGGTAGATTGAAATTAATTTGCACTCCACTTATTGCCGCAATCACATTGTTTTTCTTGTTTTGTACTTCAACCTGTGGATCAAGCATGTACAGCCCAGTCACTGGCCTTGGTAAAAGAGACATATACTATATATAATATATCTCTGCTATTATATATATATGTCAAATTGTAGGAAACAATGTGGATCAAATGCTCCTAATGATGAGTTACTTCTCTCTCCTTTTCCAACACTGCAGGTTCAACGCTTCAACGGAACAACAGTTCGCAACCTCAAACATTTGGCAGAGCTGGTCACCGCCTGCAGTGAGAAGTACATGCGCTTTGAAATGGTAGGTTGCAGAGCCATGGGCTTTCATAGCTGTGTGATGGTGATGATGATGCAGGGTAGTGGTGTTCAGGTCCCGAGGCGACTTTCACCAAATGAGTACAAAATTTGACAACAGGTGTACATTTGGTAAACATTAAGGGCTGCATACTTGGATTTTTAAAAATTGGCCCAGGGGGTGATCTGAGTGCCCCAGAAATTGATATCACACCCCAGATCGCACTCCTCCTGCAATAGCAGACCTGGAACTGGTCCAATCGTGACAGCTATTGCACTAGTGGGTGAGTGAGATCAAAGCCTATGTATTGATGTGCTAATCTGGGAAAACTGGTGCCAAATAGGCTGACTGCGCCTGGAAATGTCAAAATTTTAGTCATTTTTGGCCAATGCCACACACAAGAAGCCCCAGAAAAGACGGGCAAACCAATTACCAGGTCAGTAAATTGGCATAGCTGCTTTTAATATTATAACAAGGGTAGCAGGAGAAAAACAGGATGAAATGTGGCCTTCGGGGCTAATGCTTGCCAGAAACGTGGTAAAAAATGCCAAAAAATGCACGTTTGAGCCCACCCCTGACCAACCATGCAATATTTTTTGGTCATTTCTGTTGCAAACCTATTCTTTTGTCACAAGGTATCCAATGGTGTGCTGCTTGACCGAAACGGACAACTTTCAGAATGACCCCCTTTTTGGGGTGCTCATTTGCCTAAGTGCTGACACTGAAAATGGGTTTTGGTGCATAAGGGGCCCTCAGGGTGGTTGTTTCGGCACGAAACTCGGCGTGGGGGTCCAGAATGGTGTTATGAAGGGGCTGTGCGTGGGAAACTGGGAACGCGCAGGTGCGTGGGTGACCTGCTGGGGGAAACATGCCCATTTTTAGGGGTAAATGCATGTAGGGGGTGGTAGCATGCTGAAGGTGTGTTCCAAGCCCTGCCAAAGCGAAAATCTGGCCATACCTTCACATGATAGAGATGTTCAACTAGGAGGAGTAGCATCAGCCGATGCTGGGCGATGCAGCAGGCCCGGTTAAAAACGTAAGAGCCATTTACATGCCCTTGTTTGGGCACACCACCATGCGCAGCTCCCTTGCCCTTGCATGCCACCCCCTGAAAACCTTCCCAGACCTCACAGGTACCCAAAGCAGCCCTGCTACACAGGGCCTGCAAGGTTTGGGGCAGCGCATGGTCAGCTGTCCAGCGTTTTGCATTTTGGTGATGGGGCATGCAGGGGGTGTGTCAGGTGGCCTGCAGTGGTGCTCCCAAGCTCCAAATGCATGCATTTTGACCTTATTGACTCTTGCTGATGCTCCTCGAGTGCTGGAGTGCACTGGGCAGGCCAGCTGGGGGTGCATGCGTGTGACGTACCCCTTGCCACCCACACAGCATGTCCACAGCACGCAGCTGCAGTCACCTGTGCGCAGGATGCCCTTCCTCATGCCTTGGTGCAGGTCTGGGACAGGGTGGGGCAGGCTGTCCGGGCTGCTGCTGGCTCCAGGGTGCTCCTTTCTGCTGGTCAAACCTCTGCAACAGCTGCTGTAGCTGCAGCTGTGTGGAGTCGCTGCCTCAAAATTAAGACAATGATTCATTGATTAACAAAGAGCAAACGTGTCCCAAAAGCGGCCAGTTTGGTGGCCCGTCAGGAAGGCGATGTCGCCAGACGTGTCAAATTTTCTAACGCGACAGCTGGTGCACCGGGGCTCATAAAACGAGTGCAGACGGACTTTTTAATTTGCATTTAATGAGTTCGATGGCTCAGCTTGACCTGCCCGTGTTTTTTGGTGGGCTGGTCCAATCTATGTCTGGACACCCCCCTCCTGTATCTCCCCAGCCACTGCACCATCCAGGATTCTGAGACCAGGTTTGTCAACCAGTTTTGCACCATAAAACTGCTCATGAAGTCAAAAATGAGTTTGGAGCAACTTGGTCTGGGGGTGAACACCACTACAGGGGAGTGTTCAAACTGAGAAGATATTTGCAGGCGAGGAAATCCTGCAGAGCAGAGAAGGCATGGATGGAGCCTGAGTTTCTAGCGAATGATGTTTCTGGCTTCTTAGCTGCATGAGTAAGATCCTTTTGTTTGCATCAAGACCGCAACATTGCCACCCACCTTGCCTTCAAGAGCAGCCATGACTCTAAGCTGCAAAGGCTATTTTTTATATTTCAGGTTAGGGTGGCTTGCATACAATCACATGCCAAGCCTATTTTCACCTCTTTATGGCTAATACCACATGTCATCAAGAGCAGGCAAGAGGCGTGCTATGTGGTTACTTGCTGAGTGGCAAAGAGCTGGTATTTCTTTGTTCCCTGCTTGTGTTACAGGATTGACTGCAACACAATATATATCATATATATATATATATAGTTCCTGTGCCGGGTTGGAGTATGATATGCCTGTGTTCACCCTATCCTGAATCTGTCCTGAATACATTTTTCTACCTCTCAAAAGCTATTATAAGTCCAAACTGCTCTAGCCGCTGCCCTTCCACAGTGTACTGCGGTCGACATGCTTGCTGCTCTTGCACTTTGGAGTACATGTGTGTGTCTGTGCGCTTGCAGTGTGTGTGTGTTTGTGTGCACTTGCAGCGTGCGTGTGTGTTGTTGGAGATGAGCCCACAGTGCTCTCATGCAGCATTTTAAATTTGAGTCCATGCTTGTTTTTGTTGCACTTATATTGCAGGAGTACAATGAGCTTGTGGTGCTGGAAACGCCGGAGGCGCTGGCTGCAACTCCTGATGTCATGGAATCCCACTCCGTACCTCACTTGGTGCGTGCTTGCAAGAAATCTTGCTTGCATGGAAATCTACTCTGTGTCTCACATTGCGCGTGCTTGCTTGCTGGATAGAGTGCCCAACATATCTGATTCTTCAGCATCTGGTACATTGCAACGGAACTTAGGAAAATAGTGTGTCTTATTGATATATTTAGGCTAGCATGGTCAGTTATCAAGCTTCCTCCTATGCTTCACAAAAGCTTGCCCTTGTGATTGTGGGAATTCATAAATCCGTGTCCTTCCCATCCCTTTGCTTCCCTCCCTTGCTAGACAGAATCAAATACCAATGTCCTTGCAGCAACTGTGTGCAACTTCTAATCATGAGTGCTGCTCTGCTTGCACGCTGTTGGCTAACCCACCCGCTGATGCAAACCCCCAGATTTCCAGTGTGCTCCCTTTCATAGTCAGGAAAAAGGGACACAATATCCTTTCTTTATAAGGGTCAGAGTGGGCTGTAACAAAAACAACTTCATGTGCATGTGTTGAATGCTCATGACACTGTTTGTGAATTCATGCTCGTGATTTTATGCTGATGCTTTAATGCTTATGATATCAGAGCTTGTGATTCCTTGCTTGTGTTTTGATCCAGAGAAACCCCCCCTTTAGCTGGGAACGTACCGCAAAAAACTCAATCTTAGCTTGTGCTCGGTCAGCAAGGCCTTCGGCAAGGCTGTATGAGCAAATGGCTGCAAAGGGATCAGGTCATAGTGAAGGAACCTGCCAGGAGGCTGCTCATGCAAATGGCTTCCATCAATTGCTGCTGTCATTCTGCATCTATTTACTGCAAGCGCTGCAGGTTGTGGTCTCTCTTGATGCCTCAATCATCTATCATTTGCCTTGCGGCTGAGCTGCATGCAATCATCTACCCTTTACCTTCTGGCTGTACGCTTGCCGCATCTGCAGAGATAAAGAGAAAAACTATGCAGGCAGTGAAAGCACTTTCCACACCAATTAAAGGAAAAGAGGATATGTAGGGACGAGGCACCGTGTCTCCTCTCCACCAACTGCATCTGCAGAACATGTGTCCTGCTGTTCTAAGCCCCATTCTTTGCTACGCGGTGTTTTACACAGCACCTACCCACAATTATCAAAACTGTAAGCCATCAACCCTGCACGTGGCTTGCAGATGAGCAAGGACTTGAGGGAGTCAGGTTTGGTATGGCCACCAAAGAGCTCCAAAAGCCAGAAGAAGTAGCTCGCCCTGTACAGCAATTTTGAGAGAGGTGCATGCAAGGGCCCTTAGGTGAGAACCTTGCTGGCTTGCTTGTCAAGGAAGTTATTCCTCATGCACGCAGCCTTTTGGGGCCGGCGCAACCTTGTCTTTCCCTTACTGGCATGTGAGGGCCATGATTTTGCAGGGCCGCCTCTACTAGCCTGAGGCAGTGCACAGTGAACCTGGTGGACCAATTAGTAGTTGTTGAAGTGACAGTGACTGGGTTGTGGGTGATTGAGAGCTGGCCATGGAGCATCTTTGTCCGGCCAAAATGTGAGCTGCCTGCATGCGGAATTCTGCGCCTTCCATGTGTTTTCGTGTTTCCTCACGAGCACCAGCAGCCGATCAGCCAGATTCTCAGGCTGTAAGCCAACCCCTTGTAACCCGTAACCCTTTTGTCTTTCCTCACGAGCTCGTGCACCGTCCATCATTTTTGTGACCTAAGCACTCTTTTGAAAAATATTTTTCGAATATGGTTTATTGAACACATTCCTTGGAACACATCTTGATAGATTGGCCCATTTGCATACCTGCTCTCCATGGGACTGCTGTGGCGACCTACATGCCATGGGCAAGGCCGTTGCAATTGCAGAAGGGCACCAGAAATGATAGGGTATTGCAGCAGTTTTGGACTCCTCATTTCATTGCTTTCTTGTCAATTTTGCTGGAAGCTTTTGTTTGTAATAATGTGGATACTCGTATAGCACTGCTATACGTCTGGCAGAGGGCTTTTGAGGATGGATGAACAAGTGCCGCGCACCTGCAAGGAGCTGTCTGCTTTAATCGTTTCCTTTGCAGTGGATTTCAAGAGCAACCTCCATAACGCTGTTAGTAACAGCCTTGGGCCTTTGGGGCCTATTATAGGCAAAGAAGAAGAAAAGGAAGGACACAAGCCAATAGGCTACGTGCATGACGGCGAGGTTTCCTAACAAGCAAGCTAGCAAAAATATCCAAATGACCCTCTAAATTGACATTGTTAAGAGCAGAGCATAAAAGGGCAGACTCCTCAACCCAGTTTTGGTATGCAGGCCCCCTAGTTATATGACCAATCCCTCTGAACAACAGCCTTCCACAGGGGAATGAGTGAGGACAGGGGAATCTGCACCGCTACCGCAAATACCTACCACTTCTCATTTCCTTTAGCGTAATTAGATAGGCAAGCCAACCATTTTACTGCAGAGGACATCATGTGGCTGATGAGTGGCTGGCGAATTGTGTCTGGCAGGTCTACGCCCTTTGCTTTTTTATTTAGCTTGTTGTGTTACAGATAAGTTACAGAAAAAAGAAGGCCTCCAGTCAAAATGGTTGATTGCTAGCCTGCTCATAAAAAAAAAGTATAATTAATGTAGGAAAGGAAAAAGCTTATTACTGCTTTGAAGAATGCCAGGTACACAGGGAGCCACCCTGCTGGAGGAGTGAGATAAAGAGAGGAGAGGACCAGAAAGTAACGAAGCATATTTAAGCCAGAGAGGAGTTTGCTTTGCATTGGAGAGTTTAAACTCCTGTTGGCATTGGAGCTTGATTTTATAATTCATGCTCGAGCAAGACTTGCAGGCATACCACGCAGCCAAGCTGGAGTTTGAACGGATCAGCATTTACCAAAATATTGGGGGGGAAAGTCCAGGCAATGCGCCATTCTATCATCTGACTTGAAACGTTACAATCGCCAATGAAGTGAATGCACAGGAAGCCCAACAACTTGAAGTGCTTCCAGAACAAGTTGGGTTAGCATTACATTTAACCACCGCATTTTAAAAGCAATAAAAACCATTATGAAGCCAAGCACTGGCTCAAAAATGAAATGTCAGCAGCCAAACACAGAAATATGGATTGCAAATATAACATAAAGCACAAGCAGAAACGGCGGGCTGTTGCCTCAGGATGGAGGAGGGCCACACCTCAAGTGCACCTCCATTTTTTTAGTAGCAGAACTCCACCAATGTGCTGGCCTTAGGTGTACAAGTGAAAGGAGGGGAGCCGCTCCTCCTCTCTCGTCATCGTTTCACAGTCATTTGGCGCGATACGCCTTGCATGATGTCCAGTGCATTGGGGGCACCCATGGCAACAAGCTGCGCGGCAAAAGAGAAACCAGTTTGGCATTGTGAAAGGAACGAATTGGCGGTTCAGCTTCCAGGGGACATGGCGGAAAGGCAGCGTTACGAACAGAGATGGACAAGCACAGACAAAGGAAAGAGACCTAGCTGGTGCTCCTCTTTTCTTTCAATGAAAGCTATCCAAGAAGAAGGCAGCACCTGGCACAGCTGGTAGGCAACTTATTTGGCGACCTACCCATACGAGCTTAGAATTTGCAACAAATGCGATTGGCACACTGTACAAGACGAAGAGCATGTATCCTTAATTGCCCATCTCAGGATCTGACAGATTTGCGTGCTCGGTTCCAGCATCTGTTTAGCTCTGCGCCCCCAAGTAGTGCACCATGCCTTAGAGACTCCACGAACCAGGCTGATGTCCTAGGATTAGCCAAGTTCGTATCTGCATGCCTGAAATGCTGTGACTGAGCTTCTAACTAATATTGTTTTAGATTGGACTGGTTTGGTTACAGGCACGTTTTGCTTCAGCTAAGCTGCCCCCGCAGGCAGGTACAGCTATGTACTCCTTCCCTTCCCTTCCCTTCCCTTCCCTTTGTTGACCTAAAACTGCAAACCCCTACACATTTTGACTTGGCAAAAGCATTTCTTTTCCTTGAAGCGGCGTGCGATTTTTGGGCTGGACCCCCTGACACACACACCACCCCCAAATCCCCCTTCCAATGCCCCTACCCGGACAATAGGGGTACCGACTTGCTCCTCTTTCAAATTCCATCCATATGCATATTCGTTGCACTGGCCAAAAGCTAATGTTTTCAGCTCCAGCTTGTAAGGCCATACCTAACCTCCGCCGGGTTCCTAGCTTGCATGGAGCTACCTTATAAGTAGTGGGATGTAACACACCTTATACCTCATTTATGCATACCAGGCTGCATGGGCGGTTGCTCTTTTGAAGCATTGCGATGCATACATTACCAGTGGCGCTAAGTATTGAAGCAAAAAGCAACATGAGTATATCTGACAGGCCCATTTTCAGAGTAATGCTCTTCTCTACTTCTCTGAACATGAAATGGGAACACGGAGGTGTATTTTTCTGGAATCTGACTTTTTCTGCAATCCTGATGGAGTGCAAGTGGTTACACTTTGCATGCTTGTTTCTTGGAGAGTGACAGTATGTGTGACTCTTCCTAGAAATTGACACAGATTACTTAGCATTAGGACTTGCCTCCTTCTCCAATTGACATTTGTACATAAGATTGGCTTGGTTTGGTTACAGGCACCTTTTGCTCCAGCTAAGCTGCCCTCGCAGGCAGATACAGCTATGTAACCCTATCCTATCCTATCCTATCCTATCCTATCCTACCTTTAAAGTGGAGTTTCCACTTGAGCACAGTAATTTATAATAAAACTACACCTGTAGCTTCACCCCCACTCACCTCCTCCGTCATGCTCATGATCTTTGCGTTTGTCTTGGAAATTGAGTCAGCTAGTGCAGAGTATTCCTCCTTGATGTCCTCGATCAAGAAAGCAAGCTGCTCCTTTTTCTCTTTCTGCGCCTGCAGCGCAAAGCAACACACGTTTGGCGGGCATGCATGATTGGATGAGCACTGGACCAGGAAGAGTCAATCATACAGAGAACTCCAGCGTGATCATTCATCCATTGAACATTACCTGCAGCATCATTACAATACAGTGAGAATCCTTGGCATTTGACCAAAGAGGAGTAAGAGGGCAGAGAGCTAATGCAAAAAAAGGCAACTTGATTCATCCCCACATACAAGAGCAGCAGGGTTGCGTGACACAGTTTGTGTCACAGCTCTGAAGCATGCACCTGATAACGAACGTATCCGCTTAGACCTGCCATCTTATGTCATTGAACCAAGGGATTATAAAATGAAGAGCCCTGTGCACCTGCTTGATTGGAGAGCATACGCTTGTAGTAAGCTCCTGGGTTGGTATGCTTCGCTCTGCTTTGCAGATTACAAATTAGCAGGCATTCACCTTACAAGAGCACTGTACATGGATCAAAATAATGATGTCCAGATCACAAGTCCTGCTATGCAATACTTACCAGCCAAACAAAAGCAACAGGCACAAATTGCCGTCCCAGAGCTCAAAATACAGACCAAGTAAACATCAAGTGGTGACGACAAAAGGCACATTCCCAGAGCAAAACGCAGACATCAAGCGGTGACGACAAAAGGCACATTCCTTGCACTGGCTGGCGCCTGTGGTCTTTTGGTTCCTCTATAGAAAGGCCACCCTTTACTAAAGGCTTCGGTAGAAGTAAACTTGAGGACTATTGTGAGGTCCAGAGCTGGTCGCCACCGCCCGGCTTTCTTTACCTCAATGTCCTCTAGCAGAGCAGGGTTTGTGATGAACACACTGGCCTCCTTGATCTTGCGCCCTTTGAGCCGTAACCCATCTCGAGCAACCTGCTTGGAGTTTATGTACAAGTGCGCATCAGTGTGCATGAGCAAAAAAAGTGAAGAGAGCATGCGTAGTGACAATGCTCAGAAAGTGAGCAGAATCGGCAACAGATTACAAGCAGCAGTGTTCAGGTTACACACATCTGTAACTCCTAATACAGCAAATGCAGCTGTTGGTAAGGAAGCAATGACACGCGCATGTCAAGTGGCAAGTCATCTCCAGTGCTTGTTTGAGCTATTTCATTGTCTTTCATTAGCTCCTGTGCAGCATCAATTGCATTTCATTCTGGGAGCACCTTGCTTGACAAGGTGCTTGAGTACGGAAGGAGTGCTGAGAAATGCCGAGGGACCATCACCATCTTGCTTGCCATGTTGGTGCGCACCGCCGGATTTCAGCCAGCGGTCAGCAGAGACAGTTTTCTTATCTTCTAAGGTTTACACTGGCTTAGACAGTAAGCAAAATGTCTCTGCTGATGACACTCTGTCCATTAAGATTGCCTGGCGCCCACCTTGGCTTTGCCCAGCATATCACGTTTGGATGACAACGAAGCCTCAAGCCCTTCCAGCTCTTCCCGTAGCCCATTGTTCTCCTTCTCAACGCACTGCACCCCAAGCAGCAGCAGACATAAGAGCTTGGTTGATGCGAGCCACAGTGAAAAGCACATGGTACCAACATGGGCACACGCAGTGCAAATTTTTTACAAAAAATAATCGAAAGTACACCTTATACGCCACACACTGCTAAAGCCCAGCGGACCTGTTGCTGGACCCTCTTTTGCGAACAAAGAGACCTTAAGGATAGCATCGCAAGAAAGCGTGATCCTCGAGCCTGCAGCCGCAATCACATGTTCCTTGCAAAGCTGTGTGTTTCATTGCTGCTGCAGGGACTCTGGCACGGACTCACCTGCAGCTTTTCCCGCACATGCGTGAGGATTTGCACAGTAGTGGTGGTCTTCTTGCGCAGCTTAAGTAGCTCCTCATTACGCTCCTCAATCTTCTCATTCAAGCTCTGCACATTTACCGGTGGAGATTTTGAGTCTAACAAGTTGAACCTTGCCCAGCTTCAGTGGCTCCTCAATCTTCTCTTTTAAGCTCTACACACCTTTCAGTGATCTATATTTGGGACACACACTGGGTCTAGCGCACATTCACTAGCTCCTTATTGTGCTCCTCAAACCTATCAAGCTGTGCAATGGCATCCAACTCAATTTTCAAAGGAAATTTACACTGAATCCTGCTTAGCTTCAGCATTTGCTCATGAAATCCTATTTTCTCGCTTCCCACTCCAGAGCGGTGTTGTGCCCATTTGAATGCATGGCATAGGATTTGCCTCTTTCATTAACGTGGGAAAAGGTCCGCAGGCTTCATTCATGATCTACGCTTGTCTTGATCTCCTTAGACAAGCCTACAAGAGCAACTACTTAGCTGAGAGTAGTCCACGACAATTTCTCTCTTCCTCGAATGTACCACAGGGATCTCATGCACAGACATACGCAATTTTCCCGTCCTTGTTTGATTGTTCACAAAAAAAAGAAGTCAATGCTGCTTCAAAGTAGGCAGATTATAAACCCTAATGGTGATCCTTACTGCCCATGCTTCACACCCTGCCTACAAAATTAATCGCTGAGGATCAAACTGGAATTCACGACCAACTTGGTTCTCAACCTTGAGCCGTCCAAAGCCTCTTAAGTGAAGGCCTTCAGCCAAACATCGTTGATCAAATCAAACACGACGACTCACCTGGTTTTCAATCTTGAGCTGTTCGAAATCTATGAGGTGCAGGCCTTCAGCCAGCTCCTCTTTCTGCCGCAGCGTCTGCTCAATGCGTTTGAGCTGGTTTGACAAGTGTATGTTCTTGAGCCGCACTCGCTGCACCTCCTCCTCCTTCTCTTGGTCTGCAGTACATGTGCAAGCGCATGCTTTGTCCAGCACGATGACTGTTTCAATGGAATTGACCTTTTCTGGAGATCATCACTCTGGACTGGTTCCCAACTCCATTGCGCAGTATGGCATTACCTTTTTCCTGAGAATTATAAATCAATCCATGCTCTCCATGATGTGGCCTCTCTCTTCTCAAAGCCATCAAAAGATGCACAAGCCATCCATATACCAAAGTGGATCGCCTGACCTGCACCGGTACCCGCACCTTTATAGATTCATTAAACAAATCATAAGCCATCACTCCAATACAAGAAAGCCTGGGCTTCAAAGGCACGTCTTACCTTCATGCTCCATCATTGCAAGTAACCGGTCACTGATGCTGCGTCCTGTCTTGGAATGCTCAGAGCTGCGCGCCACCTCCAGCCTGAAATGCTTGTAAGCCTTGGACACATCGTCAGCGCGCTTGATGCGCTCCTCCAGGTTGCTCTTCATGTCAAAGATTGTGGTCTGGTAGTGGCCTTCCACTCTGTCTCGCTCTTCCTGCAGGCCCAACAGGTGTGTTAGATTCGTTGAAAAAAGGCGCCCAGCCCGTTATGCAGGCAGCTTTCCTGTTTTATGGATGGAGTCCTGCATTGGTTCCCATTCCTCCAGTGCTGGCTTGTCCATCCACCTGTCTATCCATATCCTCCTCCTGGTGCATCTATATGCATCTATCCAATCTCGGCAGGGAATAGCTTGGGACAAGCGTCGCTGTCCTACATGGAGCTCCATAGGTCGATCAGCATGGGTCTACCTTTTCTGCTAGCATGAGGTTAATAAAAGTAAATAAACCTGTCTGTAGCTCACTCAGAAAGTTTGCTTCACTCTGTGCTGCAGCATTCCACACCTTAACAGTTTTTGTTAACAACACCATTTACACGTGGTACGCACCAGGGCATCAACCCACTGCTTGAGCTGCGAACGGTAGCGCGTGGTCACGCCATCCAATTTTGAGGTGTCGCGGTTGACTGCCGGCCGCCCGCGATTTCTAAAGTCTAGAGCCAGCCGCACATTCCTGAAAGAGGTGGATAAACAATGATGGCATGCAGAGAATTCCAATCAGGGAGAGGGGAAAAATGGCATGGACAATGGGAAATTACAAGATCGTTTGGCGTCAGCATCCAAAGTAAGCCTCAATAAACAGCCTCAAATGCATATCTAACTGTGTTTGGTAAGTCTGGCTTATATTCTAAGGCTAAAAGTTGACAATTCAGCACTTGCTTGAAGCACATGCTAAACCATCCCTTGGGCTTATGATCCCCTTAATGCATCCATGTTTGCTTCATCCACCCACAATGCAAGGAGCTTACTCTCTTGACGTTAGGACCTCACTTTTGCAGCAACAGCACACCTCGCTAGGCTTACTTTTGCAATGCCTCATTCGCCTCCTGCAGCCGCATCTGCTCTTGCTGCGCACGGTCTATCAGCTCCTCAACACTGGGGCCAAAGTCCTGCTCTTCTTCACTGTCGTACTCCTCTTCCATGACATCCTCTTCTTCCTCCACTCGCTCCTGCATGGCAACAAAGCATGACCACGGGAACAGAGACTAGCAATACAAAGCCCGGAAAACTGTAGCGCAACAAAATGAAAAGCCAAGAGGAGCTGAATATGGGAGCCACAATCTTGCCATAGGTGGCAAAGAAGGGAAAGTGCAGCTTCCAAAAGCATCCAGAGACATGCCATGCACTGACACCAATCTGATTGCCTGATGCAGTGGTGCAAGGTTTGATGCATGCCCACACACGTGTTGACTCTGCCGCCTGGAAGAGCAACATAAAGAGCAAGTACACGTGTTCCAGCAGCAGGAGACCGCATGCTAAAGTATTGCTGAGGCGCCACGTTTTGATGTCAGTCAACTTAATTGGAGCAAGTAACAAAAAAACAGCATGAATTGGAAAAAATAGTGCAAGTGGTTTTATTTCACTTGCAGACCCAACAAAAGGGCTGCCCAGGAAAATGGCTCACCATGAAATCATCCTCAAAGCCCTCAATCTCTTGCGCAATGGCTGCTGAGTTGGGCCTTGAACCTCGCAAGTTCATGACTGCTGAACCTGCATCACAGCATTTAAATGGCACAAAAGCAGCAGCAGCATTCATGCTCTGTTTTGGAAGGGGGGGCTTACTCACACTTGGACCAGCAGGGACAGCCATCAAGCAGCAAAACAACAACCAAAAAAAGAGTAGCAGCAGACGTACTTACACATTAGTGTTTGCATTCCAGGAAACAGCTCAATTATCCTGATAGAATTGCAAGGCACAGGGTCCCGATCCATGTGTGCAAATTTGAACTGCTTTAACTTAGCGCCGGAAGCTGGTGCCAAGATGACATTGATGTGTTGGAATTTGGCACTACTTTTCATCTCGGCACCAGCTGGCGGTGTCGATCTATGCCAGGTCGGAGTTTGGCTGGAAGTCCAAACAAGTCTTGAGATTTCGACCCCAATTTTTGAACTTAGCCTACATATGGTAAGAAAGATGGTCTAATGCCGAAATGTGAAAAAAAGCTCACAGGGAGTTCTCCCTGAGTAAAAACAGAGACGAGGGCTCAGAGGTCCACCTACCCCCCAGACGTCCTCGCCCACTCTGACACAGCCAGACCACCAATTGACCCCATTGCTTTTGCAATTGTGCCTGCTGCACGCCTAAGAGTAAGCTTGACGAATTGGGGTAGGGCGGAACATCCCCATTTTCCACCAAAATGTCTCCTCATCCCCTGTTGAGCACCACACCAATTTTTACAAAACTATTCAAACAGAATTCGGACTTTATCATCATAGAACAGGTTTGCATAATTATTATTATTGGGAGTGGCAAGGCCAGGGGAACTCAGAAAAGTCTCCCCTGACAGAACCCTCCAAAATGGCCAAGCTAGGACCCTCTGATTGCAGGACATTGTAAAAAACACACCATTAGCTGGCCAGGAAGTGCATATCCATGTCCCTTAGTTTTGTTTACTTGCCTTTCCCTTGTCAATCAAGGGGCTTCACTTACTTGAGCAAGCAGCATCCATTTGACCAACAGGAGCTTTGAATAAAAAATGTGCACACAGTGATACCTTCACTCTTCAATTATGTCTGCTTCTAAATCATTAAAACGAAATAGCGCAAAAATAGTGCTCAACACATACAACACATACACCTCACACACACATACAAACATGCACTTGTATAAAGTTACACATAAAACCACTTGCATGCTGTGCACACGCACCTGGCCTGGAGGCCCCACGGGAGCTCTGTGCAGATCTGGACCTGTTGGTGAGCATGTCCAGGCGGTTGGGGGCAGGCATATCCTCCTCCTCCTCCTCCCCAAGCGTCACTGGTGGCATCGCTGCACCCTCCTCTTGCTGTTGCTCTCCTGCAAAGTGAAAGGAAAAGGAAAAAGCTGTAGGTGATCCTCTTCATGCGTCATTGTGGCATAGGGTGGCGCTAGAACCCTACTCCTGCTGCTGCTCTCCTGCAAAGTAAAAGAAAAAGCAGGCAGCAGTAGGTGGTCCTCCATGTGCAGACGAGTCACATTGCTGCACCCTCACACTGCTCAGCTGCACAGTAAAAGTATAAGGGGGAAGTGTTAGTCAACAGCGGCAGGAGGTTCTCCATCCACTTCCTGTTGCGGACCTGCAGCAGGTGGTGCAGGGATACCACC